>JARQOC010000005.1:533765913-533983296 GCA_033576535.1 Allobates femoralis
GTCAGAGGCAGGTGCAGTCAGTCGGCCAGACCTGGCGGCAGGGGGTGGTGTGACTGGTGCTGGCACAGCAACTGGAGCTGAAGCATGCGATGGCGCCACCAGTGCAAGCACTGTACAGTTTGGGGATGGCACCTCAGCCAACATTTTTTTGACATTCAGGGTGTACCACCTGTGATGGTCCACATGCTGGGTGTATTCCATCCACTCGTCAGGGTATAAGTTTCGGCCGGGGGACCTCCTAGGCAGGTGTGATTCTACTTCCCTCTTGTTCACAAAGATTTCATTAACCATGTGGGGTTCTTTGATGAAACCCCACCCTTTATGGATCACCACCAAGCCCCTTTTCCTTTCAGGCTGCTCAGCAGCCTGGGCCTTTTGGGCCTTGCTTTTGGCTTTTAGGTTGGTGTCCTCATAGGCCCTCCACCTAGCCTGGCTCTCCCGCTCTTTCACTTCCTCCGTCGCTTATTGCTGCTGGTGGTACTCCTCCTCCTTGGGCATGATCTCCAGCAAATCTGTGGCACCCCTGCAGGGGAATGCCACAGGTTCCACCGGTGCAAGGAGGGAATTACACCTTGGTTAACACAGCACACACCACCTTCCATCCCAGACCTGAAAGGGGAGCTCTACTGGCTGTTTTAAGTCAGTTCCCCTTTAAGAACATCCAGGCCTGAGGGGAGGAGTCAGTCAGTCCCTGTAGTTCCAGTTCAGTTCCTGTGAGGAGAGAGAAGAGAGAGGAGACGGAGGAACTGGCCGCTGGGGGAGATCCAGGCCCAGGACTAGGGACCACTGACCCTAGGGAAAGGGTCGGAGGCAAGTGGACAAAGCAGGGAACTAAGGAAGGGAATCGGTTGCTCAGCCCTTTAGTACACCCAGGCACTGGAGTCTGATGCTGCCAGCATTCAGAGCTACAGCAAAAGCCCAGAAGACTCAGGACGAGTTCAGCCCTGAGGAGAACTAGTAAGAGACATTAAACTGACCAAGTACAGGACCAGGGGCTGTAGAGAAAACAGGGACTTCGCAGAAGGACCTCATTGCTAGTTTAGAACAAAGCCCAGAGAGAGAGAAGAAGCGGTGGGTTCAGGCGCAGGTGACTCACCGTAGCCGGGGGTACACGTAGCGGGCGTTGTTTCTCCTCCAGTCACGGAACCGCGCCTGCGGTAGTGTAGGCCCGGTGGTCCAGATCAATAGGGGAATGGCGGAACAGTGGGGGTGATTTTCTTCGTGACGCCA
The DNA here is from genome assembly GCA_033576535.1 of Allobates femoralis. Lineage (NCBI taxonomy): Eukaryota > Metazoa > Chordata > Amphibia > Anura > Aromobatidae > Allobates > Allobates femoralis. The sequence goes on from JARQOC010000005.1 coordinate 533,767,144, forward strand.
CCTGTGGGTGTTCTGGTAACTTTACCAGCGCTGTTCAGGTCTCCGGGGGATGTTATACAGCGAGATGGAACGCTCCCCACAGGATGAGCGGGAATCCCCGGAGCCGGGAGCTGCACAAGATGTTGTGAGGCAGCTGCGGGATGCTGCGCGCTGAATCCAGGAGTAATGCACAACCACACAAAGTCTCTTTTAGGTACCTTTACTGGTTGGTAATCAGGTACACTCGGAACGGGATAGTGAAGTTGGCACTTATGGAGTTTCACAGCAAGCAGTGTTAGGCTTCCTTTCTCTACTTCTGGTGCTAAGGTCGGGTGGATGTGGAATCCTTCCGGACCAGGCAGTTTGTTCAATAGAACGGATGTCACCTGGTTGTCAGCACTGAGGGCACTGTAAAAGGGCGATGATAATTCTACCTTCTTCCCTGGGCTCTCGTTGGTAGGTGCGACAGGTGAACAGGGGGCTAGACTCCCTGTGTAGGATGCTGGTTCTCTGCGGTGGCTTTGCAGCTCCCACAGCTTTGGTTCCAGTAACCGGTGCATAAGGAAAGAGTCGGAATAACTCTGTGTTCCTGAGAGGTGATCTCCTTCTTCCTCTTGTCCCAATTGCAGGGACCTCCACTTGCTAACAGGCTGGATGGGCCTAGTGTGTTCCTCATAGGGTGGAGGTTTCACACAGGCTGGCAGCTCTTGTAGCGTCTACCACACTCTGAAGTTTCTCCCTCCAAGACTCTTTTTATAGGGGGAACTGGTTCAAAGTCACCAGTGTAGCTCCCCCTAGAGGCTCGGGGTGAAACCAGGTGTTCTAAGTGTTGTTTGTGTTTGTGGGTTTTGCTGTGCTGTTACTTACTCCATTTATACTCTAAGGATTTCTGTGGTGCCCAACAGGTGCCAGGGTGCCACATTCCCCTTAGTTAACCTCAGTTCTCCCGGCTGAGCAAAAGGTTATTTTTACAACTTAACACTAAGCATTTTATAACATTCAATTTACATAGTCTTAAAGAAAACACAAAAATCACTGAAAAGGAAGTGAAAAATGTGGAAAAGGTGAAAAGCAGTCCGTACGGCACTAGTCCATCTGCCGCAGGCTGGAAAAAAGGTAAAGTTAGTGGTCACACAAGTCCCGTGACAATTGTCCAAAGTTTGTGAAAAGGGAAAAAGGTAAAGTCCAGGGATACATGGTAAACTTTATACATTCCCTACGGGTGTCTCTGCTTGGGAGGCCGGTACTAACCTTCTATACCTTACCAGGCGCTTTCTGTCCCCAACTTAGTATACTTGGGACAGAGCCCAGTTCCTCCACCCTTCTGTACACTACTTTTTACAGGTTTTTGAAAACTGGTTACTATATGCAACACTTACAGGTTACGTTTTCCACTACATTTTAAACCCATTCTCCAAGTTTTTGTGGGGGTTGACCTAATGTACTACGTGTGGATCTGCGTAGTGTGGGTGTTTCCAAAGCTGTTTGTGTAGTGTACGAAGTGGTTGGTACTTCTCTATGTCTGCTTTGTGTAATACCATAGTAAGTGCGGAGTCTATCAACTGGACTGACCTCTGTAGGTAGTTGATTAGAAATGGCTTCTCTTACTGTGGGACTAGCAGGTTGACCGATTACAGGAATCTCAGGTTCCAATATAACAGGCTGCAATTCTTGCACTTGAACTTCTTCTTGTTGGACTTGTGGAATTGGATTTGGTTTTGGCTGATCTTCAACAGGTTGGTAGAAATGCATAACTGGTATGAGGAATGCTTCACCTATTTGTGGCCAATCAGCTGGTAAATATCCAATTTCTGTAAGGACGAGATTTTCTTTGGTTTCTTCATCTGTAGTTACAGTAGGGTAACTGGTTGCTTGTGGGATTAACTGTGGCGGACATTTCTTCAAATGATCCCTTGAGACAGTCGCAATAGTATTCCCATTGTCTTTGCTAATAACACAAGTTTTTGAGTTATCATAGTGTGACGGCATAACGGTGTAGGGTATGGATTCCCAACTGTTATCCAATTTGTTGGTTTTTCTTTTTCTTTTCAGCACTACATCACCTATAGCTAGTGGTTCAGCTGAGGCGTGCTTGTTGAAGTCTTTTTCTTGTTTGTTTCTACTGATTTCAAGGTTCCTTTCAACACTTTCTTGTACCTTCCTGTACTTTTCTTGGCGTTGGCTGACCCAGTCTTCATCAGAAGAATCTTCTGTGGGTTCAACGGTTCCCATCTGTAAATCAATAGGCAGTTTACCTGGTCTTGCTCTCATCAAGTAAGCAGGTGTGTAGTTTGTCGAACTGACAGGTATGTGGTTGTAGATGTCCACGAGATCTGGAAGTTTCTCTGGCCATTGATTTCTCTCTTCAACTGGTAAGGTCTTGAGCATGTCAATGACTATGTGGTTCATCTTCTCACATAAACCGTTCGTTTGAGGATGATAAGGTGTTGTGCGGATTTTCTTGCACCCATACAGCCCTAAGAATTCTTGGAAAAGAGCTGATTCGAAGGCTGGCCCTTGGTCAGTTAAGACTTGGTCTGGATACCCATGGGGCGACAGAAGTAACTCTGGAACGCTTTGGCTGCTACCTCAGCAGTTAAGTCCTTAACTGGAACGACTACCAGGAATCTTGAGTAGTGATCAACGATGGTGAGAGCGTAGGTGTACCCGGTTCGACTTGGGGTAAGCTTCACATGGTCGAGAGCAACTATTTCAAGAGGTTTGGTGGTAACAATTGGCTGCAACGGAGCTTTCTGAGTTAGATGGTCTTTTCTTCGAAGGTGACATGGTCCACAGTTTTTACACCATTTGTCAATGGAACCTCTCATACCGACCCAGTAGAACCGATCCTTCAGGAGTCTCTCCAGCTTCTTCCATCCAAAGTGTCCGGCATCATCATGGTATGCTTCAAGGATCATTTGGACTTCGGTCTTGGGAACTACGATCTGCCAGATGAGTTCATGGGTTCGTGGATTGAGGTATCTTCTGCATAGTTTACCTTGGTAGACGAACAACCTTCCTTTCTCCTTCCACAGGCGTTTAGCATTTGGTGAGGCATCAGAGTCCATGTTGGCGTGTTCTTGAGTGATGAGATCCCTTACCAGGCTGACATCTGGGTCATTGGCCTGAGCCTCCTTCCAGTCATGGTGAGGTAACGGGTTCACGGTCCTCTCTACACGTGTCTGGTTTCTCTGATGACATGTTGCTGTACCGGAACGGTGGAAAGCAGGTAGTTCAATCTCTTCTAGGTCATCTATGTCTTCTCCCTCTTCAGGAAGATGGGGCATTCGGGACAGGGCATCAGCATTGCCGTTCTTGTGACCTGCCCGGTACTTTACAGTGAAGTCGTAGTTAGCGAGTCTTGCTACCCAACGCTGTTCTAGGGCTCCCAGCTTTGCAGTCTCTAAGTGTGTTAGAGGATTGTTGTCTGTGAAAGCTGTGAACGGGGCGGATGCCAGGTAATGTTTGAAACGCTCTGTGATCGCCCAGACCAGGGCCAGGAACTCCAGCTTGAAGGAGCTGTAGTTCTCCGGGTTCCTTTCGGTGGGACGGAGCTTTCTGCTGGCGTAGGCTATCACCTTCTCCTTGCCCTGCTGACGTTGAGATAGGACTGCTCCTAGACCTTCATTGCTGGCATCGGTGTACAATAAAAACGGTAGGTTGTAGTCAGGGTAGGCCAGGATCTCTTCTCCAGTTAGGGTATGTGCGCACTGGGCGGGTTTTCGGCGGTTTACCTGTGTAAACCGCCGTTTTGCATACATTAGTTTTATTTAAATTTATGTTAATCCAAACCAGCGTTTGGATTAACATTGAAACTAATGTAACCCGCCCACGGCTGTGCAGACACCGGCGGTTACCCAGCGTCATCCGTTGCTAACCCGCAGGTTTCCCAGCGGGTTAGCAAAGAATGACCATGTTCTTAAAACCGGCCGGTTCTGCAGCGGCTGCAAGCAGAATCATGTGCTGCTTCCAGCCGCTGCAGAATCTCCGCCGAGAACCCGCTGGGCAGCCGCCGGATACCGCCCGCACATACCCGCCAGGAAGCCGGTGGACGGCGCCGGAGCTTCCTGGCGGGTCCCGCCCAGCCGCCGACGACCAACCCGCCGGTAAGTGTGAACTTACCCTTAAAGCATCTTTCAGCGTTTGGAAGGATTTGTCCTGCTCTGGGCCCTAGTGGAACGGGGGTCCCCTGATCTTGCCGTTTTTGGATTGACCTACTAGGAGATCTTGCATGGGGGCAGCTATCTTGGTATAGCCTTTGATGAAGCGTCCGTAGTACCCGACCAGTCCTAGAAATTGACGTACCTCTTTGTGGTTGATGGGTGCTGGCCAGTCCTTGATGACGGTGACCTTATCCGGATCCGGTGCTACGCCTTCGGCGCTGACCACATGTCCTAGGTATTGGACCTTGGGTTTTAGCAGGTGGCACTTGGACGGTTTCAGTTTCATCCCGTACTTGGACAGTGACTCAAATACTTCACTCAGGTGTTGGAGGTGATCTTCATAGGTCTGAGAGTAGACAATGACATCATCAAGGTATAACAAGACAGTCTCAAAGTTCTTGTGGCCCAAACAACATTCCATAAGCCTCTGAAATGTTCCTGGGGCATTGCACAAACCGAATGGCATACTGTTGAACTCGCATAAGCCCATAGGAGTAGTGAAGGCTGTCTTCTCACGATCCTCCTCTGCAACGGCAACCTGCCAGTACCCACTAGTAAGATCTAATGTGGAGAAATAGTTGGCAGATTTGAGTGCAGCTAGTGACTCTTCTATGCGGGGTAACGGGTATGCATCCTTGTGTGTGACTTTGTTGATTTGCCTATAGTCTACGCACATCCTCATACTACCATCTTTCTTTTTAACCAGGACTAGTGGTGCGGCCCAGGGACTACAGCTATCCCTAATGACTCCTGCATTCTTCATGTCCTGAAGCATCTCTTTTGCTTTCTGGTAGTGAGTGGGCGGTATAGGCCTGTACCTTTCCTTGATAGGTGCATGGTTGTTTGTGGGGATATGATGTTGTACCCCTTTAATCCTCCCAAAGTCAAGTGGGTGTTTACTGAACACTTGCTCATACTCCCGAACTATCCGGTATACTCCATTTTTCTGGTGAGAGGGTGTATTGTCAGTTCCTACACTGAGGTCTTGACACCATTTCTCTAACTGATCTTTGGAGTGAGGGGGTTCATCAGTGACTATTTGGTTTGAGGATTTTACATCAATCACAGCATCATCTTTTACTTGGTACAATTTTGCAACAGTTGCATATCTTGGCAGTCTGACTTCGTCATCACCATAATTCAATATGCGTACGGGGACTCTCCCCTTTCTTACATCGACTAACCCTCTGGCTGTCAAGAGCGTAGGACTACTATCAGACATTACAGGTTCTACTACAGCTTGGTAGTCCTGCCCTCTGAGGCCTATGGCTGCTCGACACCAGATCATCATTTCACTTCTGGGTGGTACCACAATTGGAATGGGATCTGTGACCCTTACTCTACCAATCTCACCATTTGACAAGGTTACCTGTTGTTGATACACCAGAGCTCTGATCTGCTTTTGGATAGCCCTCTTTTCTCTGGGTTTACCGGCTTCAGCACTCTGTTGGAGTAAAAACAACACTTCATCAAGGCATTTGATCATGACATTGGTACCCAATATGACATATGGATCCTTGTGGTTAGGCTTATCCTGGACCACTAAGATACCCTGGTTTTTCAACTGCACCCTCCCCACCTTTACTGTAGCTTCCCACTGTCCCTCTATGGTAACCGGAATACCATTAGTGGCTTCAAGGTTCATCTCAGGGTTAGGGGGTTCTAGCTTAACGTCGGGCCAGAACTGCTTGTAAAGGGTACTGGGGATGGATGTCACCTGGGATCCAGTGTCTATCAAGGCGGAGATAGCGATGCCATCGATGACGATTGGTAAGTATGGACAGTCTCCCACATACTTGTGTTCCCAGCTGGACGTAGGGCCTGCACAGTCTACTCCTGGGGTTGGCCCTTCTCGCCCAGGGGTCGCTCGTTTAAAGGACGGGATTGCAGATTGCGTCCTCCTAAGTCGTTCTGCTGACTGTTGCGGCGTCTGTCAGGACTGCGGCGGTCTGCAGGTTTTCCTCGCGACGGCTGTGTCTTTCTCCTCATCCAGGGAACGTCATCCGGGCTGTCGGCGAGTTGAATCTTGTCCGATGGCCTTGCATCTGTCTTGGGTCTTCTCCCAGCTTGTAGCTTGGCCACGTCTTTCATCAGCTGCTCGACATTAGCACACAGTTGATCAAACCGGTCAGGTGTTACAGTCTGTGCGCTGGACTGAATCGCAGGGATTGGAGATGCCGCTGCCGGCACGGAAGGGGTGTCAGTGTACTGCGACTGCGGTGAAGCGGGATCAGGTACTTCAGCGAGTCGTTGTCCCCAAACTGTTAAGTCTCTCAAGGTATCAAACTCTGCGCCTGGATTCTGTATGGACCACCAGCTTGCTTGCTTTCTATCCTCAGACAGTTTAAGGCCCACAATAAATTGTCCAATTAACGCTTTGTTCTCATCTCGAGCACTATCGGGATCGACTTGTTTTAACAGTCTGTATGCTTCTTGCAAGCGCAGTGAATAATCAAGGACACTTTCTTGTGCCCCTTGGTTACAACGATAGAATGACAGTCTTAATCCAGCTTCGGTATGGCACTCAAAGACCCGGGTTAATCTAGCGAATATCTGCTCCACAGATTCCTGAACTTCTACAGGCCAGCTGCGGCTCTGCAGTTCGGCTGCACCGATTAACTGTCCCATAATAACTGAAGCTCTTTGCTTACCGGTCATCGGGTACATGTCCAGCGCTTGGCATATCTTCCTCTGGAAGTTCTCCAAGGTGCTGGGTACACCGCTGTACTGGGGTAACCAGGTCGCACTAGGAACGTAGGGCAGAGACATCGGCATAATCGGAGCGGGTTGCGGTAGCATACCGCCGACTGGTTGCTGTCCATCAAAAGGTATATTTTGAGGTGCCGCTTGGTCTAGCGGGGGCACCGCGTGATCGGGAGCCGGGTTACTCATGGTCGCTCCCCAGGGCCGGACTGGGACCAAAAAGCAGCCCTGGAGAAAAAACCCAGCCAGCCCACATACTATATCACCCATCAGCCCCGATCAGTGAATTTTGCTTTTACGCTGTCGTGGCCTCATCACTTTCTTAAAGGAGTTATCTGAAGAGCCACATGTGAATGGCGGGGCAGAGGGAAATCAACCAGAGCTCCATTCACATGTTACTCTTCACAGGCATGTTTCTCGGGATTGCGGGGTCCCAGCTGTCAGATCCACAGTGAAGGGCAAGTTATCACCTATACAGAAGAGAAGCTATGACTCCATATTGAGGATAATCAATTTAAACAACATTTAAATGATGAAAATCCAATACCAACTCTCAGTATACAGGTCAGGAGAAGTGGTACTGTGCAGTGTATATATACAGGATAATACAGATACTGAGGATTACACCCAGTATACAGGACAGGAGAAGTGGTACTGTGGAGTGTATATATACAGAATAATAAAGATACTGAGGATTACACCCAGTATACAGGACAGGAGAAGTGGTACTGTGGAGTGTATATATACAGAATAATACAGATACTGAGGATAAAAACCCAGTAAACAGGACAGGAGAAGTGGTACTGTGCAGTGTATATATACAGAATAATACAGATCCTGAGGATTACACCCAGTATACAGGACAGGAGAAGTGGTACTGTGCAGTGTATATATACAGAATAATACAGATCCTGAGGATTACACCCAGTATACAGGTCAGGAGAAGTGGTACTGTGCAGTGTATATATACAGAATAATACAGATACTGAGGATTACACCCAGTATACAGGTCAGGAGAAGTGGTACTGTGCAGTGTATATATACAGAATAATACAGATACTGAGGATTACACCCAGTATACAGGTCAGGAGAAGTGGTACTGTGCAGTGTATATATACAGGATAATACAGATACTGAGGATTACACCCAGTATACAGGACAGGAGAAGTGGTACTGTGGAGTGTATATATACAGAATAATAAAGATACTGAGGATTACACCCAGTATACAGGACAGGAGAAGTGGTACTGTGGAGTGTATATATACAGAATAATACAGATACTGAGGATAAAAACCCAGTATACAGGACAGGAGAAGTGGTACTGTGCAGTGTATATATACAGAATAATACAGATCCTGAGGATTACACCCAGTATACAGGACAGGAGAAGTGGTACTGTGCAGTGTATATATACAGAATAATACAGATCCTGAGGATTACACCCAGTATACAGGACAGGAGAAGTGGTACTGTGCAGTGTATATATACAGAATAATACTGAGGATTACACCCAGTATACAGGACAGGAGAAGTGATACTGTGCAGTGTATATATACAGAATAATACAGATACTGAGGATTACACCCAGTATACAGGACAGGAGAGAAGTGGTGCTGTGCAGTGTATATATACAGAATAATACAGATACTGAGGATTACACCCAGTATACAGGACAGAAGTGGTACTGTGCAGTGTATATATAGAGAATAATACAGACACTGAGAATTACACCCAGTATACAGGACAGGAGAGGTGGTACTGTGCAGTGTATATATACAGAATAATACAGATACTGAGGATTACACCCAGTATACAGGACAGGAGAGGTGGTACTGTGCAGTGTGTATACACAGAATAATACAGATACTGAGGATTACACCCAGTATACAGGACAGGAGAAGTGGTACTGTGCAGTGTATATAAAACAGAATAATACAGATGCTGAGGATTACACCCAGTATACAGGACAGGAGAAGTGGTACTGTGCAGTGTATATATACAGAATAATACAGATACTGAGGATTACACCCAGTATACAGGACAGAGAGAAGTGCTACTGTACAGTGTATATATACAGAATAATACAGATACTGAGGATAAAAACCCAGTATACAGGACAGGAGAAGTGGTACTGTGCAGTGTATATATACAGAATAATACTGAGGATTACACCCAGTATACAGGACAGGAGAAGTGGTACTGTGCAGTGTATATATACAGAATAATACTGAGGATTACACCCAGTATACAGGACAGGAGAAGTGATACTGTGCAGTGTATATATACAGAATAATACAGATACTGAGGATTACACCCAGTATACAGGACAGGAGAAGTGATACTGTGCAGTGTATATATACAGAATAATACAGATACTGAGGATAAAAACCCAGTATACAGGACAGGAGAAGTGGTACTGTGCAGTGTATATATACACACACATCCATATGTAGGCATACACATTATATATACACGCATACATTATGTATACACTATATACACACACACCATTATGTAAACACACGGTATATACACACACACAGTAATTGTATATATATATATATATATATATATATATATATATATACACATCAATTTGTACACACACATCCATTTTATATATACATACATATATATATATATTTCAGTGGCGTAGCTAGCCTGCTCTGGGCCCGGGGGCGAGATCTGCACCCAGGGCCCCCATGTGAAGAGCGGGGGGGGGAGGGAGGGGTGCTGGCAGAGAATTCTCGTGCCACCCCATCAAACTGAGGCAGTGGCGTAGCAACTGCTTGTGGTGCCCGGGGCGGTCGAAAAAATTGCCGCAGATGCCGTCCCTAAGAATTGGGCCAAATGGCCACTCACCTCCAGAACTCTCCATCCTTCTGCACTCCCCATCCTCCATCCTCCTGCACTCCCCATCCTCCTGCACTTCCCATCCTCCTGCACCCTCCATCCTCCTGCACTTCCCATCCTCCTGCACCCTCCATCCCCCTGCACCTTCCATCCTCCTGCACCCTCCATCCTCCTGCACCCTCCATCCTCCTGCACCCTCCATCCTCCTGCACCCTCCATCCTCCTGCGCTCCCCATTCTCCTGCACCCTCCATCCTCCTGCACCCTCCATCCTCCTGCACCCTCCATCCTCCTGCACTCCCCATCCACCTGCGCGCTCCATCCTTCTGTGTGCTCCATCCTCCTGCGCTCTCCATCCTCTTGCGCTCTCCATCCTCCTGCACTCCCCATCCACCATCCTCCAGCACCCTCCATCCTCCTGCACGCTCCATCCACCTGCGCTCTCCATCCTCTTGCATTCCATGTCCTCCGTCCTCCTGCACTCCCCATCCTCCTGCAGTCCCCATTCTTCTGCGCTCTCCATCCTCCTGCGCTCTCCATCCTCCATCCTCCTGCGCTCTCCATCCTCCATCCTCCTGCACTCTCCATCCTCTTGCGCTCTCCATCCTCCTGCACTCCCCATCCACCATCCTCCAGCACCCTCCATCCTCCTGCACGCTCCATCCACCTGCGCTCTCCATCCTCTTGTATTCCATGTCCTCCGTCCTCCTGCACTCCCCATCCTCCTGCAGTCCCCATTCTTCTGCGCTCTCCATCCTCCTGCGCTCTCCATCCTCCATCCTCCTGCGCTCTCCATCCTCCATCCTCCTGCACTCTCCATCCTCTTGCGCTCTCCATCCTCCTGCACTCCCCATCCACCATCCTCCAGCACCCTCCATCCTCCTGCACGCTCCATCCACCTGCGCTCTGCATCCTCTTGCATTCCATGTCCTCCGTCCTTCTGCACTCCCCATCCTCCTGCAGTCCCCATTCTTCTGCGCTCTCCATCCTCCTGCGCTCTCTATCCTCCATCCTCCTGCGCTCTCCATCCTCCTGCACTCTCCATCCTCTTGCGCTCTCCATCCTCCTGCACTCCCCATCCACCATCCTCCAGCACCCTCCATCCTCCTGCACGCTCCATCCACCTGCGCTCTCCATCCTCTTGCATTCCATGTCCTCCGTCCTCCTGCACTCCCCATCCTCCTGCAGTCCCCATTTTTCTGCGCTCTCCATCCTCCTGCGCTCTCCATCCTCCTGTGCTGTCCATCCTCTATCCTCCTGCACTCTCTATCCTCTATTCCCTGCAGTTTCCATCCTCTACTCCCTACAGTTTCCATCCTCTGTCCCCTGCAGTTTCCATCCTCTGTCCCCTGCAGATCCCATCCTCTGTCCCCTGCAGATCCCATCCTCTGTCCCCTGCAGATCCCATCCTCTGTCCCCTGCAGATCCCATCCTCTGTCCCCCTGCAGATCCCATCCTCTGTCCCCCTGCAGATCCCATCCTCTGTCCCCCTGCAGATTCCATCCTCTGTCCCCCTGCAGATTCCATCCTCTGTCCCCCTGCAGATTCCATCCTCTGTCCCCCTGCAGATTCCATCCTCTGTCCCCCTGCAGATTCCATCCTCTGTCCCCCTGCAGATTCCATCCTCTGTCCCCCTGCAGATTCCATCCTCTGTCCCCCTGCAGATTCCATCCTCTGTCCCCCTGCAGATTCCATCCTCTGTCCCCCTGCAGATTCCATCCTCTGTCCCCCTGCAGATTCCATCCTCTGTCCCCTGCAGATTCCATCCTCTGTCCCCTGCAGATTCCATCCTCTGTCCCCCTGCAGATTCCATCCTCTGTCCCCCTGCAGATTCCATCCTCTGTCCCCCTGCAGATTCCATCCTCTGTCCCCCTGCAGATTCCATCCTCTGTCCCCCTGCAGATTCCATCCTCTGTCCCCCTGCAGATTCCATCCTCTGTCCCCTTGCAGATTCCATCCTCTGTCCCCCTGCAGATTCCATCCTCTGTCCCCCTACAGTTTCCATCCACTGTCCCCTGCAGTTTCCATCCTCCAGACTCCCTGTATCCTTCATCCCCGTGCACAGCCTGCCACCCTCTCCACCCCTCTCACACACACCTCTTGTTGAAGGACCGGGGGGCCGTTGCACATTCACCGCGGCCGTCGGGTGCGTCTGCTGTAAGGAGGAGGTGAGGAGGGGCGGGCAGAGCTGCAAGACAGGAAGTCCCGTCCTCCCTCCTCTCCGGCCGGCACGGCGGCCAGCTGCCAGCACGCGAGGCCCCTCCAGGGAGCGGACAATGGGCCCCTCATGTCGGGGGGGCCCGGGGTGCTCGATCCCCCTGCCCCCCCGCTAGCTACGCTACTGATATATTTCATATGTATACACATATTCATATGTACACACACAGTGTGTATATATATATACATATATATATATATATATACATACACACATCCGTATGTACACACATTTACAGTACAGTACATACACACACACACACACACATTATTATGCATAGACAAGGAGGGGGACACAGGGTGTTATCAGTGCTGTTCTGCTGCCCAGGTCACAGTTATCTATCTAGTACAGGGCTCTGTGGTCGGTCACTCTGTCTGTGGGATTGATGGGATTTATAGCAGCTGGTTGAGATTCCACAGATGGGCAGTGAAAGTTCAATCAGTTGTCATAAATCCTCTTTGCCTCAGACGGAGACCGCAGCCACAAGACACAATCCAGACATCAAAGTGTGCAGAAACCTTCTGCCCAGGAGGCACAATATCCCCTCTTACCGCCCAGGATGAGCTCAGCCCGCACAGATGAAGTCGGCCAGGAAGGAGAGGCATGTGAAGGAGCCCTGCAGCAGCCGACAGTGTAGGAAGTGCAGGCCCCGGGCTCCCGGTCAGCAGGTTGTACAGCAGGGTCAGGGAGCAGGGAGGCATCCTGCAGCTGGAGCCGCTGAGGAGTGGAGGAGCTGTCACACTCCTCCTCAAAGAAGCGGCTGCAGGAACACAGCCGGAAGGAAGCTCCCCGCCGCCGGAAACACCTCTGCGTCTGCTGTGCAGCTCCCTGGCTGTGCCCGGCCGGCGGCCGCATAAAGACTTAAAGGTTCCGCAGGCGACCTCTTAAAGGTAAAGAGCGGCCGCAACGGCCCAATTTCCCTCCAGCCCACCGGGAGAACTCCCGATATGACCTATGGCCAGTCCGGGCCTGTCGCTCCCCCTTAGTTAAGCGTAGCCTTTCCCTCGGTTTCAAACGGAAGTGTCGGCCTCGCGGTGAGGAGTGAGGCACCACGGGAGTTTCCGGTTCCTGCTGCGTACGGAGGAAATCGTCAGAGCGTGGGGGCGGGGTCAATCTTCGCGCCCTCTGCACAGTCACGCCCCTTCTTTTCCCGCCTTTTCTCGCAGCAATGGCGGACCAAATGTACAGTTCGATATTTACAGTCAATAAATAGCACACAATACCCGTGATAACGGGCCTGCTCGTATCCTGTTCGTGACGCCAAATTCTGACTCACCGTAGCCGGGGGTACACGTAGCGGGCGTTGTTTCTCCTCCAGTCACGGAACCGCGCCTGCGGTAGTGTAGGCCCGGTGGTCCAGATCAATAGGGGAATGGCGGAACAGTGGGGGTGATTTGTCTTCGTGACGCCACCTGCGGGTGTTCTGGTAACTTTACCAGCGCTGTTCAGGTCTCCAGGGGATGTTATACAGTGAGATGGAACGCTCCCCACAGGATGAGGAATCCCCGGAGCCGGGAGCTGCACAAGATGTTGTGAGGCAGCTGCGGGATGCTGCGCGCTGAATCCAGGAGTAATGGACAACCACACAAAGTCTCTTTTAGGTACCTTTACTGGTTGGTAATCAGGTACACTCGGAACGGGATAGTGAAGTTGGCACTTATGGAGTTTCACAGCAAGCAGTGTTAGGCTTCCTTTCTCTACTTCTGGTGCTAAGGTCGGGTGGATGTGGAATCCTTCCGGACCGGGCAGTTTGTTCAATAGAACGGATGTCACCTGGTTGTCAGCACTGAGGGCACTGTAAAAGGGCGATGATAATTCTACCTTCTTCCCTGGGCTCTCGTTGGTAGGTGCGACAGGTGAACAGGGGGCTAGACTCCCTGTGTAGGATGCTGGTTCTCTGCGGTGGCTTTGCAGCTCCCACAGCTTCGGTTCCAGTAACCGGTGCTTAAGGAAAGAGTCGGAATAACTCTGTGTTCCTGAGAGGTGATCTCCTTCTTCCTCTTGTCCCAATTGCAGGGACCTCCACTTGCTAACAGGCTGGATGGGCCTAGTGTGTTCCTCATAGGGTGGAGGTTTCACACAGGCAGGCAGCTCTTGTAGCGTCTACCACACTCTGAAGTTTCTCCCTCCAAGACTCTTTTTATAGGGGGAACTGGTTCAAAGTCACCAGTGTAGCTCCCCCTAGAGGCTCGGGGTGAAACCAGGTGTTCTAAGTGTTGTTTGTGTTTGTGGGTTTTGCTGTGCTGTTACTTACTCCATTTGTACTCTAAGGATTTCTGTGGTGCCCAACAGGTGCCAGGGTGCCACACAGGCAGTACTCATCCCACACCACAGAGCACAGACACAGAGGAGGCCTCATAACTTTCTAAGGTGGAAGTCCCAAGTTGCACCGGGGACCTGGTTATTACTCTGGACTGTACCTGTTACCCGTACCGAAACAACAATCCCTGTGTGTCTGTGTGCTGTCTAACCGCCGCAATTCACCACTGTGTCAGCAAAGACTTACAGTTGTGGCCAAAAGTATTGACACCCCTGCAATTCTGTCAGATAATACTTATGTTTCTTCCTGAAAATGATTGCAATCACAAATTTTTTGGTATTATTATCTTCATTTAATTTGTCTTCAATGAAAAAACACAAAAGAGAATAAAGCAAAAAGCAAAACATTGATCATTTCACACAAAACTCCAAAAATGGGCTAGACAAAAGTATTGGCACCCTCAGCCTAATACTTGGTTGCACAACCTTTAGCCAAAATAACTGCAATCAACCGCTTCCGGTAACCATTAATGAGTTTCTTATAATGCTCTGCTGGAATTTTAGACCATTCTTCTTTGGCAAACTGCTCCAGCTCCCTGATATTTGAAGGGTGCCTTCTCCAAGCTGCCATTTTTAGATCTCTCCACAGGTGTTCTATGGGATTCAGGTCTGGACTCATTGCTGGCCACCTTAGAAGTCTCCAGTGCTTTCTCTCAAACCATTTTCTAGTGCTTTTTGAAGTGTGTTTTGGGTCATTGTCCTGCTGGAAGACCCATGACCTCTGAGGGAGACCCAGCTTTCTCACACTGGGCCCTACATTATGCTGCAAAATTTGTTGGTAGTCTTCAGACTTCATAATGCCATGCACACGGTCAAGCAGTCCAGTGCCAGAGGCAGCAAAGCAACCCCAAAACATCAGGGAACCTCCGCCATGTTTGACTGTAGGGATCGTGTTCTTTTCTTTGAATACCTCTTTTTTTTTCCTGTAAACTCTATGTTGATGCCTTTGCCCAAAAAGCTCTACTTTTGTCTCATCTGTCGAGAGAACATTCTTCCAAATGTAGGCTTTCTCAGGTAAGTTTTGGCAAACTCCAGCCTGGCTTTTTTATGTCTCGGGGTAATACGTGGGGTCTTCCTGGGTATCCTACCATACAGTCCCTTTTCATTCAGACGCCAATGGATAGTACGGGTTGACACTGTTGTACCCTCGGACTGCAAGGCAGCTTGAACTTGTTTGGATGCTTAACTGTGAGCCCTCGTGGACAGGGTCCTCTCCCATCGTATATCAGCAAGCCTTGACTGTTCATATGTACTGTACCTGTTCTTGTTACCCCCACTTCTTATGTAAAGTGCCATGGGACCAATGGCGCTATATAAATAAATAATAATAATACTTTTGGCCACAACTGTAACTACTACTCCCCTCATCCATCCCCGCTGCCCTGAGGTAAAACTCCACCTGCGGGGAGCTGTTCCACACTCTGCTGCACCCACCATCACCTCAGCGGCCGATCCTTTGTAAATATCCCCTTATCCCCCCACCGTTTCCCGCCATTGAGGGTCCAGGGCACGGGACACGGGACCGGGGATCGACCAGCCGTGATCCCCCACCAAATCCATCATCAGCCCCAGTACCCGAGTACCCCATACCCTGTCGACCACCTCAATTCCCCTACTCTAGAATGGGCCCCCCTGGGGAAATGAATTGCCACTGCCCTGGACCCCTTAGCGCCTGGTGAGGGCTCAGGCTGCAGCGGGGTCAGTAATTTATCACCCAGGGCTTTTCTCCCAGTCTATCTCTCTGGTCACCTGGACGGGTTTAGGGACTAGAGGGGAGTTCAGGGGCCCAATCAGGGTGCTCTCAGCTACAAGGGCAATGGTGGTACCTGCTGCTGCTGTTGCTGCTCAAGAGCCTGGGGTTGTGGTTTTGGCATACTCGGTGGCTGGGCTGCCTTTTCTATCAGGGCCCTCCTCCACTTGTTGAGTTCCATAGTTTGGACCTTGAGGAGCTGCTGACTCAGCTCCTCTATCTCTGCTTTCAGGAGCTCTGGGTCTATAGGCGGCAATCGATCCGGAGACATCCACAAGCCACCGGGGAAGTCTGTCTCCTCGACCCCGGGTGCCGAAGTTTCTTTTCTTTTCTGTTCACCATGACTCCACACTGCTCCCTCTGCAGCACTCTCCTTTTCTCCTTTACTCATTCATGGGTGTTTCACGCTCTCTGTGCTGTCGGTCACACCAGGGGATGGAGCAGTTTGCTTTATTGACAAGTCCTTTGTATATACAGTCACTGTAATGGGCAACCGCAGATTTTGGTGCTGCTGGCTGACCCATCCCACAATGGCAGGTTGTGTCACCCCCCTTAGCCAGCACATGTCGTCAGGCGATGGCTGTCGCCATTACACAAGTCTCTTTTAACATAGTCTATAGCACACAGTCTTTAGGCGCACAAGACCCAGTTTTAGCGGGGGACCAGATCCTGTTTGTGAAGCCAGAATGCAACGGCCGCGAGGACGGTGGGGTACTCGGTAGCCAGGCCAGCTGATTCTTTGGGAGGTCACGGTGGCTGTGGCCCAGCTCCGCGGCCCTGGCCGTACAGTGAAGGGGTTGTTTACAAGGGATTTAAAAGTCTTTTTGTGACGCCACCTGTGGTATTCGGCCAAGGGTGGCCGATGTTGCTGATTTAGGCCTCTGGGATAGATGGTATCGCTCCCCACAAGTGGGCCCCAGGATTGGTGTGATAGTCTATAGGGACAATGGTGACTGTAGCAGTGGTGCAGGAGGGTGCGGGGAATAACAGGAGGACACCAGAATTGCAGTTCTTGAACTGTTACTGTCTACTCCCAGTCAGCAATCTGGTTAACTCCCAGGCAATTCGGACTCACTTCTCCAAGATACTCCTCTGTAAGCCTTTCCAGGTTGACTTCCCGCGATGGCTACTCTTCTCTTCTGCCCCATGCCTTTGTGCTACAGTGTCCCAAGCAGGTGGCTGTGGGCCTTGTCGAGCGATGGGCGATACGTCCTCTGACGTTAGGTCTAGCCACCATTTTGGAGATTGTCCTGCAGACCAGCCGCCTCTGTTTTTTTGGCTCAGCCTTAAAGTGGTGTTGCCAGATCGGAGCTGATCCTCTCTTGCAACTTAGTTCCTCCAGCAACAATCTCTGGGTGATTGCTGGAACAGGGTCCCTCTGACCAGGGTTCCATGGCGACCTACCCACTGGTCCCACTCCTCCCCTGGCAATAGCCTCCCCTAGCACTCCATCTTTTCTAGGTGTTCCTCTCAGACTAACTTCTCCCTCCAACTGAGCTAACTCCAGACTGACTAACCCCTCCTTTTGCTCTCTGCTTTTCTATCTCCTGCTCCCACCCCCTCTGCCTATTCCCTCCTCCTGCCAGGAGATGGAGCTCCTTGTATGAGGTCACTTCTGCCCCTTCTATCTCCTGGCCAGGATTTAGGATGGCTGTTGGGTGCAGGTGTGTGTGTCTCGGGTTGGTGTCCCTCCTTAGCTGAGAGTGGGATACAACACCTATGGTAAGGTACCCCTGTGGCAATCAGACCGCAGGGGCGCCACACATGTAACAATGCTTTGTAGTGTTAGTCTGATGGGAGTGATGATTTCTGTTGGAATATGTTTAATGCAACAACTCCATTCCTGTATATGCAAGTGATCTATTGCTTTATAAACACTCCAAAAAAAAAAAAAACACTCCAAGAGGCTTACACACAGGAAAGACCATGTGATTGTACCCAGTTTCCTGTGTCTGTGCATGAGTGGAGAAGCAGCCTGCTGATGCTGCACAGAGACACTTAAGATATGTGTATTCCTGATTCCACAAACCCTATTATATCTGTACCTGTTTATTGCTAATTAAAGCTCTGTTCTGTTGTCAACACGCTTTGAGAGTATCCTGTATGATCCGCTGCCAACAGGTTATGGGCCCAGTGTGAGACAGAACGCCAGCGTGACACAGAACCCCAGGAGTGACACAGAGCACAGTGTGACATAGAAGAGCAATACAGCAACCGAAGCCCAAAGCAAAAGCAGCACAGAGCAACAGAGAAGATGTCTACAAGCAGGGATCACAGCAAGTTCTCAGTGCAAAGTCTAACCAATCAGAATTATCAGTCCTGGAAATTCAAGGTGAAGATGATGCTCATAAGAGAAGGTACATGCAAATATACACAGGAACAAGTGACTCATTGATTACCAGATGATTGGCTAGAGAAGAATCAGAAAGCACAAAGCACTATCTCCCTCAGTGTAGATGATGATCAGATTGTGCATATATGCAAGTGTGCAACTGCAAAAGAGATGTGGGATGAATTACAGAAAGTGCATGAAAGATCAAATCTCAGCAATAAGCTTTATTTCATGAGAAAGCTGTACCAGTCTAAGCTAAGTGATGGCCAGAATATGCAGGACTATATAAGAAACACCCTAGAGATTGTGGAGCGTCTCAGGGGTATTGGAGAAGAAATCAAAGACTTTCATGTTGCTGCACTACAATTAAGTGGTCTTCCAGAAAGTTATGACGCACTTGTCACTGCACTAGATCTACGGCCAGATGATGAGCTCACACTATAATATATCAAAAGCAAGCTTGTAGATGAATTCAAGCGAAAAACACATAATATAAGTAGCAGTAATGAATCCAGAGCGGTCACACTCTTGCAGAAGGAAAAATCCAAAATGAACTTTATCAGCTAAAATGCAAAGAAAGAGTGTACAGTGCAAGGCAAGATCTGCATAAGAACTATATCCATGTATGGCACAGACGTCTTGGGCACAGAGACCCAGAAGCAGTAAGGAAGCTAGGTCAACTTGCAAATGGTGTTGAAATAAAGCAATGTAGTCAAATAATGAAGTTCACTAGCTGTCTTAAAGGGAAAATGTCCAGAAAATCCTTTTCTAAAGTAAGCAGCACTAGATCTGCACAGCCACTGGATTTGATACACACTGATGTTTGCAGTCCGATGAGTGTTCAAACTCCAAGCAAGAAGAAATATTTCCTTACATTTATTGATGACTACTCCAGATATACAGTTGCTTACCTGCGTAAGAATATCTTGCCGTAGTGTTTAACAAACTTGGAAGAATGCCAAAAGTCCTGCATGCAGATAATGGGACTGAATATACAAGTGGTAAGGTGCCATTTTGAAAAATAATGGAATCGTGTTCCAGACTACCATTCCATACAACCCAGAACAGAATGGCATTGCAGTGAGAAGGAACCGCACTCTCTATGAAAGTAGAAAAAGTATGTTGTTTGGTGCGAATCTACCTACAATGTATTGGGGAGAAGCCATGACAGCTTGCTATCTTCAAAACAGACTGCCAGGTAAAGCCACAAATAAAACTCCATATGAGCTATGGAACTGCGAGAAGCCTAACCTGAAGCACCTCAGAATATTTGGAAGCAAAACTTAGCATATGTTCCCAAAGAAAAACGTTTCCAAGTGGGCTATAGCGAAACTCAAAAGGGATATAGAATCCTGCACCCAGAGACCAACACAGTAACAATCAGCAGAGATATAGTAATTAATGAGAACTCTGTTTTGCTCAAATTCCATGAAATTACACTAATCATTCAAGCCAAGAAACAAGAACAAGAATCTCAATCACCAAACCCACACACTGAAAAAGAAAACACTGAAGTCTGGATAAGCTCTGAATCCAGCAAGAAAGAAACAGAAGAACCAAGTCAACCAAGTCAGACCAAACAAAGGTATCCCAGCTAGAAGCCTTTCTTATATGATCAGAGCACTTTTTGAACCGGAGCCACAGTCATGGCAAGAAATGCAAAAACTGCTTGTTCACGAGAAGCAGAAGTGGGTAAATGCCGCTAATGAAAAGATGGAGTCCCTTCACTAACTCCAAACATGGGAGCTTACGGAGTTACAACAAGGAAAGAGAGCTCTCTGAAGCCATAGGTTCATCAAAACTCCAGCAATGAGAGCTACAGACAAGCAGTGGGGGCACTTCTGTATATGAGCACAACCAAGGATGTATTAAACTTGCCAGCAGTGAGAAGATTAGTGCAAGTACTAAGCACATTGACGTTAAACATCACCACTTACGTGACTTAGTGGAACATGGTATACTACAGTTTGTTTATTGCGAGTCTAACAAGATTTTAGCTGATGGTATGACAAAACCATTGCCAAGAGCAAAGTTTAAGGACTTCAGAACTGCAATGAGACTAAAAGGATAAGTAGCCGTTGAGTGGGGGTTTTGGAATATGTTTAATGCAATAACTCCATTTCTGCATAAGTAAGTGTTCTATTTCTGCATAAGTAAGTGTTCTATTCTACTTTTGTGTATTGTCTATATAGTAAGATTTTATAAAAAAAACACTCCCAGAGGCTCACACACAGGAAAGACCATGTGACTGTACCCAGTTTCCTGTGTCTGTGCATGAGAGGAGAGGCAGCCTGCTGATGCTGCACAGAGACACTTAAGATATGTATATTCCTAAATCCAAAAAGCCTGTCATATCTGTACCTGTTTATTGCTAGTTAAAGCTCTGTTAGGCTACGTTCACACATTTGCGTATTTTGCTGCGTTTTTTTGCGCGCGCTTTTTGCCGCGTTTTTCAGCCGCGCAAAAAAGCGCAGCAAAATACGCAGGGGCTTTCACACACTGCGCTTTCTTTCCCCCAGAAAGCGCAGTGATGTCACAGAGAGGAGGAAGAATCCTGCTTCCTCCTCCCCTCTGTGACAGCTGTGGCCGCCCCATTAGACTTCACAGTGTTAATACACACTGTGAAGTCTAAATTAAACTAAAGCAAGTGTGTGAAAAATAAAAAACAATGAATACTCACCTTCCGACGCCTTCTCCCGGTGTCTGGTCCCCGGTTGTAAGTCAGATCTCGTCTGACAAGACCTGTGGTGATGTCAGAGGGGGGCGTTCCCGGGCACTCGCGGTCATGTGATACCACATGACCGCGAGCAGCCAATCAGCGATGGGACCGCCCCGGGAACGCCCCCCTCTGACATCACCACAGGTCCTGTCAGACGAGATCTGACTTACAACCGGAGACCAGACACCGGGAGAAGGCGTCGGAAGGTGAGTATTCATTGTTTTTTATTTTTCACACACTTGCTTTAGTTTAATTTAGACTTCACAGTGTGTATTAACACACTGTGGAATCTAATGGGCGGCCACAGCTGTCACAGAGGGGAGGAGGAAGCAGGATTCTTCCTCCCCTCTGGGAAAATACGCAGAAGTAGCTGCGTAAACAATTGACATATCAATTCTTTACGGAGCTGCGTTTTCTCCCGGAAAACGCACTGCGTATTTTTACGCACTGTCTGCACTACAAAGTGAATTTCCCATTCACTTTGCTGGCAGACAAAAGGCACATTGCGTATTTTGAAAAGCGCGCGTAAAAAAACGCGGCAAAATACGCAATGTGTGAACGCAGCCTTAGTGTGTCTACATCTCCTTTGACAGAGCATTTGTATCCTCCCCAAAATAAGGTATTGCAGCACACAGGGATGAAATCTCCCTAATATACTATTCACATAGTTACACTACAGGTAACAATACCTATTCTCTTTTATTTCTTTCTAATCCATAGCTTTTCTATTTTTAATCTCTCCTTTTCCTTTTGCTTTTTGATTTACTACCCACTAGGTATACAATACAAGTTTACGGTGCTGGGCGAGCACTTACGTACATGGTTTGCACAAATAATGGCTAAAAATACTGTATAACAGATACTTACATAACAATTGCATTTATCCTTAAATAGATGGATGTGAAGTATTATTGTTTCTGTGTCTTTATCAAGGTCACTCATTTATATACTGTATTGTCTTACCTAGTGAGCTATTTGTAAAAGCCTGAAATCCCTAACTGAAGGTCTCGGGAAAAACATATTTCATTGATGCAAAAAAGCAAGAAAAATAATAAAAAAAATTATTTTGCTGGAACATATATCTCCTCTTTTTTCCATTATGTGTGTGCCAACTATTCTAGAATAGTATTCAATACTAGGAAGGACAGAGGGCGAAGGCGAGAGATACACAGACGAACACCCCATTCATCGGTCACTACCCAGGCCAGCTACCCGTGACTGTAGACCTGTTGTTGAACTTGAACGTGACCAGTAAACCCGTACAGAGACTCAGCTACGTGTGGTGTGTCGTTCTTTACCGCTGTGAGGGATCAGACAGCTTCTCACCTGCAGAGCCGCCTTCCAGTTAATACAACATCACTGCCCTGGGGACACTGCGTGGCGCCCCACTAAGAGTGCATCGCTTGGCATTGAGAACTGTTTCACCTGTCTGCCAATGAACAACTAAGTAAACACCCGTTCAGAGGAGCATTGTGTCTGAGCTTCATTCCGGGACCACTGTTAACAGCCTTGCTTTGCAGAACAACCGAGCTGCCCTATTCCTCTACTGCAGCTCTCCACTCCGGGGACCCCGCTCGTCCTGTAGGGAGTGGTTCCACCTTGCTGCTGCCCATCACCCCGGAGGTCCAAGCAGCGCCGGTGCCATCACCGGATCCCTACAGGTGGTGTCACGAACTGAAAACTCTATTCTTTTTATTATTTTGCTTTCACCCTTTTACTGACCACCGGGCCCGCAACCGTGACTGACAGCCTGCGCCTGAGACCTGGGCACCCGGCCCACGGTGAGTCAATTGCTCTACCTTTAGGAAGCAAGACCAACCCTGCTACAATAACATCATCTCCAGAGGTCTGAAGTAGCGCTAGTGTCATCATCAGAAAGGTGGTGTCATGAACAATACACTTTTATTATTTTCATTTCAACACTTTTCAGCGACCATCAGGGCCACGGTCCCGGGCATCGACCACCGGTGACAGGATCCAGCAGCAATGCCCGGGATCAGAGTACTGCAAAGCCCTGGGCGAGTCAGCTTCAGATACAACTTGTGTCTGTAACGTATTAGGGTAAGGGCACAGGCCCTCTCGACCATGTCTGCAGCTCCTGACCATGTTACAGGTGTTTTAGGGGTTCACTCGCTTTTAGCAGCAGGCAGCCTTCACACAAGCACATGGTTCCATGGTCAACAGGAAAGTGTAATAAAACTGCATAAACTTCTTGGAAAATAAACACTGCCTTTCTCAGGCATCACGTAACAAATGTAAACAATCTACGTACCGACCCATCTAGGCTCACCCATACATATTAATGTCCAGCAGATGAATGTTCATCTCTCACTTCATGATCACCAGTGTGTAGGGCATTGTAGTGTAGCACCCCGCTAGTCAGCTCGCTACAAAAGGGTACTGCACCCCTAACAGAAGGTGCAGTATGCTTTGTTCTGGTAAGGAGTAGTAGAAGCCTGAAGCTCCAGCACCACACACACACCTAGTGATAGGGGACCAATCAGGTGCCTGTTACTAGGGTAACCGGTCCTGGTGGGAGTAGAGCTAGGTTATAAAGTGAGTGGGGAAAGAGGAACAGTTAGCAAGAGTAGAACAGAACAGAGAACAGTGCAGAAGTTGGAGACAGAGAACAGCACAGTGAACAGAGAACAGCAGAGGAGAGGCTAAGAGGGAGGGCACCTCAACCTGGTGACCCAGAAGAGAAAGGGGAGGATAGAGAGTAACCAAATACCCTGTCCCAGTCCGAAGCGGGGTACCGGCTCCGATGTGGATCAGAGGTCCATCCCTGAACCGCAAATTACCGGCGTAATATTATTTTACCCCTTTTTTTGTCTGCTCAAGGGCACGGACTCGGGCTCCGACCACCCGTGACATCCCCGTACCAGTACGCCTGAGCTCCGAGTACCTCAAGGCCTTGGCCCCAGACAGTAGCTTTTTCTGCTGATGCCCGCTGACTGCTGTGCCCCGTAGTAACTAAAGTGTTAAGAGCTCACATACAATGACAACAGCCCCAATTCCATCCTTTCTCCATAGATTGTCCGTCCTATGGACTTGTAAGCCCCCTTTACCCACCTTCCGATCTCTCCTTTGTTGAGACCTGGTTTGACATGCCTGCCCTCCCTCCCTATGGTACAATTAAATATGTTTTAAGTCACAGCAGCGTAAAGGGTGATTTTGTGGAAAGAAAGAAAACCTGCGCTGGAAAGTCGACGGCAGATTGCTTCGGTACCCCAGTTATTAGGCAATTGTATGTACTTTAGCTTAACCTGCAACCAAAATGATTTTCTGACAAAAGATAAGAGTTTGCGCAAGGTTTCTATCTCTCCAATAACAAAGTTTGTTGTTATGATTCTGGCTCTGTGTTAGGGTATGTGACTCACCCCCAGGGTGGTGGGGTACTTGGAATCGGGCTGGTTCAATCTCTCGGGGGGATGTGCAGGGGAAATTATTTAGGGATAAAGGATTGTGATGCTACCCGGGGTGTTCGGCAATTTTGTTCTGACGCTACCACTGGGGATGATGGATGGGCAGCTATAGTGGTATCACTCCCCATGGGTAGAGCGTACCCCCAGGACAACCGGGAAAGTCTATGGCGTTGGAAGGTCATTGGGCAACAGGATGGAGGGCGGAAAGTATCAGACAGACTCACAGTCGTTGTTTACTCAGGTCCTTTACTGGTGGTGCATTTACAAATCGGGACAGTGTCAGGTAGGGCTGGGCGATTTTGGCAAAAATCAAAATCTCGATTTTATTTAAACCTATGGACGATTTTTCGATTTAAATCTCGATTTTTTTTTTCTATTTTTATATCTTGTGGCTGTTCATCCATCCATCCCTCGTGACAGTTCATCCGTGCAGAGGAGAGGAGGGTAACTGAGGGAAGCATCCTGCTTCCCTTGGTTGTTCCCGCCCCTCCTCTCGTCTGTAGCCCAGGCTCTAACCCTAGCCCTAACCCTAGCCCTAACCCTAGCCCTAGCCCTAGGGGAGAGGCTGTGGAGAAGGGGGCGGTGCCATATCCATCTCATCGTGCCGGCAGCAAGGGGCAGGTAAGACCCCGCGGCCGCTGCAGGGGCGGCGTAGCTGGGTTCTGCCAGCACACCCCCCCCGTCCTCATCCCGCAGCCGCTGCACAGCAGAGGCGGCGGCGGTGCTGTGCCGGGCTCAGCCAGCTCTGTCAGCACATCCCCCGGTCCTCATCCCTCGGCTGCACAGCAGGGGCGGCGGAGGTGCTGTGCTCTGCCAGCACACCCCCCCCCCCCGGTCCTCTTCCCGTGGCCGCTGCAGGAGCGGCGGTGGGCGGTGCTGGGACGTGTCAGCACTAGTGATGGGCGAATCCTAAATTACTCGGAATCGCTTGACTCTAGCGAGTCCGAGCCCAGGACTCGCTACTCGTTGCGAGTCTAGCGAGTCAAATGTTATTGAATGGGGAAGCGAGTAATAGCGAGTAGTGTGAGATTTACAAATCGCAGATGTGTCTCCGAAGCTTCAGCCTGAAGCAATCCTAGTTTTGTCATTTATTTGCATTGGACTCGTTTACTTTGTAAGTAATCGCTGGGAAACTCGCACAGATAAGAGAAGAGTCCTGTCTGCTCTGTGCAGCTCCAGGGTCCTAGAGCCCGCCTGCTGCCTGATGTAGCAGTGCTGAGATTGTTCTCAGTCTGCTCATTCCCTGTGTACAGACATGAATGTCTGTGCACAGAGATGATGTAGCAGAGCTGAGATTGTTCTCAGTCTGCTCATTCCCTGTGCATAGACATCTATATCTATACACAGGGGATGTAGCAGAGAGGACATCGCGTTTTGGACTGCGTCGGACGGAAGAGGATTTTTTTAATTAAAGATGGAGTCCCTAATGGCTTTTTTTTTATTTCTAATAAAAAAATTTCTCTGTGTTGTGTTTTTTTTAAAACAATTTAATAGAAATTCATGGCGGTCATGTCTAATATTGGCGTGACCGCCATAAATTTCGGGCTTAGGGCCAGCTGATAATACAAAGCTGGCCCTAACCTCTATTACCCAGCGTGCCACCGCCACCAGGGCCGCTGGAAGAGCGGGGTTCAGCGCCAGAGGATGGCGCTTCAATGAACGCGCCATCTTCTGGGGCGGCTGCGGGCTGCAATTTGCAGCGGGGGGTGCCCAGAAAGCTTGGGCATCCCTGCGCTGCGGATTCCAGCCCCCAGCTGCTTAGCTGTACCTGGCTAGACATAGAAATTGCGCGGAGCCCCACGCATTTTTTTGACTCCGACTCCGAGACGACTCCGACTCCGACTCCGAGACGACTCCGACTCCGAGACGACTCCGAGACGACTCCGACTCCGAGACGACTCCGACTCCGAGATGACTCCGACTCCAAGACGACTCCGACTCCGAGACGACTCCGACTCCGAGACGACTCCGACTCCGAGACGACTCCGACTCCGAGACGACTCCGAGACGACTCCGACTCCGAGACGACTCCGACTCCGAGACGGCTCCGACTCAGACGACTCCGAGACGACTCCGACTCCGAGACGACTCTGACTCCGAGACGACTACGACTCCTACTCGACTCCGAGACGACTCCGACTCCGAGGTGACTCCGACTCTGAGGCGACTCCGACTCTGAGACTCCGACTCTGAGACTCCGACTCTGAGGAGACTCCGACTCTGAGACTCTGACTCTGAGCCTCTGACTCTGAAATTCATTAAATAATAAAAAAAAAAAATGCGTGGGGCTCCGCGCAATTTCTATGTCTAGCCAGGTACAGCTAAGCAGCTGGGGGCTGGAATCCGCAGCGCAGGGATGCCCAAGCTTTCTGGGCACCCCCCCGCTGCAAATTGCAGCCCGCAGCCGCCCCAGAAGATGGCGCGTTCATTGAAGCGCCATCCTCTGGCGCTGAACCCCGCTCTTCCAGCGGCCCTGGTGGCGGTGGCAGGCTGGGTAATAAAGGGGTTAATACCAGCTTTGTTATACAAGCTGGTATTAAGCCCGAGATTCTTAATGTCAGGCCACGTTTGACCCAGCCACTAAGCATCTCCAATAAAGGGTTAAAAAAAACACAACACAGAGAAAATTTTTTATTTGAAATAAAAAAAAAAGCCATTAGGGACTCCATCTTTAATTAAAAAAATCCTCTTCTGTCCAACGTAGTCCAAAAACGCGATGTCCTCTCTGCTACATCCCCTGTGCATAAATATAGATGTCTATGCACAGGGAATGAGCAGACTGAGAACAATCTCAGCACTGCTACATCAGGCAGCAGGCGGGCTCTAGGACCCTGGAGCTGCACAGAGAAGACAGCTGGACTCGGCTCGCAAAGAAACAGCAGTTACTTTGCGAGTTTCCCTGCTATCACTGGCACAGTAGCCGAGTCTAATGCAAACAATGGCAATCCTAGTTTTGTCAGCGTTTCTGACAAAACTAGGATTGATATTGATTTGCATTGGACTCGTGCGAGTAATCACTGGGAAACTCGCAGAGTACCGAGTCCTGCGAGTCCCTTACTACTCGCCGAGTAACGAGTCCTAGCGAGTAGATTCGCCCATCCCTAGTCAGCACCCCCCCCCCGGGGGCTCATCAGTGGCAGGGGCTCAGCCAACCCCAAACCAAGTCCTCACCCTCGGCTGCACAAAATGAGCAGCGTTACCAGCAGCAGGTAAACCGGGGTTACCGCTTCTGAAAGTAAAAGTCAACCCGGGAATACCGCTAGCCACCCGAATCTTCTAAACAGCGCTCCGGACGCCATTTTAAATCGAATCACACGATTTTTAATAAAACCACAATCGTGGCCACAGCAGGGGGCGAATTAATCGAATTAATTCGATTAATCGCCCAGCCCTAGTGTCAGGTGATGGTAGTGGTGTCCATGCAACCTGGAAATCGGGGCTCTCCTCACCTTGCAAGTTCTGAGGCCTCCTGCTGTGCTTCTTCAGTGGGTCCCTACTGCTACCTAAAACTGAGCTGCAGCTCTCTCTGTCTCTTCCTGCGTTGTGCCCATGTGGCAGGCAGTTCGGGCCCTTTTCCAGCCCCACTTCACTGGCGGCTGCTGTTGGACTCTCTATGCTGCTTAGCCTGCAAACACTGTGGTGTGGCTGGGGGACTTGGAATCCCCCACCCTCCGGTATTGTCTACCAGGACGTTAGGCCCTGCACAGCCTTGGACACCGGTGTACGATTCTTGCACTCTGCACTGGAGTGAGCCCGACACCGCTCCACTCTCCAGGCTCTCCTCGGCTTCCTCAGACCCTTGCTTACAGGTCCCTTAAGCTAGGTTTCTGCTACCCTGGGATGAGCTTAGCACTGCTCAAGTCCACATAATGTCTTCATCAGTACTACTCCGTACTGAACTGACTAACTCCGCCCCAGACCAGAATTTATAGGGAAGCTGCCCTGAACCCGGGTTTAGAGCTCCATCTTCAGGCCTGGAGGCAGAAAAGGTGTTGTGTGCTCAGGGGTGTATCAAGCCTCCCTGCCACCTGAGCCTTAAGTGAGGAGCAGGGGGGTGGGGGGGTTTGCTATCAGGTCACAGCACCGCCGCCCTCCTGCAGCCTTAGGTGAGGAGCGTGGTGCTGTCGGGTACTTCTTACCCGCTGAAGCTGGCGGCGCCCATCACACAGGAAGCCAGTGTGTGATGCTGGTGCCGCCCCCTTCTACACTGCCGCTCCCCAGCCTAACTGCCGCTTGATCTTCAGGGCTCACACTGTCCAATGGTCGGTGCGGCCCTGTGTGTGCTTAGGCTCACCTGGTATGGATACCCTTCGTTGCTTCCAGGTATGACACTACCCCCGAGGTAGGGAATGACCTTGTGGCATCCAGATCCAAAGGCGCTATGTGTTGGATACAGTGTCTACGGACTTGAAGGAACCCACGGGTGAACGCAGGGTGAGAGCAGCCACTTTGTGCCCATGATCTGTGGTGGGTGCAGGGCGGCTTTTCCCTGCATTCAACCGATGGTGACCACTTCCGAGTTCGCAGCTTGAAATGAACATGCTGCGCAGATGCACCGCTGCTGAAAAAGACATTGCGGTCAGGAGGAACATAGTGAGGATGGGAATTCTTGATATCCCATCCACTGTGCTTGTACTGTACAACGCATTTTGGACACAGCGGCAATACACTGAGTCCAAAACGCTACTAGTCCAGATCGTGTGCCCACAGCGTCATTATATGTGATGAGGATTGTGGGGTCTCAGCAATCTCAGGGATTTTCCTACTGTAGTTCAGGCTCCAAAGCTCAGTATGCTTGACATTTGCTGGCTACATCTCATCTCCAAGACTCAGGACTGTCCAACATTCAAGTGACTTTTTCCTTAAATCAGCTGCAGACTCCACTCACACTCTGTCTCAGCTGCCACATGCAGCTATCTCAGAGACACCGTTCAGACAGACTCCATGTCCTGGCTGCCACCTGCAGCTCCCTCCCAGAGAGAACTCCCTTTCTGAGCACCCCCGGCCCCACATGAACACATGCCTGGTTCTATACAAAACATTTCAGGTGTATTTGCAATCAATAACAGCAGAGCCAGTATTTAACCATTACCACCTAGCTTCACTACAGTGTATGGATCAGCCGCCACCTAGGGCCGGTGACGGCTGTGTTGTACCACCAGCTCCTGAATCAAACAGTAGCGATCAGAGCCAGCTTCAATTTCTGCTGTTTCTCCACTTAAATGCAAAATCTCACGACAGTATAATGTAAGTGGCGCCATCCTGGTGGAAATCCATTGGGGTGCAATCACCCCCTTCTTGCATAGGCCTCCTGTGAGGCCAAGCTACACAGGGCAGGTCATTTTTGTTCTATTGTGTAAAGGCCCCGTTACACCTAACGATGTCCCAGTGATCCCACCAATGATCGGGATTGCTAGGACATCGTTAGCTGATCGCTGGTGAGTTGTCAAACAGGCAGACTCACCAACAACGATCAGCGTCAGCGAGAACGCTGGTAACCAAGGTACACATCAGGTAACTAAGCAGAGCACTGCGCTTAGTTATCCCAAGATAAAAGCAGGATCGGAGAGCAAATCGGTTCCGCTAGTCCATGGCTCTCAGGCTGTGTCCGGTGCATCCTGCAAAACACCGGACAGAACCTGACAGTCAAAAAACATGGTGTGAAGCCGGCCTAACAGTTCTGTATTTGCATTAGGGTTATTTAATTGTGTAGGAAAATGCAGATGGTCACAAACACCTATACAGAGACTATATAAAAAAAAATATATAGTGCATTGTATTTTTTTGCTATGCAACCTTATGGGGGAATGGATGTCACAGCATCCACCCAGACGTGTGGCCACTATCGGGCATGTTCCTCATGTGTGTGCGCACCTGACCTAACAAATATTCTAAAAATGAATTTACATTTAAGGGAGAGGGGAGAAGCAATAGAATGAAATTCCAGGTATGGTGGGGGCAGTTTGGGTGTAGGGGATATATACTTTGTGGTTATTTTTGGATGGATCTTTCCCTTTAAAGTTTCTCTTTATTTTATGAATGTAATATGTCAGAAAGTTTTTGCAATCTAATCTGAGAGCAGCATGACATAGGGGTGACTCACTGTTGCCGGGACTCCGGGGGACAGGCGTTTGCTTCTTCCTCCTTGTCACGGGGTGCCGTGCCTGCCGGTAGTGGGGCCCGGTGGTACAGATCAAAAGTGAAGACGTCTTAATGGAACAGATTAAGGGGTTAATTGTTTCGTGACGCCACCTATGAGAGTTCCAGTAACTTTACCGGCGCTTTGGGGCCTCCGGGGGATGGAATGCAGCAAGATGGAACGCTCCCCACAGGCTGAGCGGTGATCCCCGGAGCCAGAAGCTGCACAAGATGTTGTGAGGCAGCTGCGGTTACCTTAGCATGCGGATAAACAGTTCATAAGAAGGCACAGACACTGTAAGTCTCTGTAACGGGTTCTTTACTGGAACCAGCAGGCAGTACATGGTATATAGTTTATGCAGATGAAGTCCATGGAGCCTCGGTTAAGAATCTACAACATGGACACCAGCCAGTTATCCCACCAGGGAAGGACCTAGCCCAGGGTATTAGTAGCCCTTAAGTCACTATCCAGCCCTTGCGAGCTTGAAGATATGGCCAGGGGTTTACCATGGACTAGGTATCCAACCACAGACAGCTGTTTCGGGGTTGTTGCCCCTCATCAGTGTGGATAGGATTCTGGCTGGGTGGGAGCAATGCTTGATAGACAGACATCACAAAGCACCCACTGACCTTGTGGAGACCAGTGGAGGATAACACTGCGGGCACCAGTTAAAGCACTCAAACACAGTGAAACCCAAGGTGCATTGCTCCCTAGAATTTGAATATGAGATGAAGGCCATGGAGCCTCGGTATATAGTTTGTAGGTAGTGGTCCGGGTGGACTCAGCAATGACCAGTGTGTTCTCAGAGATCCGCGGTGTTCCTCCATTCTAACTAAGTACTGTGCCGTTGTCGCCCAGGAATGCCAGATCGGGTACAAGGAGGCTGCTTGAATGCCCTATCCGGGGTATACATTCCGGATGCTTTGGGGAGCCCTGGGTCCTTTGGTGGGTACACCGCTGGCTAGGACGACTGTGTATGGCGGTGGTGGGGTGCTCCTGTAAAGCGGTCCCTCCACTCCTCTGGTTCTCGTAGCAGAGCTGAACTGCTGCTAGCTTCGGTACCAGCAAACCGGCTGTAGATGGGCACGGGATGATTTTGGACATGCATGTTGATGCCCGTAGTTCGGTTGATTAGGCACCGAGAGTGATGGTGCTCAACCGGGTGACGGTAGGGAGACGGCCAGAGAGGGTGGCCAGGGGGCCGCACGGAACTGTGCAACCCACTCTCCTAGGTTGCAGAGCAGGGGATCTTGCTTCCCTCTTCTACGTTGCTGTCACTCCTTTTTGTGTCTCTCAAAAACTAACTTCCACTACACACTACCTCTACACTCCGCCCACCAGGACCTGATTGGTCCTCTATGCTAGGTGATGCATGTAGGGTATGGATCTCTGAGTTAACCGTGTGATTGCTGAGTCAGAGGATATTGCTGCTGCTGTCTTGGCTGCAATACCCTCCTGTAACGTACTCGTTGCGGGGCGCCACACGGGCAGAGACCCCAATATCAGCAATGCTTCACTTACTGGTCACTTTGATACATTCACAGTTTTCTATGCTGCAGATCTAGCAGAGGTTAGAATAATGATCTATGTATTACCTCGTCCTCACTCGTAACTTTGTGTATATTTTGTGCATTGGCAAAAAACTGTGAATCAGTGGTTGGACTAGCAGGCATGAGACACTAAAGGGGGTGTCACACGCGTCAATGTCGTCAGCGATCTGATCGCTGACGACATTGACGGCTGATCGCTGGTGAGCTGTCACACAGACAGACTCACCAGCGATCAATTGACCAGTGACATCATGGAAACGATTTAAATATCGTTTCCACGATGTCCTGCTCCCGCTGCCAGCCTGCTGGAAGCGGGAGCAGGCTGGTCTCCAAGGTACACTGCGGGTAACTAGGCAGCGCGCGCTGCCTAGATACCCGACGTGTACCTTAGTTACCAGCCTCCTCCGCTCACCCGGTGAGCGGAGGAGGCTGGTAACTAAGGTACACGTCGGGTATCTAGGCAGCGCGCGCTGCCTAGTTACCCGCAGTGTACCTTGGATACCAGCTCCCAGCGCTTCTGAGAGGCGCTGGGAGCTGGAATATTGCTAGTCCCGGTGTCACACGCAGCGATGCTGCGTGTCCACCGGGCGACAATCGCCAGGTTTCTGAGCTGGTTCTGAAACCTGGCGATCATCAACCAGCGATTTATCGCTGGTTGATGCAGTATGTCACACGCGTCAATATCGCTGCAACGTCACGTGCAGCCGATATCGTGCAGGCGATATTGACGCGTGTGACACCCCCTTTAGTCCTGTAGTAATAATCTCCTGTTGATAAAACACTGATTTTATTGAAATATCAACACACGGTCCAGTAAGTGACTCATCGCTGGAATCAGGGTCTCTGCCCCCTACATCACTCTGCTCTCAGATTACATGTCAAAACCTGCTGATAGCTTCCCTTTAGGTTTGGGAGTCAATGCTGTATGATCCTCTTATCCACAGTGAGCACATTAGTTCTGTCCAGTGAATTATTAATTCAGTGCGACCGTCTAATCAAGCACTGCCTGGACTTAATTATTCAAATGATGATTAAGTAGTGTCAGGCCTTGAACTCAGATTAAAAGGACATTAGCAGCCGAGGGACTGAAGAATGAGGTGATGTGAACCATGGGATGAATCCGAGAGCAGTATGATGAGAGCATCGCTGCTACACGAGAGTGAGACCCGGGTGACAGCACTGGAATTGGGCAAGAAGACTAATCCTAGTACTACAGATACAGGCATTCCCATCCATTGCACATGACTTTAAGCAGATCCAACCTTTTTGTAAATACATGTACAGTATTTTGGGTTAAACTAATTTTTGCAATTGGGTTTCATTATAAATTTCGCATCATTTGGCTTTTACAGGCATTTGTTTATTTCACATGTCTGGTTGCAGAATGAGTAAACTGAGGATCTATCAGTGAGCTCCTTCTTTATCTGTCTACTTTCTGGGTTTCTCAGCTGATTTCTGACCATAAAGGTTAGCTCAACTTTGCTGTGGCCTGTGGTCATAAATCAGTACAAAGGAAAATAACAGATAATAGAGTTACAGACTCTCCTGTCAGACTGAACTCACTGAAGGATTCACAGTTTACTCATTCTGCAGCCAGCAATAGAGGGTGCAATGCTGCGAATATAAGAAAATTGCAAAAAATAATAGAACAAATATAGCATTCCATTATATATAGGGCAACACGGTGGCTCAGTGGTTAGCAGGAAGAAAGGGGGTGTGTCAGCCTGTAGAGCACAAAACTGAAGCCAACCCCTCGCTCAGCCGAGCATTCCTGAGCGCCGTGGCCTAGTCCGGAAATTCCTGAACTGTTTTGAGGTGGTCAACAGGGTAGGGGTACTCGGGTACCAGGGCTGATGGCGACTTGGATGGGGGATCACAGCTGGTCGGTCCACGGTCCCGTGCCCTGGACCCTCAATGGCGGGGATGGTGGGGGATAAGGGGATTGGTTACGTGACGCCACTTGTAGTTCCTGGCAATGGGTATACCAGCGCTGTGGCCGGCCGCTGAGGTGATGGAGGTGCAGCTCAGTGTAGTGCAGCTCCCCACAGGTGGAGCTTTACTTCAGGGCAGCGGGGATGGATGAGGGGAGTAGTAGTCACGTGTCTGCAGTCAAGGCGGTGAATTGCAGCGGTTAGGCAGGCACACACACACAGTGGTCTTTGTTTCGGTACCTTTTACTGGTGACAGGGTAACAGGTACAGTCCAGAGAAATAACCAGGTTCCCGATGCAATTTGGGACTTTCACCTTAGAAAGTCGTGAGGCCTCCTCTGTCTCTGTGTACGGTGGTTTGGGGTAAGTCCTGCCTGTGACTGAACTCACAGCTTCTTCTCCCTCTCAGGGCTTTACTCTGTCACTGACAATGAGGTCCTTCTGCGGGGTCCCTATTCCTCCCATGGCCCCTGGTCCGGTACTTGGTCAGTTTCGAGTGTCTCTTACTGTGCTTCCTTCAGGGGTTAACTCCTCCTGGTCCTTCTGGGCTTTTACTGCTAAGTGGATGCTGGCAGCGTCGGACTCCGGTGTCCAGGTGTGCTAAAGGGAAGCTTGAGTTGTTCCCTTCTGTAATTATCCTACTCTTCACTGGCCTCTGACCCTCTCCCAAGGGTGCAGCACAGCTGGGTCAGTATTCCCTGGTCCTGAGCCTGGATCTCTCCCAGCGACCAGCTCCTCACTCCTGCTCTCTTCACAGACTGGAACTAACTAACTGACTCCTCCCCTTAGGCCTGGATGTTTTAAAGGGGATCTGGCTTAAGGCAGCCAGTAGAGCTCCCCCTTCAGGTCTGGGGTGGAAGGTGTTGTGTGCTGTGTGTACCAAGGTGTAAATCCCTCCTTGCACCAGTGGACACTGTGGCAATCCACTGCAGGGGTGCCACAGTTTAACTATTTGAACACTGGCTATAATTCACTAGGGGGGCCTCCAGCATGTCGGCCTCTTCCAGCGATGATGACAGTACGTTCGCTGACCCTAGGAATTACCCTGAAGTGCTCATGGCTGCCTTCAGTAGCACTGTTATCGCCACCGGCACACCAGGCGCAATCGCCCCAATTATGCCGATCTCACTCCCATACATCCTGGGGGCTAAGTGGTTGACCCAGTATGATGGTTGCCAGGATACGTTAAATGCTTTTAGGAAAATCACAAGCATCCTAGACATGTATGTGACTACCGGTCAGCAGCGCGCCACTGTGGTACTCCGACAGGTAACTGGCGCAGCAGAGAAAGAGTGTGAGTCCTGGTTTGTTGTTGAACGGAGATCAGTGGCCACAATATTTGACAAATTGAGAGCTACTTTTGAGGAGTGCAATGAGGCTGAAATACGCATGCGCTTTCATCACTGCAAACAGAGGCCAGGAGATGATATCAGAGCTTATGCCTGGCCCCTAGAGGAAGAATTGCGAGCCCTAAAGCATGTCAGCCCTGTCAGTGCACCCGACAAAAATAAGCTCTTGATTGAACAATTCACTCTGGGGCTGCTATCCCCGAGGACAGTAAGACTGTGCGTTGGTGGTCACTGAGCAACCTGGAAGCTGACTTTAACACCCTGAAGAAAATGGCCATAAAAGGGTTGCGGCCAGTAGAGACCCATGAAGCTGCCATCAAACATTGGTGCAGTGGTGAGACGCAGGCTTCCCCCAAACCAGTACCTTTGTCTGGAGCCGCGCACAATGTACAATCTGCTCAGCCTGACAAGTACAATTCTATGCGTGTTGAAATGCGCCAAATGAGCAAAAACATAACTAAAGTGATGGAGGCTCTAGAGCTCCCGCAGAGTCCCCGGCCAAGAGCCAAGACCCCAGCCCCGACCTCAACCGCTGATTCAACTTGCTGACAGTCCAGGAGTACTGATATTACCTAGGGGGGTATGTGGCGCCATGCTCACACAGGTAGCCACAGCCTTCCCTACAGCACAGCTGGGTTTCCACAACAGGTACCTACTACATGCAACACCTTCCACCCCGACACAGTAGGGGAAGCTAGACTCACTGACTGTAGGTGAGTTCCCCTATAAATACTGCTGCTGGGGGAAGAGTAAGTTAGAGTGTCCAGACGCTACGAGAGCTCCAAAGACGTCCTGGTGATCAGTGCCACGGTTAGGCCAGAACCAAGGACCTGGAGTGGCCTTTCTACGCGGAACCAAGCCTAGGAGTGGGAACAGAAGGCAAGGAGTAGAGCCAAGGGAGTGAGGAACCAGTGGAGGTTAACCCAAGACGTACCGGACTTTGGGGTCCGCACCTTCAGGATTACTCCAAGACTGCAGAAAACCCCGTCATCAGTGGCGTAACTACCGGCATAGCAGACGTAGCGGTCGCTTTCAGGCCCGGCGCTTGTGGGGGGCCCAGACCCAGCGCCGCTATGCTGCTATCCGGTCAGCTGCGCCTGCGATTAGTACTTATCCCTGCCGCTGCCGGCTGCCGCTGTCGCCGCTCTGTACCGGCTCCGGCTTCATCCGGCTTCTTCCTGTTTGTGACCGGCGGGAGCAGGCAATGACATCATTGCCTGTGCGCCGGAGGAGGAAGCAGGAAGTCCCGGAGGAGCGCGGTGTCAGAGCGGCGACAGCGGCAGGGATAAGTAAGTATAATGATGCATGGATGTATTCCTTTACAGGTGTGCAGCAGCAAGGGGGGGACCCTGTATACCACCACTGGGGCTGCTGTATATACCACCACTGGGGCTGCTGTATATACCACCACTGGGGCTGCTGTATATACCACCACTGGGGCCTGTATATACCACCACTGGGGCCTGTATATACCACCACCACTGGGGCCTGTATATACCACCACTGGGGCTGCTGTATATACCACCACTGGGGGTGCTGTATATACCACCACTGGGGCCTGTATATACCACCACTGGGGCCTGTATATACCACCACTGGGGCCTGTGTATACCACCACTGGGGCCTGTATATACCACCACTGGGGCCTGTGTATACCACCACTGGGGCCTGTATATACCACCACTGGGGCCTGTATATACCACCACTGGGGCCTGTGTATACCACCACTAGGGCCTGTGTATACCACCACTGGGGCCTGTATATACCACCACTGGGGCCTGTGTATACCACCACTGGGGCCTGTATATACCACCACTGGGGCCTGTATATACCATGACTGGGGCCTGTATATACCACTGGGGCTGCTGTAATACTGCTGGGGCCTGTATATACCACTAGGGAGGCTGCTGTAATACTGCTGGGGCCTGTATATACCACTGGGGAGGCTGCTGTATACCACTGGGGCTGCTGTATATGTGGCACCCTGGCACCTGTTGGGCACCACAGAAATCCTTAGGCACAATGGAGTAAGTAACAGCACAGCAAAACCACAACACAAACAACACTTAGAACACCTGGTTTCACCCCGAGCCTCTAGGGGGAGCTAACACTGGTGACTTCTAACCAGTTCCCCCTATAAATAGAGTCTTGGAGGGAGAAACTTCAGAGTGTGGTAGACGCTACAAGAGCTGCCTGCCTGTGTGAAACCTCCACCCTATGAGGAACACACTAGGCCCTGCTAGCCTGTTAGCCAGTGGAGATCCCTGCAATTGGGATGATAGGAAGAAGGAGATCACCTCTCAGGAATACAGAGTTAATCCAACTCTTTCCAAACCATCCGGTTACTGGAACCGAAGCTGTGGAAGCTACAAAGCCCTCACAGAGAACCAGCACATCTAACAGGAGGTTTAGCCACCTGTTCCACCTGATGCACCCACCCACGAGAGCCCAGGGAAGAGTACTGATCCTGCTCAGACCCTTTTACAGTGCCCTCAGTGCTGCTAACCAGGTGAAGCAAGTTCCATTGAACAAACTGCCCGGTCCGGCTGGATTCCACATCCACCCGACCTTAGCACCAGAAGTAGAGAAAGGAAGCCTAACACTGCTTGCTGTGAAACTCCATAAGTGCCAACTCCACTATCCCGGTCCGAGTGTACCTGACTACCATCCAGTAAAGGTACCTAAAAGAGACTTTGTGTGGTTGTGCATTACTCCAGGATTCAGCGCGCAGCGTCCCGCAGCTGCCTCACAACATCTTGCGCAGCTCCCGGCTCCGGGGATTCCCGCTCATCCTGTGGGGAGCGTTCCATCTCGCTGTGTACCATCCCCCGGAGACCCGAACAGCGCTGGTAAAGTTACCAGAACACCCGCAGGTGGCGTCACGAAGACAAATCACCCCACTGTTCCGCCATTCCCCTATTGATCTGGACCACCGGGCCTACACCACCGCAGGCGCGGTTCCGTGACTGGAGGAGAAACAACGCCCGCTACGTGTACCCCCCCCCCGGCTACGGTGAGTCAGAATTTGGCGTCACGAACAGGATACGAGCAGGCCCGTTATCACGGGTATTGTGTGCTATTTATTGACTGTAAATATCGAACTGTACATTTGGTCCGCCATTGCTGCGCGAAAAGGCGGGAAAAGAAGGGGCGTGACTGTGCAGAGGGCGCGAAGATTGGCCCCACCCCCACGCTCTGACGACTTCCTCCGTACGCAGCAGGAACCGGAAACTCCCGTGGTGCCTCACTCCTCACCGCGAGGCCGACACTTCCGTTTGAAACCGAGGGAAAGGCTACGCTTAACTAAGGGGGAGCGACCATGAGTAACCCGGCTCCCGATCACGCGGTGCCCCCGCTAGACCAAGCGGCACCTCAAAATATACCTCTTGATGGACAGCAACAAGTCGGCGGTATGCTACCGCAACCCGCTCCGATTATGCCGATGTCTCTACCCTACGTTCCTAGTGCGACCTGGTTACCCAAGTACAGCGGCGTACCCAGCACCTTGGAGAACTTCCAGAGGAAGATATGCCAAGCCCTGGACATGTACCCGATGACCGGTAAGCAAAGAGCTTCAGTTATTATGGGACAATTAACCGGTGCAGCCGAACTGCAGAGCCGCAGCTGGCCTGTAGAAGTTCAGGAATCTGTGGAGCAGATATTCGCTAGATTAACTCGGGTCTTTGAGTGCCATACCGAAGCTGGATTAAGACTGTCATTCTATCGTTGTAACCAAGGGGCACAAGAAAGTGTCCTTGATTATTCACTGCGCTTGCAAGAAGCATACAGACTGTTAAAACAAGTCGACCCTGACAGTGCTCGAGATGAGAACAAAGCGTTAATTGGACAATTTATTGTGGGCCTCAAACTATCTGAGGATAGGAAGCAAGCAAGCTGGTGGTCCATACAAAACCCAGGCGCAGAGTTTGATACCTTGAGAGACTTAACAGTCTGGGGACAGCGACTCGCTGAAGTACCTGATCCCGCTTCACCGCAGCAGCAGCAGTACGCTGACACCCCTTCCGTGCCGGCAGCAGCATCTCCAATCCCTGCGATTCAGTCCAGTGCACAGACTGTAACACCTGACCGGTTTGATCAACTGTGTGCTAATGTCGAGCAGCTGATGAAGGACGTGGCCAAGCTACAAGCTGGGAGAAGACCCAAGACAGATGCAAGGTCATCGGACAAGATTCTACTCGCCGACAGCCCTGACGACGTCCCGTGGATGAGGAGAAAGACACAGCCGTCGCGAGGAAAACCTGCAGACCGCCGCAGTCCTGACAGACGCCGCAACAGTCAGCAGAACGACTTAGGAGGACGCAAAGTGCAATCCCGTCCTTTAAACGAGCGACCCCTGGGCGAGAAGGGCCAACCCCAGGAGTAGACTGTGCAGGCCCTACGTCCAGCTGGGAACACAAGTATGTGGGAGACTGTCCATACTTACCAATCGTCATCGATGGCATCGCTATCTCCGCCTTGATAGACACTGGATCCCAGGTGACATCCATCCCCAGTACCCTTTACAAGCAGTTCTGGCCAGATGTTAAGCTAGAACCCCCAAATCCCGAGATGAACCTTGAAGCCACTAATGGTATTCCGGTTACCATAGAGGGACAGTGGGAAGCTACAGTAAAGGTGGGGAGGGTGCAGTTGAAAAACCAGGGTATCTTAGTGGTTCAGGACAAGCCTAACCACAAGGATCCATATGTCATATTGGGTACCAATGTCATGATCAAATGCCTCGATGAAGTGTTGTTTTTGCTCCAACAGAGTGCTGAAGCCGGTAAACCCAGAGAAAAGAGGGCTATCCAAAAGCAGATCAGAGCTCTGGTGTATCAACAACAGGTAACCTTGTCAAATGGTGAGATTGGCAGAGTAAGGGTCACAGATCCCATTCCAATTGTGGTACCACCCAGAAGTGAAATGATGATCTGGTGTCGAGCAGCCATAGGCCTCAGAGGGCAGGACTACCAAGCTGTAGTAGAACCTGTAATGTCCGACAGTAGTCCTACGCTCTTGACAGCCAGAGGGTTAGTTGATGTAAGAAAGGGGAGAGTCCCCGTACGCATATTGAATTATGGTGATGACGAAGTCAGACTGCCAAGATATGCAACTGTTGCTAAATTGTACCAAGTAAAAGATGATGCTGTGATTGATGTAAAATCCTCAAACCAAATAGTCACTGATGAACCCCCTCACTCCAAAGATCAGTTAGAGAAATGGTGTCAAGACCTCAGTGTAGGAACTGACAATACACCCTCTCACCAGAAAAATGGAGTATACCGGGTAGTTCGGGAGTATGAGCAAGTGTTCAGCAAACACCCACTTGACTTTGGGAGGATTAAAGGGGTACAACATCATATCCCCACAAACAACCATGCACCTATCAAAGAAAGGTACAGGCCTATACCACCCACTCACTACCAGAAAGCAAAAGAGATGCTTCAGGACATGAAGAATGCAGGAGTCATTAGGGATAGCTGTAGTCCCTGGGCCGCACCACTAGTCCTGGTTAAAAAGAAAGATGGTAGTATGAGGATGTGTGTAGATTATAGGCAAATCAACAAAGTCACACACAAGGATGCATACCCGTTACCCCGCATAGAAGAGTCACTAGCTGCACTCAAATCTGCCAACTACTTCTCCACATTAGATCTTACTAGTGGGTACTGGCAGGTTGCCGTTGCAGAGGAGGATCGTGAGAAGACAGCCTTCACTACTCCCATGGGCTTATGCGAGTTCAACAGTATGCCATTCGGTTTGTGCAATGCCCCAGGAACATTTCAGAGACTTATGGAGTGTTGTTTGGGCCACAAGAACTTTGAGACTGTCTTGTTATACCTTGATGATGTCATTGTCTACTCTCAGACCTATGAAGATCACCTCCAACACCTGAGTGAAGTGTTTGAGTCACTGTCCAAGTACGGGATGAAACTGAAACCGTCCAAGTGCCACCTGCTGAAACCCAAGGTCCAATACCTAGGACATGTGGTCAGCGCCGAAGGCGTAGCACCGGATCCGGATAAAGTAACCGTCATCAAGGACTGGCCAGCACCCATCAATCACAAAGAGGTACGTCAATTTCTAGGACTGGTCGGGTACTACCGACGATTCATCAAAGGCTATACCAAGATAGCCGCACCTATGCAAGATCTCCTAGTAGGTCAATCCAAAAACGGCAAGATCAGGGGACCCCCGTTCCACTGGGGCCCAGAGCAGGACAAGTCCTTCCAAACGTTAAAAGATGCTTTAACTGGAGAAGAAATTCTGGCTTACCCTGACTACAATCTACCGTTTCTGTTGTACACTGACGCAAGTAATGAAGGTTTAGGAGCAGTCCTATCTCAACGTCAGCAGGGCAAGGAGAAGGTGATAGCCTACGCAAGCAGAAAGCTCCGTCCCACCGAAAGGAACCCGGAAAACTACAGCTCCTTCAAGCTGGAGTTCCTGGCCCTGGTCTGGGCGATCACAGAGCGTTTCAAGCATTACCTGGCATCCGCCCCGTTCACAGCTTTTACAGACAACAATCCTCTAACACACTTAGAGACTGCAAAGCTGGGAGCCCTAGAACAGCGTTGGGTAGCAAGACTCGCTAACTACGACTTCACTGTAAAGTATCGGGCAGGTCACAAGAACGGCAATGCTGATGCCCTGTCCCGAATGCCCCATCTTCCTGAAGAGGGAGAAGACATAGATGACCTGGAAGAGATTGAACTACCTGCTTTCCACCGTTCCGGTACAGCAACATGTCATCAGAGAAACCAGACACGTGTAGAGAGGACCGTGAACCCGTTACCTCACCATGACTGGAAGGAGGCTCAAGCCAACGACCCAGATGTCAGCCTGGTAAGGGATCTCATCACTCAAGAGCACGCCAATATGGACTCTGATGCCTCACCAACTGCTAAACGCCTGTGGAAGGAGAAAGGGAGGTTGTTCGTCTACCAAGGTAAACTATGCAGAAGATACCTCAACCCACGAACCCATGAACTCATCTGGCAGATTGTAGTTCCCAAGACCGAAGTCCAAATGATCCTTGAAGCATACCATGACGATGCCGGACACTTTGGATGGAAGAAACTGGAGAGACTCCTGAAGGATCGGTTCTACTGGGTCGGTATGAGAGGTTCCATTGACAAATGGTGTAAAAACTGTGGACCATGTCACCTTCGAAGAAAAGACCATCTAACTCAGAAAGCTCCGTTGCAGCCAATTGTTACCACCAAACCTCTTGAAATAGTTGCTCTCGACCATGTGAAGCTTACCCCAAGTCGAACCGGGTACACCTACGCTCTCACCATCGTTGATCACTACTCAAGATTCCTGGTAGTCGTTCCAGTTAAGGATTTAACTGCTGAGGTAGCAGCCAAAGCGTTCCAGAGTTACTTCTGTCGCCCCCATGGGTATCCAGACCAGGTCTTAACTGATCAAGGACCAGCCTTCGAATCAGCTCTTTTCCAAGAATTCTTAGGGCTGTATGGGTGTAAGAAAATCCGCACAACACCTTATCATCCTCAGACGAACGGTTTATGTGAGAAGATGAACCACATAGTCATTGACATGCTCAAGACCTTACCAGTTGAAGAGAGAAATCAATGGCCAGAGAAACTTCCAGATCTCGTGGACATCTACAACCACATACCTGTCAGTTCGACAAATTACACACCTGCTTACTTGATGAGAGCAAGACCAGGTAAACTGTCTATTGATTTGCAGATGGGAACCGTTGAACCCACAGAAGATTCTTCTGATGAAGACTGGGTCAGCCAACGCCAAGAAAAGTACAAGAAAGTACAGGAGAGTGTTGAAAGGAACCTTGAAATCAGTAGGACCAAACAAGAAAAAGACTTCAACAAGCACGCCTCAGCTGAACCCCTAGCTATAGGTGATGTAGTGCTGAAAAGAAAAAGAAAAACTAACAAATTGGATAACAGTTGGGAATCCATACCCTACACCGTTATGCCGTCACACTTTGATAACTCAAAAACTTGTGTTATTAGCAAAGACAATGGGAACACTATTGCAACTGTCTCAAGGGATCATTTGAAGAAATGTCCGCCACAGTTAATCCCACAAGCAACCAGTTACCCCACTGTAACTACAGATGAAGAAACAAAAGAAAATCTAGTCCTTACAGAAATTGGATACTTACCAGCTGATTGGCCACAAATAGGTGATGCATTCCTCATACCAGTTATGCATTTCTACCAACCTGTAGAAGATCAGCCAAAGCCAAATCCAATTCCACAAGTCCAACAAGAAGAAGTCCAAGTGCAAGAATTGCAGCCTGTTATCATGGAACCAGAGATTCCTGTAATCGGTCAGCCTGCTAGTCCCACAGTAAGAGAAGCCATTCCTAATCAACTACCTACAGAGGTCAGTCCAGTTGATAGACTCCGCACTTACTATGGTCTTACACAAAGCAGACATAGAGAAGTACCAACCTCTTCGTACACTACACAAACAGCTTTGGAAACACCCACACTACGCAGATCCACACGTAGTACATTAGGTCAACCCCCACATAAACTTGGAGAATGGGTTTAAAATGTAGTGGAAAGTATAACCTGTAAGTGTTGTATATAGTACTGTTTTTCAAAACCTGTAAAAAGTAGTGTACAGAAGGGTGGAGGAACTGGGCTATGTCCCAAGTATACTAAGTTGGGAACAGAAAGCGCCTGGTAAGGTATAGAAGGTTAGTACCGGCCTCCCAAGCAGAGACACCTGTAGGGAATGTATAAAGTTTACCATGTATCCCTGGACTTTACCTTTGCCCTTTCCATAAACTTTGAACAATTGTCACAGGACTTGTGTGACCACTAACTTTACCTTTTTCCAGCCTGCGGCAGATGGACTAGTGCCGTACGGACTGCTTTTCACCTTTTTCACATTTTTCACTCCTTTTCAGTGATTTTTGTGTTTTCTTTAAGACTTTGTAAATTGAATGTTATAAATGCTTAGTGGTAAGTTGTAAAAAGAACCTTTTGCTCAGCCGGGAGAACTGAGGTTAACTAAGGGGGAATGTGGCACCCTGGCACCTGTTGGGCACCACAGAAATCCTTAGGCACAATGGAGTAAGTAACAGCACAGCAAAACCACAACACAAACAACACTTAGAACACCTGGTTTCACCCCGAGCCTCTAGGGGGAGCTAACACTGGTGACTTCTAACCAGTTCCCCCTATAAATAGAGTCTTGGAGGGAGAAACTTCAGAGTGTGGTAGACGCTACAAGAGCTGCCTGCCTGTGTGAAACCTCCACCCTATGAGGAACACACTAGGCCCTGCTAGCCTGTTAGCCAGTGGAGATCCCTGCAATTGGGATGATAGGAAGAAGGAGATCACCTCTCAGGAATACAGAGTTAATCCAACTCTTTCCAAACCATCCGGTTACTGGAACCGAAGCTGTGGAAGCTACAAAGCCCTCACAGAGAACCAGCACATCTAACAGGAGGTTTAGCCACCTGT
The DNA here is from genome assembly GCA_033576535.1 of Allobates femoralis. Taxonomy (NCBI): domain Eukaryota; kingdom Metazoa; phylum Chordata; class Amphibia; order Anura; family Aromobatidae; genus Allobates; species Allobates femoralis. Next base: position 533,812,040 of record JARQOC010000005.1, read on the forward strand.
TCCACCTGATGCACCCACCCACGAGAGCCCAGGGAAGAGTACTGATCCTGCTCAGACCCTTTTACAGTGCCCTCAGTGCTGCTAACCAGGTGAAGCAAGTTCCATTGAACAAACTGCCCGGTCCGGCTGGATTCCACATCCACCCGACCTTAGCACCAGAAGTAGAGAAAGGAAGCCTAACACTGCTTGCTGTGAAACTCCATAAGTGCCAACTCCACTATCCCGGTCCGAGTGTACCTGACTACCATCCAGTAAAGGTACCTAAAAGAGACTTTGTGTGGTTGTGCATTACTCCAGGATTCAGCGCGCAGCGTCCCGCAGCTGCCTCACAACATCTTGCGCAGCTCCCGGCTCCGGGGATTCCCGCTCATCCTGTGGGGAGCGTTCCATCTCGCTGTGTACCATCCCCCGGAGACCCGAACAGCGCTGGTAAAGTTACCAGAACACCCGCAGGTGGCGTCACGAAGACAAATCACCCCACTGTTCCGCCATTCCCCTATTGATCTGGACCACCGGGCCTACACCACCGCAGGCGCGGTTCCGTGACTGGAGGAGAAACAACGCCCGCTACGTGTACCCCCCCCCCGGCTACGGTGAGTCATATATACTGCTGGGGCCTGTATATACCACTGGGAGGCTGCTGTAATACTGCTGGGGCCTGTATATACCACTGGGAGGCTGCTGTAATACTGCTGGGGCCTGTATATACCACTGGGGAGGCTGCTGTATACCACTGGGGCTGCTGTATATACTGCTGGGGCCTGTATATACCACTGGGGAGGCTGCTGTAATACTGCTGGGGCCTGTGTATACCACTGGGGAGACTGCTGTATACCACTGGGGCTGCTGTATATACTGCTGGGGCCTGTAAGGGGGTGTGTCTTGAAGGGGGCATGTCATTGGGGGCGTGTCTTGGAGGGGGCCCCGTTCAAAAGTTTGCTATGGGGCCCTGCCAGTTCTAGTTACGCCCCTGCCCGTCATACTATGGAGACTTCAGTCACCCGATCCCCCTGCATACCCAGAAAGAGGGAGCCAGACACCGCAGTGAGGCATCACAAAGCAGTGGTCAGAGAGGGTAACCCGTGGACTGTGCAGGAGGAGGGAGAGTAGAGACCAGAGGAAGCGAGGAGGCCAGTCTGGCTGCAAGCAGACAGGGCTTCAGTAACTACAGATGACTCACCGTGGCCGGGACTCCGGTTTAGACAGGCGATCTCTTCCTCCTTCTTGTCACGGATGGACCGCGCCTGCCGGTAGTGGGGCCCGGTGGTGCAGATCAAAAGTGAAGAGACGTCTTGTGGGAACAGATTAAGGGGTTAATTGTTTCGTGACGTCACCTATGAGAGTTTCGGTAACTGTACCGACGGTGCGGGGCCTCCGTGGGATGGAATGCAGCAAGATGGAACGCTCCCCACAGGCTGAGCGGTGATCCCCGGAGCCAGGAGCTGAACAAGATGTTGTGAGGCAGCTGCGGTTACCTTAGCATGTGGATTAACAGTTCATAAGAAGGCACGACACTGTAAGTCTCTGTAATTGTGGCGCCCCGCAACGAGTGCGTCACAGGAGGGTATTGCAGCCATAAATGCAGCAGCAATATTCTCTGACCCAGCAGTTATCTGGTTAACTTAGAGATCCATACTCTGCATGCCTCACTTAGCATAGAGGGCCAATCAAGGTCCTGGTGGGCGGAGTGCAAGGGTAGTGTGTAGTGGAAGTTTAAGTTCAGACTTAGTCTAGTTTAGTCTGGAGGAGTCAGTCTGCAAGGAACAGCAACCCAGAAGACTTCTGCAGAACCCCAGCTCTGCAACCTAGGAGAGGGGGCTCGCACAGTCCCGTGCGGCCCCCTGGCCACCTTCTACCGGCCATCTCCTTACAAACTACGGGCATTACAGATACGGGTTCCCAAAAACACCCATGCCCAATTTACAGCCGGTTAGCTGGTACTGAAGCTAGCAGCATTTCAGCTCTGCTATGCGAACCGGAGGCGTGGAGGAGCAGCTTTTCAGGAGCACCCCTCCACCCGCCAAATTCCCATCGTCTAACCAGCGGTGTACCCACCAAGGGACCCAAGGCTCCCCAAAACACCCGGAACGTATACCCCGGATAGGGCATTCAAGCAGCCTCCCTGTACCCGACCTGGTATTCCTGGGCGACAACGGCAACTTACTTAGTTAGAATGGAGGAACACCGCGGATCTCTGAGGGACACCTATCACTGCTGAGTCCACCCGGTCCACTACCCGTTAACTGTATGCCATGTACTGCTTGCTGGTTACAGTAAAGACCCGTTACAGAGACTTACAGTGTCCGTGCTTCCTTATGAACTCCCTGTCCGCACTTCAAGGTAACCGCAGCTGCCGCACAACATCTTATGCAGCTCCAGCCTCCGGGGATCACCGCTCAGCCTGTGGGGAGCGTTCCATCTTGCTGCTATCCATCCCCCGGAGGCCCCGCAGCGTCGGTAAGACTTACCGAACTACTCATAGGTGGCGTCACGAATAAATTAATTCATTAATCTGTTCCTACAAGACGTCTTCAACTTTTTATCTGCACTCAACCGGGCCCCACTACCGGCAGGCGCGGTCCACCCAAGGCGGAAGGAGCTACAGCCTGTCTAAACCGGAGTCCCTGGCCACGGTGAGTCATAATGGATTCTTTACTGTAACCAGCAGGCAGTACATGGTATACAGTTTGTAGGTAGCAGACCGGGTGGACTCAGCAATGACCAGTGTGTTCTCAGAGATCCGCGGTGTTCCTCCATTCTAACTAAGTGTGATGCCGTTGTTGCCCAGGAATGCCAGATCGGGTACAAGGAGGCTGCTTGAATGCCCTATCCGGGGTATACGTTCCGGATGCTTTGGGGAGCCTTGGGTCCTTTGGTGGGTACACCGCTGGCTAGACGACTGAGTATGGCGGTGGTGGGGTGCTCCTGTAATGCAGTCCCTCCACTCCTCTGGTTCGCATAGCAGAGCTGAACTGCCGCTAGCCTCGGTACCAGTAAACCGGCTGTAGATGGGCACGGGATGATTTTGGATCAGCATGTTGAAGCCCGTTGATCGGTTGATGAGGCACCGGGAGTAATGGTGCTAAACCGGGGTGATGGCAGGGAGATGGCCAGGGAAGGTGGCCAGGGGGCCGCACGGAACTGTGCAACCCCCTCTCCTAGGTTGTAGAGCTCGTTGGTCTGCTCCTTCTCCTACGTTGTTGTAGACTTGTTCTGCACTCTAGGCAGACTCCTACTAAAAACTAAAACTTCCACTACACACTACCTCTACACTCCGCCCACCAGGACCTGATTGGCCCTCTATGCTAGGTGATGCATGTAGGGTATGGATCTCTAAGTTAACCGTCTGATTGCCGGGTCAGAGAATATTGCTGCTACATTTTTGGCTGCAATACCCTCTTGTGATGCACTCGTTGCGGGGCGCCACACAGAGAAGCTGAGGAGGCCTTATACCCACTTGCTGTGAAAGCTCACTGTGCACCTGGTCACCTGACAGTGCCCTGGGCGCCTTTACCTGCTAATACCACCAGTAAAAAGGTAAAAGAGACTTACCACATTGTGTGCATCATTCCTCTCCATTCCCGGTGCCCATAGAGACTGCTCCACCACTCCCTACCCTGACCTCCAGCTCCTCTCCAAGTTGCCCCTTCACATTACGCTGCCCACCTGTAGGGAGCTTTGCCATCCTTGCCGTATTACCATCGATCTCCCGACGACTGTGGCGGCGCTGGTGACCCATCACCAGGTACTACTGGTGTGTCATGACAAACTCTAATCCCCTGTACATACATCCCTTATTGAAGTGTCACCCAGGCCACTGGCTCAGGTGCTGCCACCCGTGACACCATCGTGAGAAACCCACTGAGCCTGATACCTGAGTACCCCAGGGCCTGGGGCTCGACATTAGCACTGCATTATATATAGGGCAGCACGGTGGCTCAGTGGTTAGCTCTGTACAATATATAGAGCAGCACAGTGACTCTGTGGTTAGCACTATACTATATATAGGGCAGCACAGTGACGTCCTAGCCACACAGTGTCAGGAGGCAAAGCAGCGTTAAGAGTTCAGCAACACTGACACCCGGGAACAGGGTAGAGAAAGTGAAGAGCTGGAGTTGCCTGTCATATGGCACACACAGGAGAGAGAGGGCAAGCCGCTTAGCTTCAAGCAGCAGCAGGAGCCTACAAGAAAAAGTGCATGTAGAGAAAGGACAGAGAGTGACTAAAGAACGAACATCGCGGAGGGCCTCAGAGACATTGCATCCTCTAGTGACTACCCGGCCAGCTACCAGAAACTGTGACTGTGTACCTTGTGAACTGTTGGAAAAGTCACCAGTAAAGTACTCGGTGAGCTCACCATGGTCTGAGACTGCTTCCTTTCAGCACCACAGCAGAATCCCACCTGCAGAGCCGGAGACTGCTTTCTCCACACACTGGCTGGAGAAGCTGTAGCAGCTAAGTAAGTGAACTGTACAAAGCACAATCCCTTACCAGGATCCTCCATCACCACTACACTGCCCTGGGGACCTTCAGCCCCACCTGAGGAGGGCTTACCATCCACGTTGCCCTAAGTCACCGTCCCCAACAGGAATACGGCAGCGGTGGTCCCCATTGACCACATACCCTGGGGGGCGTCACGACAAAATCTCATGTAAATAACCCCTTCCTTTTTGGACTGAGCCCAGGCCACAGGACCAGGTCACAACTACCCTGATATCCCAGAGAGACAACACCGACCCGGCCCCGACTACCCCATGGCCTGGGGGCGCCTCAAGAGTGCAGGGAGGGTTGTCACAGGAGAGTGCAGGGAGGGCTGTCACAGAAGAGTGCAGGGAGGGTTGTCACAGAAGAGTTCAGGAAGGGTTGTCACAGGAGAGCGCACGTAGGTTTGTCACAGGAGAGTGCAGGGAGGGTTGTCATAGGAGAGTGCAGGGAGGGTTGTCATAGGAGAGTGCAGGGAGGGTTGTCACAGGAGTGTGCAGGAAGGATTGTCACAGGAGTATGTAGGGAGGATTGTCACAGGAGTATGCGGTGAGGATTTTCACAGGAGGATATGTCGAGCCCCAGGCCCTGGGGTACTCAGGTGTCAGGCTCGGTGGTCGTTTAGGGAATGTCACGGGTGGCAGCGCCTGATCCCGTGGCCTGGGTGACACTTCAAAAAGGGTGTATTTACAGGGATTCTATATACAGTTCGCATGCCACCACCTGTAGTTTCTGGTGATGGGACATCAGCGCCGCCACAGTCCGCCGGAGGTAGCTGGTAATGCGGCTAGGTTGACTAAGCCCCCTAGAAGCAGGGCTATTCCTGCTGCAAGTAGATCCCAGGTGGTATGGTGGAACCCTTGGTGTACCTTCATTAACTAACCCATGTCCGTTCTTCCCTGTCTAGGATGGGCCTATACCCAGTACCTCCGTGTAGGTAGTACCGGGAGTCCTCTCCCTCGTGGTGAGGAAGCAAGCAGACCGCTCCCTCTGGCAGGGTGCTGCAGCTGATAAACAAGCCACGACTGCAAAGCTGATCTCTGGCCAGATCCTTGGGCCCGGCATTCCCGTGGTGGACTGGAGTATCCCCAGGAGTATGGTCGCTCCACTCTGAGGATCTCCTTTTCTCTCTAGGGCCCGGACTTCTCTCGTCTGGCACCCTCTTTCAGGACTTTCTCAAGGTCCCTTCTTCTTCCCTTCAGTTCAATTTGAAACCCCCCGGTTTGACCTTCCGCCTCGTTCCACACTCTTTCCAACTTTCCTCCTTCTCCAACTGTTCCAAACCTTCTCCCCCTCTCACCCCTAGAGGGAGACTATTCTCGCTCCTAGTTGGCCATTCTGCTGACAAAGATCAAAGACCTCCTTGATCCCCCTAGAGGTGAATATATCCCCTCCCGGGTAACCTCCCACCGCTCAGCTAATATGGGAGTGGTGGGAATGGTTCCCACCCACCATCCTAGGGTCAACAAGCAGCTGGGGCAATTACAACTCTTTTACGGGTGCAATACCCCTCTGTGAGGCCAGACCTTGCGGGGCGCCACATATGCAGGGAGGGTTGTCACAGGAGTATGCAGGGAGGGTTGTCACAGGAGGACAAAAGTCGGGCGGTAAAAGCTGGCAGTCTTTTTCCCGCCCGGCTTTTAAGAAATTGTGGCGCCCCTGCGTCCAGGAGGCCACAAAAGGGAACTGCAGCCAGGCAGGTAGGACACTTGTTGCACACCAACACCCTCACAGCCCACACAACCCACGTGTCAGAGGAGGTAACATCCAGCCCTGAGATTAGATGCTCTATGAGATTGAGGGGTGGTGGATCAGAGGAGTGGGTTGGGCACACTAGAAGTCAGGTGACTTGACAGAATATAGGAAGGGGGAGGAGTGGAGTTCAGTAGGCCACAGTGAGCTGAGATGCAAAGGCCAGAGAGAACAGCAGGAGCTTGAGCTGAAGCTGAGCAGTAGAGAGCCACACTGCCTGGAAGAGTGAAGACAGACGGAGCGCAGAATCTGTACTGAGCCAGTGTGAGCCAGAGGAGAGAGAAAGCCCATCCAGAGTCAGATCCCCAGGAGTATGAGAGAGCCGAGAGGGACGGTGTAACCCGGGCCCTAGAACCACAGCTAAAGCAACTGACTGCAGGCGGAGTAGCCCTCCTATATACAGAGAGGAACAGAGAGAAGGAGCCTGGTAGAGCCTCAGGCTTGAGGACTGCTGGAGGCTGGGCTGAAGTAGAGTGTCGGCTCTAGAGGGGACCGTAGTTCACCCGGCATCCCCAGACAACACGACGAGGGGTCTGAGTTTCAGATTGAGATCCCTACCCTAAAGGACAGGCAGCTCAGTGACACACGTAGGACTCACGGAAGCCCGAGTCACCGCCATACTGTCCAGCGTCTCACACACACCCGTGGAGATGTAGACCGTTATAGCCTGGAGAGGACACTGCAGACTGTGTGAGGGGTCACAGAGAGAGAGGCCTGGCTGCAGAGCAAAGGGAACCCGGAGAGGGAGAATGTGCCCGTGTACTGTAACTTGTAAGAACTGCAAATGACTTGTAAAGTAACTGGAAGAACTTTGAGTAAAGCTTTGGAAAACCCTGGAACTGCTTCCCTTGTGTCTGTGCACGAAAGTGACTCTCTCCTAACAGGATTGCATCAGAGAGACCTCCACCTGCAGAGCCACAGCTCCAGCCTGTCAGCACCAACGCTGAGGAGAGATCCCTGCAGCGTCTGCAAGTAAGTGTGCTACAACTTCACCATAGACTTAACCCTTATTGTCCCGGGGGATACAGTTCTTCCCACTGGAACTACACCATCTCCGCTGCCATCACATCACCCCCGGAGGTTCTGCAGCAGCGGCGGCCCCCATCACTGGCCGCATCAAGTGGGTGGCGTCACGAGTGACATCCCCTGTAAATATCCCCCTTTATTTGCCAGGCCCCGGGACACGGTCCGGACCAGGACCACCCGTGACTTTCCCAGTAAAGACCCGGTCCGGTACCGAGTACCCCCGTCCCAGTGGGCTCGACAAAATCATGCATTCATTTCAGCCTTTTCCTTGGGCCCCCAGACTGCTTTGTAGAGTCCATCAGAATAGTACTCGCATTTCCTATTGACTTGCATTGTACTCGCAACTCATAACGAGTAAACTTGCCGAGTAACAAGTATCCCGAATACTGTACTATTCTGCGAGTAGCGAATAGTAACATGTATACTCGCTCATTCCTAACTGTCCTGGCTTTCCTACATGATGAAGCAGAGCTGTCCACTACAGTCCTAGGATCCATAGATCTCTTATAAATCAATAAAATCATATCTGCTCCTCAGCTCCCACCCCTCCCTTGAGAAAAAGATAAATTCACCCTCATGCTGTAGTGACAGGAGGTGTCAGTGGTATGGACCCTGAGGGTTCCAGGATAGTCTTACATTCCTGACCCCTCATACTTCTGTATGGACAGGGCGCGTGGCCGCCGTCACCATGGTCACACTACAATCCTGTTCCCTGAAATTTCTATGGATTTTCACTATCTCCTCAGTCTCAGCAAAGCATCCAGATATTTGTGCAGCATCTGTTAGACATAGTGTAAACCTCAAGGTTCCATTACCAGGGGCAAAATTGTGTGACCATGGGTCTGGCGGCCACACCCCATTCATACAGAAGTATGAGGGGGCTGGGATGTAAGATGATCCTGGAGCCCCCAGGGTCCACACCCTGACGCACCTCCTGTCACTGCTGCAGCATGAGGCTGAGGTTCTCTGTCCCCATAAGGGAGGGGTGAGAGCTGAGGAGCAGATATGATTTTATTGATTTATAAGCGATCAATAGACCCTAGAACTGTAGTGCCCAGCTCTGCTTCATCCTGTAGGAGGGCAGGGACTGTACTAAAATGTGTTATCTCCCCGGAGTTCCCCTTTAAACAGATTTTAATTCCTTTGATGTTTTCTTCTCCTCCATTCATTCTCATTCTATAGTGAAGATTCTGTAGGTTTCCTCCCATCAGACAGCAGGGCATTGTTGGGACTAATCTGTCTCGTGTCTTTTGCAAACTTGGTGACATTAGCTAGATATATTTATTACATCTTATTCATTCCTGAATTGTATTAGTTTGACTGATTTTAATTCCCTTGATGTTTTCTTCCTCCCCATTCATGTCTACAGTGAGGATTCTGTAGGTTTCTGTAGGGACTACTCTGCTCTTTTCCCAAATCAGTAATGACATTAGCCAGATTTATTCATTACATCTTATTCATTACTGTATTTTATTGTATTATTTACCAGATTTAGTCTATGGCAGCAAACACAAGTGATGCAAGATATACAGTAGATATTGGAAAAATGCAATCTATAATATTTAGTCACCATAAGGGGAGGGGGCGACCCCAGCTTTCTCTCTCTCCTAGCACTATTATCATATATTAGTAATATCCTAGCTGTCAGCTGTGTGATCTACCTACAGCACATGTCCACAAATGCCATCAGTCTATTGTCATTTCTTCATTCCCACAGTGACAACTTTTTAAGCACAGGAAAGTGTGAATCCTATGGAGATATTGTGTATTTCAGGCTCTTTGTGCCATGCAGACCCCTAGCCACCCTTTGTGTGCCACTCTGAGAACTGGTGGGCAAAGAGATGACGTCATGCCTGCAGTCCCTGTTAGCAGAGGGTAGCACAGAGATCTGAAGGGGGCTGCAAATGCTAAAGCCCTGATCTCTATCCATCACTGGGTTGCATGCATCCTCTGCTCAGGCAGCCAGATCTGGAGGACCAACACGCCCCTCTGTCAGATGCAGGTACCTGGAGCATCCCTGCTTCTCTCTCCATCCAGGTGAATTGAAAGTCGTTGCAAGGAAGGAAGAGAGGAGGGAGAGCAGCTGCTGCCTGTGCTGCAGTCCTGTCATGCACAGAAAATTGCAACTACAACAGAAAGAACCCGCAGAGCTAAAGCACAGGCTGAAGACAGAGCCACCCTGCTGGGATACAGAGGCTGCATGAGCAGAGGAGTGACCCCATCCCCTTATCTCCAGTTATTGGCATATGCCAGAGAGTGCCCACTACCAAGGACTTCCATCAGGATTACATGTGGGCAAGAGGCACCAGAGACTGCTCAGCTTACTCTGCAAACACCTGAGCTAAGTCTGAAGGCATCTCACTAGGCTTCTCACCTACCAGGAACTAGCTACTCTTTACTAGGCTGCAGCCACAAGTGGACCATCCACCAGTGACATCCCTACTATGAGTCTGCAGAGAGGTCTCCACATACAATCCCTAAACTAAGAACTACTTAAATTCTGGGAATAACTTTCTACTCAAAGACCTTCTTTAGGTGAGAACCTGAAAAGATCTGACCAACAAAAGACTACCCATCAGCTTAACTGAACTTCTATAAATTGACCATACTCCTGGTTGACCTCCATGTCCAGTATTTGCAAAGGATATTAAGTAAAGTAAGAACTACTCAAGTCCTGGGAGTAACATTCTACTAAAAGACCTTCTTTAGGTAAGAAAAGAACCTCCATCAACTTAACCTGCAAAGATCTTATCCAAGGAAGGACTACCCTCTAGGATACCAATCAGCACAGTTGAACTTCTCTAAATTGACCATACTCCTGGTTGACCTCTATGTCCAGTATTTGCAAAGGATATTAAGTAAAGTAAGAACTACTCAAATCCTGGAGTAACATTCTACTAAAAGACCTTCTTTAGGTAAGAAAAGAACCTCCATCAACTTAACCTTCAAAGATCTATCCAAGGAAGGACTACCCTCTAGGATACCAATCAGCACAGTTGAACTTCTCTAAGTTGACCATACTCCTGGTTGACCTCCATGTCCAGTTCTTATAAAGGATATTAACAAGTTTCTAGGATAAACCTGAGGCTGCAGGTAGGACTTCTCTACTTAGACCTTTTAGGAATGGCCACACACAGAGCCCAGTTCTTCGACTTGTCTCCAGGACTTCAGAGAACAGGAAGCCTCAAGCTGCCCAGTAAGTGAGCAAAACTTTTCATGAGTAAGGTCATTTTGCAAATATGGGTTACAATTTATGGCAAGGTCCATAATATCTCAACTCCAGCACCTCCCCATCCCTGAGGCTTCCAGGGATTTCAATTATTGTGTGCAGTGTATGATTATTAGAGATTACCTAATCCTCCTGGTGTGCACTTCACAGATTGTGGCCACTGCTTATCTCTCTCAGCTACTATGTTCTTATATCTCTGTCTGTACTTGAAGTGAGAATGCAAAGTTTAACTTTTTCCTGTCTGTCTCATCGTGACTGTGCAATAAAACATATTAAGAATGGGTTAATTGCAGGTGCACATTATAGGGTACCTTACCTTATTGTCCCCATCCAGAATTACTTCTTTCGATTTAACACCGCATTTAAAGACACAGGTAATTAGATAATATGTATCCACTGTTTGTACTAACTATATGTTTATGCTAGCTACTAATATAAAGTATATAGTTATACTATGTATCATCTACTTTAGATATATCTGTACTATGAACCATTCTATATCTAATATTTGTACTATTTATCAACAATAGTACTTAAGTGATGCTAGCATTCCTCATTTTGCATATATGTTTATTTCTTATATCTATCATATGTATAGTTAATCAGTGATTTGTAAAAGTGTGCTTTTTGTTTTTTTACTATTCGAAAGCAGTTAAGGCTCCATTCACACGTCCGTTTCTGCTTTCCGCTTGTCAAGGACGGACGAAAAAGATAATTGGCTATTAGGATTTTGCATAAACCTGTTTCAAACCTTTTTTCTGTTTGGAAAAAAAAAAAAAAAAAGAAAAAAAAAAAAATATATATATACATACATATTAATAAAAGAAAAACAAAGTACCTCCAACAGGTGTGAACAGGTGCCTAGCATAAGTACAAAAATATAACCAGCGGCCGTCTACTATGCTAAACTTGAGTAAAGGAAGTTTTGATATTGCATTACTGCTATAAGAATATTTACAAACCAAGAGATACTTAGCTTATTATTTGGCCAATCCATGTGAGCCCGATAACCACGATAAAGTGCATCTCATTAATCGGGATTCTAATCTGAATATGCTTCTATGTGGATTAAAAATCTACACGTCGTGGGCAGATCAGCTCCTTGCTAACTAAAAAAAATGAGGTCTTTTATTGGGGTATTTCCTAGGAAGATAGTAGAGATGGCTGCTCTGATATAAGTGGGGTGATGGCTAGCCCAGGGGGTAACCGGCAGATGCCCCCCAGGCCAGTGATCAAGCAGCAGTTTTGGGGCCATTGGTTTGTGTGGCCTATCTGCCCCTAAACCTCTCTGTCTTGATGCAGTGACAGTTGGCCGCTGCTGAGAAGCTCACTGCTCATGGGCCACTGCTGTGTGCTTGCCCCCAAGGCCAAAATTTACAAGCTAGCCCCTGGGTGACGGAGACTTAGGCCTGTGATAACATAGCCTGGCACTTGGTTATAGAAAACAAGTCCATAAGACCAAACGCAAAAACAAGTCATGTTAGTGTTTTGGGTTGGGTTGGTATCTCCGGAGTTTGTCCAGTTTGAAAAAGTTATTGCTATCTTAGCAAAGTCATTTTCTATGTACAGAATAGCTGATAACGTGCTGATTTCAAGTGACCCTACTTCTAGGATGCCCACAAATCCAAAAACAAGACTCTAAAGGTGGTCTTTTTGAATGAAGTGATGGCACATATGCATGGTCATAAGTGTAGTCCAATAGGGAACAGTGATGAGCGAGCAATACCGTGCTCGGTACTCATAACAAGCATTTTGACACTTGGACGGGCTCGACTCATCTCGTTGATCCAGTATAATGGAAGTCAATGGGGAACTCAAGCATTATTCTGGAAGATATTTCAGAAAAATGCACAAGTTCCCCATTGACTTCCATTATACTCAGTCAACAAGATGAGTCAAGCCCATCCGAGCATCCAAATACATGAGTTCCCCATTGACTTCCCTTATACTTGGTCAACAAGATGAGTCAAGTGCGTCCAAGCGTCAAAATGCATAAGTTTTCCATTGATATTGGCCTCTAGCATTCCAGAAAAATGGCTGCGGAGGCGGCGCATGCACAGATCGAGATCCGCAACCATCTTCTGGAAGAAGTCTGAACTGTAGAGGCCGAATTGCATCTTGGCAATGCATGTAGGCATATGGAAAATGGCGTCCTCCACCGAACACTGAACATCCTCGCAACTTTACCCCCACCCTCCATGGACCCTGCAAACCTGCCTCTTGCACCCCTGCTCCACCACTGCAACTCTACCTCAGTCATTTTAATTTTTCTTTTAAGACAAGTTTCGGATTATAAAACGCACCCCCATCCCTCCCCACTTTGGAGGGGGCGGTGGGGGAGGGAAGTGCATGTTACAATCTGAAAAATCTGGTAAGTGGTTTCCGAGGATATATCAAATATTGATGTGTGATTGAGGCCTTAGTTTGGGGTTCTGATCTGGCACAAATCCTTGGTCATATTAAAAGGCTTGTTAGAGTCGACTATGACTTTGAGGATTACTACCTAAAGGTGGCGCTAGAGTTCATCCACTTCTTCATTGAAGTGACAATTTGCCTTACTGAGTATAATTCATGTCCAGCAGTAAAGACGTAACTACAATGGGTGCAGGGGTTGGTATTGCATCCGGGCCCTGGAGCCTAGGGGACCCCCTATACAAAAAGACCATTGAGCTTGAAGTTACACCCATGTCCAGCAATATAGACAAATGGAAAAACAGTATTACAGAAAGTGGGGGCAGGGCTTTGTCTCTTCTCATCCTCTGTCGTTTGTCAGATTGCATAAATAAAGGAGGATTTTCAGTTGCGGGCAACTACCAGGAACATTGTGTGCTGCAAAGTGAGAGAAAAGAAGTTCAAGCACCTATAGTGCTGGCGGAATGCTGAATAATAGCTTTGTGCACACAGGGCATTTTTGATGCAATTTGTCACAATCTGCATGCCTATCCTTCTTCCAGCAAAGTCCATGAGAATCCTGAAGTGTTGTGCACATGTTGCTTATTTATTCCTTGCAGATTTGGTGCAGAAAATAGTCTGAAGCATGACAATTCTGGGAATCTTTAACTACTTTTATTTTACCCCTTCTACCCATTTACTTTATTATGAAAAACGCACCAAAAACATGTAACAAAATATATATATATTGTGTTTTTGTTGCGTTTTGCTGCCCGGAGATGCAAATTTGATGCAGAATGTCTGCAACAAAAACTCAACATGTGCACATAGCCTTACAGAGCTTGAGAGTCAGAATAGATCCTCGACATATTAGATGGGTACGGGCACCAAAGAGGTTTTATTGGGTGGGGTGGCGGGCTGCAAAATAAAGGGACATGCACACCTTAAGTTGCCATTATTATTGCTGTTCCCACAATCTTTCCTAGGGTTCTGAATGGCCGACTCATGCAATAATGAAGAAGGGGAGGGGATATATCACTACATATCTGGCCAAACTATTAAAACCCTGTCAGGGGCAACTGGAGCACTCGTGTCCACATGTTACAATGCCTTATTGACTGCAGAACTTCAACTAGTGTTTTTGCTTTCTTTTAGTGCTGCAGTTATTAAAGACTCTTTCCTTACTAGATGTTTCTTGTAGCCTTTATCGTCAGGTGCAGTATTTTGTGGCCACTCCCCTCCGCTATAAGTAATCACATGTCTTGTCATCTGACACTGATTATAGAATCCATTTCTGAACTGTCCTCTTCAGAAGGAGCCTGTCTCTAGGAGAAGCTGTGTAGTCGTGTTTGATGCAGTTCAGGATCTTGCTGCAGGAGAGGACTTCGGAGTGCTTTTCGGTGTGTGTGTGTCGTGTGTCAATTCCCCATGATTTGCTTATACTTCCTCTAAGTTGTATTATTTGCAGTGGTGAGTCTAGCGCACTTGCCAACTTTCTCACTAGCCAGGGTGAGTTCAGGGTGAGTGAGGGCTTAAGCATGTGATGAGGAAGGGGAAGGACCCTTATAGGGATGTTAGGGAGTGCAGGGCACAGACTCAGGTGAGTGCCAGGATGTGTCCCATTTCCCAGCTCCCCATTACCAGGGCCTGTTCCATCCGTGCTGTCCACTCTGTGTTGGGCCGCACGCCAGTTGTCCATATGTCCCAACAAAACACCCTGTTGGTTGTCACACTGCTTTACTAGAATCAGAACTAAAAATGTGACTGGTGGTTTTAGAAACTTGGCGCAAGAGGACACCTCAAGGACTTGGCGAGGCGTTTGGCTGCTCCTTGCGGCACCCCATGAGATAGATTACCATCAGAAGTGAAGGAATGGATATGGACGCGGAGATTGGCACTTGAGATTTCAGGCTGACAGCTCCGGCTTGTTTGTAATTGTGTTTGGCTGCGGAGATGAATCCTGCCCTCAGTCCCCCACATTGCGTTCACCGCGTACGGCCTGTCATCACATCTAACATCGAACCACAAAACATCATTATTCCTGTTCTATCGCATAATAATGATTTAATTATTGAGCGCAGCAGAGATTTACACCGTCCGCTCGCTGTATATGATGCAGCTCAGGGCTGGATGGAGGCAGAGGATGGCGGCATTGCTCGCTTTATGAAGGAGCACTTCAGCCACATTCGCAATCAGGATTCTGACATGAGAAGTAATGACACATTCTGTTGTCTGTTTACAAATAACAAGCGGAAAAAAAAGTACTGGACGTGGTTCTACATACCCAGCCGGCATCGGAGCAGAAATATAATTGGGACATTCTGGACTGGAAATTATCAGATGGGTCTGCCGAGGAGGAATTACGGATTCCAGCCTGAGTTGCTCTATGTAATATTCATTTTAGTTGAGTCCGTCTAACATACTGTTGTAAAACTAATGTATCTAAAAGGAACATGTCATCAGAAAATGTTTTAATCAAGTATTTCTTAGGAGGTGTTATAGCGGATAGGGAATCAAGATGGTAAGATGGGCAAAGGTGAATTGGGGAACTAGTCTGACCCTTAGACTGGGGGTCCCTAGCTAACCCTTATCCTCAAATTACCTCTAAAGGTGAGGATGTCCAGGTCGCCTCCCTTGCCCTCCACTCCTGATAAGCCCCTGGCTAAGAGCCCCTACCTCCACCCACAGACTAGGAAAACCCAGCAGCTCCTATGGAAAGGAACAGTAACAGAAACACAGTACAGCACAGCACGTCCTTACTGCACAGGGTCCAAGTAGAGTCTGAACTCCATCTGTGACACCTAGTGGAGGGAAGTGGAACTACTTCAAGGCTGAGGGAGTGGAGATCTTAATGCTATGACACACCCCTTCACCTGCAGAGCCGCACACAACAGCTTTCAGCGCCAACGGAAATAAACTCAGATTTAAATCACAACAGCAACACACATGAACTGCAAAGCAGTCAACACGTGGCAGTATTGTTTTTTTTTATTCGTCAAATCATGATCTGTAATAAAAAAATAAAAAAAAACTAACTGAAACTTGCAATTTTCACACTGACCACTGGGGCTACTCTACACTTATACTTTCTATTAGTTCAGGAAATGCACTTGTACATTAGCAGCAATATCCAATGTTATGAACCGAAGCATCTAATGAGCGTGTGCAAAGGCAATGTGAAGGCATAGAACTAGAAAGGCGGACGGTTATATAAGCTGTGTATACAGATAATACCTGTCATTATGATGATGATGAGACTTCTGAAAAGTCTTTTGTAACGAACAGGATGTCGGAGTTTTGAGCAAAAAGTGCAAGATTTCAAGAACATTTTTTGAGAAGTATAAATGGGGATATGAAAAAATTGACACTAAAAACCTGGTTTAAAGGTGTTGTATAGCCTTTGGGAGCAAGGGTGTGCACAGTCAAGATTCCCCATTACCAGCACAGCGGCACCACTCCTCTGGGGTCAGCACAGTTAAGAAGGCGTTGTCTAATAATGGACGTCCCCTTTTAATATTAAAATTGTGTGCAACACCTGAATTGTTCACATGGAGGTGAGGTAAATCAGAGTGTTCCCCTTTACTGGAATCATTTAGGGCTTTCTTTGGTTTCTCACCCTATTTTGCCATCTTATTATCTCTTTTTATACCTCTCAGGGTACCGTTACACGTTGCAACATTGCTTGCAATTTCACTGGCAATTTGCTGGTTGCAGTGAAATCATGGACACATTGTTCTATCTTGTTGCCGTGTACAAATGTAACAATGGGTCCATGATTTCACTGCAACCAGCAAATTGCCAGTGACATTGCCCAGCAATATTGCCGCGTGTGACGGCACCCTTACACTTTTATATACACTTGTGAATGTCAGGCCTTCATACTACCCTCATGGAGTCTTGACAGTTTGAGGAGACATACGGATATTAGTGGCTGCTAGAGGTCATTTTGCAGGGCTCTGGCACTGTTCCTTCTTGCACAAAGGAGGAGGTAGCCTGTCCTGCTGCTGGGTTGTTGCCCTCCTATGGCCCCCTCCATGTCTCCTGGTGTCCTGGCCTGTGTCCTGGTATCTGCTCCATGCCCTGGACACTGTGTGGACACACAGCTACGTGATAACGTCTGTGTGTTATAGACAGCGCCTCATGCTACCTGTAGGGGTGAGAGCAATGACAAAATGCAAAAGTGACCAAAACAATAGCCAAAAAGGATGAGAGCAGAGAAGTCTGTGGTCACCACCTGCAGAACCGCTCCTTTATAGGGGGCGTCTTGCTAATTTCTGATAATTTCTACCTGTGTTCTGTTCCATTTACACAACAGCAGGAAACATTGATGCACAATTATTGTTGCTTCATAACTAGACAGGCTGATTTCACAGAAGTGGGATTGACGCGGAGCTACATTGTGTTGTTTAAGTGTTTACTTTATTTTTTTTGAGCAATGTACATTAGACTGGTAAAGAAGAGTAGAGGGCCTGGTGTGCTTACATTCTATAGGATAATGGGGAAGAGACAGTAAGTTGGAGGGTTTGCGGCAGCTCCGATGGTGGTGTGGCGGCAGCTCCCGTGGTGATAAGGCGGCAGCTCCAGTGGTCGTGGTGAAGTGGCTGCTCTGGTGGTGGTCGTGAGGCTGCGTTCTGGTGGTGGTGAGACAGCAGCTCCGCTGGTGGTGGGTCGGCAGCTCTGGTGGTGATGGTGAGGCGGCAGCTCCGGTGGTCATGGTGAGGTGGCTGCTTTGATGGTGGTAGTGAGAAGGCATTCTGGTGGTGGTTGTTGTGAGGGGTCGCTCTGGTGGTGGTGACACGGTAGCTCTGGTGGTGATGGGTTGGCAGCTCTGGTGGTGATGGTGAGGCGGCAGCTCCGTTGGTCATGGTGCGGTGGCTGCTCTGGTGGTGGTGGTGAGGAGGCACTCTGCTGGTGGTGAAGGGACAGCTTTGGTGGTAATGAGGGGGCACTCCGGTGGTGGTGGGTCGGCAGCTCTGGTGGTGATGGTGAGACGGCAGCTCTGGTTGTGGTGAGTCGGCAGCTCCGGTGTTGTGGGTAAGCAGCTCTGGGGGTGATGGTGAGGCGGCAGCTCCTTTGGTGATGGTGCGGTGGCTGCTCTGATGATGGTGGTGAGGGGGCGCTCTGGTGGTGGTGGTGGTAATGGGGGGGTACTCTAGTTGTGGTGAGGCGGCAGCTCTGGTGGTAATGAGGGGGCGCTCTGGTGGTGGTGAGGCGGCAGCTCCGGTGGTGGTGGGTTGGCTGCTCTGGTGGTGATGGTGAGGAGGCAGCTCCAGTGGTGCTGGTGAGGTGGCAGCACGGCCATTGCAGGCTGTAGCTTTCAAGTTCTGTCTGAGAGATCTGAATATGGTGGATAATCGGACGTGTTGGGGTGCAGAATTCTAGAGGATGGGGGATACTCGGGAGAAGTCTTGGAGGTGATTGGTGAGGAATGAATAAGTGTGGAAGAGAGGAGGAGATCATGGGAGGAGCGGAGGGAACATGTTTAAGATATCGGAAGAGTTCTAGCTTTTCAGAAAATGTTTATCCATAAGTTCAGATTTTTATAAATTAAGAAACTTTGCTTTATTTACTCTCCCCTGGTCCAGCCCTGAATCTCAGAGACCTTACATCAAAAGCGCTGCAGCCAATCCCTGAGCTCAGCTGATGTCAATGGTGCAGGGCAGGGATTGACCGAATCTCAGAGACCTTACATCAAAAGCGCTGCAGCCAATCACTGAGCTCAGCTGATGTCAATGGTGCAGGGCAGGGATTGACCGAATCTCAGAGACCTTACATCAAAAGCGCTGCAGCCAATCACTGAGCTCAGCTGATGTCAATGGTACAGGGTCAGGGATTGGCTGAAGTGGTGTCTCCTCTGCAGCCAAACAGAGATCAGGGCAGTTAGAGACACAATGCCGGACCTGGGGAGGGTGTATAAAGAACATTTTAGAAAATAACAAAGAATTGTGCCTATGGAGAAGTTTTTAGAAAGGGGACAAGCCTTTTAAATGCATATCCTTCCATTCCAGCGTGTAACCAGTTGACGGCTATATTTTTGGGGAATCATAATCCAGTTTAATTGTTGACTGGGGTACAATTTACAGCCTGACGGGAAGATGAGTGCATGACTGAATGAGCTCAGATAGATTAACCCCTTTCAGCTACACAGGTCAGAAGTGAGAGGGCGCCTTGCACTCACTTGCTTCCCTCCTTCCCACCACATAGTCCTATCATTTACTGGCTGCCACCACTAGGGGGAGCTCTCTGCATAGAGATCCTCACAGCGATCATGGAGTTCATCACTAGCTGTAAAATCCATTTGTGGTTGGCTCTGAATATAGACGTTTGGAGACGGACAGAGTTACATCACTTAAGTAGATTTTAATGGAGCACTCGGTGGAGGTAGAGGCCAGTTTTAGTTTTGATAGAGGCTCCTATAATTTCTCTGTACATTACTGATTTAATTTTTTGTGCTAGTGCCCAGAGAATGAAACTTGCATTTTACAAGGAATTGGAAAATTAATATCTAATCATAGTGTTGTAATAATATTGTTTTCATAAAAGCTTTTAACATATCCAGCATTGGATAAAGTAATAAAGTCAGCCTTAAAAGGAACCAACCCCCAGGATTTAACCACCTGTAAATCAGTGCAGCAGGTGATTGATATGTGCAGCGTGACATCACTATTTGGGTTTTTTCTTTATTCCTCCCCTGTGGGCTTGTCTTTCTGCTGTAAGCCGAACCCAATCCCTCTCATCAAGACTCATCTGGGAAGGAAGGGGTTCTGCTTACAGCAGAAAGGCAAGCCCACAGGGGAGGAATAAAGAAAAACCCAAATAGTGATGTCACGCTGCACATATCAATCACCTGCTGCACTGATTTACAGGTGGTTAAATCCTGGGGGTTGGCTCCCTTTAATGCAAAAAAATTCTGTTAAAAAGAACTCAATTTTCAGCATCATGTTAAGAATGAGTGTACATGTGTTTTTCCATTTCTGAAGAAGAATTTGAGACATTTGTTGATTTATGACCACATCAAAGACGAGTTCATCTTTATTGTGGTCATAGAAAAGTTTAGTAAAGTTCGGGAGAAGAAGGAAAAGGTTTATAAACTGCTGTCAGGGAGATTATTCTAACGGATTGACTGGTAAATCATTATGCATAGTAATGTAGGGGAAATATCTACATCAACAATATGTGGCAAAAACTGCAACAAAATAGAATGCAATAGATCTGCAATAGATGACACTTGGTGCTCATAAGAGTCTATGGAGGGGAGGGAGAAGGTGGAGCTGAAGGCCGACACCGACATTCTGCTGCAAGTTCTCCTGAAATACCTACACTTTAAAACAAGTTACAAATCCTATTAGAAATAATAATAATAATAATAATAATAGAAATATTCGTATGAAACAGTAAAATGATATATGAACGCTTCCTTGATTTATTACAGAATGTGATATCTGGGATGGTTTATACCTTGCCACCTCCACTTTATATCGATTGTACAGATCTCCGGCACAAGTGCAGGCGGTTTGTGCTGACTCTTGCCGGGGTCCGCTGACTCCGCACTCATCACAGGCCGAATCTAACAAGGAAATTTCCAATGTAAATCAAGTATTTACTCTCCAGGTAATGTCTGTTCAACATCCCATAGGGAAAGCAGGCCAGTACAGTACTTGATGTCATTAGATAGATAATGTGATAAGGAAATAATATGCAAAAATCAGTTAAAGATTAAATTGTGTTATCTCCCTCCCCCGCCCAAAACAAAAATTGCTCCAGATTTCCGGTCACTAGCTGTTTCCCTCCTGCATAACTTGCTCTCCACTGCTTGTTGTTGGCAGAAGAGATGAATAAGGCTGGGTTCACATTTGTGGACCCCTCCGCAGCGTTCTGCGGAGGGGATCCGCAATGTGACCGCAGCGGCCGCGAGCTCCTATCTTTATAATTGGAGCGCACGATGCTGCGCTTGTGACTCACCGCGGCCGGCTGACTCCGGTTTAGACAGGCGATTCTTCTCCTTCCTTGTCACGGGTGGACCGCGCCTGCCGGTAGTGGGGCCCGGTGTAGTGCAGATCAAAAGTGAAGACGTCTTACGGGAACAGATTAAGGGGTTTTAATTTGTTTTCTTCGTGACGCCACCTATGAGTAGTTCGGTAAGGGCTACCGACGCTGCGGGACCCCCGGGGGATGGACAGCAGCAAGATGTTACGCTCCCCACAGGCTGAGCGGTGATCCCCGGGGGCTGGAGCTGCTCAAGATGTTGTGCGGCAGCTGCGGTTACCTTTTAGTTAATGACGGACAGTTCATAAGGAATCACGGACACAGACAGACAGTCTCTATAACGGTCTTTACTGTAACCAGCAGGCAAACATGGTATACAGTGGTTGAGTAGTAGACCGGGTGGACTCAGCAGTGACGGTGTCCCTTAGAAATCCGTAGTGCTCCTCCATTCTACCTACTTAGTTCCTTCTTGCCAGCGTCGCCCAGGAATACCAGGTCGGGTACGGGGAGGCTGCTTCAATGCCCTATCCATGATGTACGTTCTGGATGTTTTGGGGAGCCTTGGATCCCTCAGTGGGTACACCGCTGGTTAGACGACTGGAAACTGGCTGGTGGTGGGGCGCTCCTGTAAAGCTGATCCTCCACTCTTCTGGTTCGCGTGGCAGAGGTGAACTGCTGCCAGCTTCGGTACCAGTGAACCGGCTGTCAGTTGTGGGCACGGGAGTCTTTTGGGAACCCGTGTAGAAATGCCCAAACCCGGTGGTTAAGGCCTCAGGTGCTGACACCCGACCGGTGACGGCCCAGGGGCCCGCACGGGGTGCGGAGCCCCCGCTCCTCTCCAAGCTCTAGTCTGCTCTCCTCAGGTTCTAGACTTCAACCTCGACTATCTAGACCATTGTGTGTTCTACTGCACTACCCTAACACTCCGCCCACCAGGACCTAGGATTGGCCCTCTATTCTAGGTGTTTGCATGTTGGGTTGGATTTCTATGTTAACCAGGTCATTGCTGAGTCAGAGGATATTGCGGCTGCATTTGTGGCTGCAATACCCTCCTGTGACGCACTCGTTGCGGGGCGCCACACTCCCCCTTGGTTGAATACGCTTGTCCCCAAGCGTCTCACTACTCACATTACAGAGGTTTTTATATTTTATATCTTACAACAGGTAATACACTTTTATTAATGACAAGTCATATATGCATAAAAGTGAGGTAGATAAACAGGTTAACACGTTGCGCGGACTCGGCGGGCGGTCGGCTGTCCTTAGAATAAAAGGTCAGGCTGTAGCCGCCAAGTCGCGGTGTTACGGTGCAAACAGGAAGAAGTCTCGTTTAATAGCAAAGTTCAAACAACAACAGTCACTTATGGAGGGCAGTGTTCCGGACTCGTATAGCGAACCACCCATCACGGCATATATGGCGCTCATAGGTTACTATGTCCCCTCTATACAAGTCTCGGTTTGGATGGCCTCGCGGTAAGTGCGATTCCACATCACGGCGCCCCACGAACACTTCAGTACTCACACCCTCCTCCCTTACGAATCCCCACCCGGTGGACAAGTTAAATGTGCTTACCCACCCGGTTTTACGGAATTGTTCAGGCAATGGAGATTGGCGGCGGGCCTCGGCACGAGCCTGCATGTTGGCTTGCAGTCGAGTGTGCCACTCGTCTCTCCGGATACGACGTACCTCTTCGTCGGAGTGATGCGGCGTGTGGATAAAGTCACTACGGCGTGCTGGTTGTTGAACCGCTCGAGCTTGGTGGGCAGTCTGGAGTGGAGCCCGGTTCAACGGAACCGGAGAAGATACTGTTGCGGCGGCGCCCGACCAGTGCACCCGAGCTGATCGCCCGGCAGAAGGGTTCCTTGTGTCTCCCCAGGCGAACCCGGTGTAGAGATCCTCAGGTGAACTGTAGATCTCCTCGTCATCCTCCTCGACCTCCTCGATGACTACGTCGGGCTGCTCGGCTGGCGAAGATGATGGGATGGAATCCTCTGGATCGGTGGATGGCTGTGCTGCAAGGTTCTCCTCGGGGTCGTTGTGCAGGACTTCCAGGCTGCCTGCCTCTTCTTCTGTAGCAGCAGGAAGTGGTGTTTCAATCCCGGTTACCCGGTAGGCCTCTGTAGTTGCAGAGGAGGCCTCCGGTTCAAGGGAGAAACAGGCGACAGTCTCGGTAGTGTGGAAACCAGTCGCGGGTTCCGCAGGTGGAACCAGGTAGAGATCGGCTTCTTCGTGGGAGCGTGTTGGAAGCTCCGGCTCTGGAACGTGGTCGGCTGCGGTATCGTCCGCTGGAACGGGTCGAGCTGTGGTCCTCACTGGAATAACACAGTCTATGGGCTCCGGTGACGAAGCTGGACAGGTGGTGGGCGACGGTGAGGTAGTGGAAAAGCTGGCGATGTCGTCTGGGCTTGGAGAAGCTGTACCCGGTCGGCTCTGCTGCATCGCATGATGGAGTCTTCTGCCTAGGGTCGCGCTCCAGCTGCGGATCGTCCACTCCACAGTCTCAAGTAGTCGCACCCGGAGGTCTTGTAGAGCCTCTAGCCAGAAGTCGGGGATGCCGTCTATAGTAAGGGCAGGATCCGGACCCGGTTGGCCTATGGCTGCTCTAGCCTCCGCCTCGACCTCCCGCATTAGGTCTTGGAGTCTCGTGCTGGCCATTCTCTTCTTGGAGGGAAACCACACCCGTTCAACCGGTAAGACGTTCTGGTAGAGCTGGTGAAGAAGGTCTTCTCTCTCTGTCGGTGTGTCTATCTATGACACTCCCATTTCCTCTGGGCTTTCATAGTCCAATCGTGGGAAAAGTCTTTGGGGTCCGCCCCCATGGTTGCTTCGAGCAATCAGGGCGGACAAAGAGTTTGGCGCCTTTTGTCTTTGGCCCTCCCTCTGTGAGGGGGGGGGTTGACTCACTCCTGGGCTTCACGTGGCGGCTTTTTGTGGCGGGAACGCCATCTTGGGTGCCATCTTGACCCAATGGTGAAAAGGCGGAAAAGTTCTTTTAGGGACGAACAAAGTCCAATTGTAGACAATAAAGTCCAGTTTAAGCACAATATACCCGTTGGGTAACGGGCCTGCTCGTATCCTGTTCGTGACGCCATTTTCTGACTCACCGCGGCCGGCTGACTCCGGTTTAGACAGGCGATTCTTCTCCTTCCTTGTCACGGGTGGACCGCGCCTGCCGGTAGTGGGGCCCGGTGTAGTGCAGATCAAAAGTGAAGACGTCTTACGGGAACAGATTAAGGGGTTTTAATTTGTTTTCTTCGTGACGCCACCTATGAGTAGTTCGGTAAGGGCTACCGACGCTGCGGGACCCCCGGGGGATGGACAGCAGCAAGATGTTACGCTCCCCACAGGCTGAGCGGTGATCCCCGGGGGCTGGAGCTGCTCAAGATGTTGTGCGGCAGCTGCGGTTATCTTTTAGTTAATGACGGACAGTTCATAAGGAATCACGGACACAGACAGACAGTCTCTATAACGGTCTTTACTGTAACCAGCAGGCAAACATGGTATACAGTGGTTGAGTAGTAGACCGGGTGGACTCAGCAGTGACGGTGTCCCTTAGAAATCCGTAGTGCTCCTCCATTCTACCTACTTAGTTCCTTCTTGCCAGCGTCGCCCAGGAATACCAGGTCGGGTACGGGGAGGCTGCTTCAATGCCCTATCCATGATGTACGTTCTGGATGTTTTGGGGAGCCTTGGATCCCTCAGTGGGTACACCACTGGTTAGACGACTGGAAACTGGCTGGTGGTGGGGCGCTCCTGTAAAGCTGATCCTCCACTCTTCTGGTTCGCGTGGCAGAGGTGAACTGCTGCCAGCTTCGGTACCAGTGAACCGGCTGTAAGTTGTGGGCACGGGAGTCTTTTGGGAACCCGTGTAGAAATGCCCAATCCCGGTGGTTAAGGCCTCAGGTGCTGACACCCGACCGGTGACGGCCCAGGGGCCCGCACGGGGTGCGGAGCCCCCGCTCCTCTCCAAGCTCTAGTCTGCTCTCCTCAGATTCTAGACTTCAACCTCGACTATCTAGACCATTGTGTGTTCTACTGCACTACCCTAACACTCCGCCCACCAGGACCTAGGATTGGCCCTCTATTCTAGGTGTTTGCATGTTGGGTTGGATTTCTATGTTAACCAGGTCATTGCTGAGTCAGAGGATATTGCGGCTGCATTTGTGGCTGCAATACCCTCCTGTGACGCACTCGTTGCGGGGCGCCACACTTGACCGTGCGCACCCATTCACTCCCATATGTGATCTGTGCGCAGGCGGATGCCTGCTCACAGATCACACAGTCTCGTCCGCACCAGGGACGCGACATGTTGCGCGATTTCTTCCTGTCCCACTGCTTAAAGAAGTTGTCTTCCAGGACCTATCAAGATCGCTGATTGGCATCACAGCTTGCCACATATCACATGACCGCGAGCGGCCAATCAGCGATCTTGATAGGCCCTGGAAGGTCGGTACCTGCACTTGTGTTGGCTGCCGGAACACCCGGCGGAGAGGTAAGTATTCAAGTTTTATTATTTTTAACATATTTGGATAAGTTTATTTTGGGTTTCGAAGTGTATGTTAATACACTACAAAACCCAAAAGGGGCTGTCACACAAGGGGGAATTGTTCCTAGCCTGCGTGACATCACTTCTGCCCTGCGCAGTCTCCCTGTGTCTCTTTTATTGTCTTTCTCTGTGTCTCTGTTTTTCTCTCTGTCTCTCCCTCTGTGTGTCTGTCGCTCTCTGTGTCTTTCTCTGTGTCTCTCTCTGTGTCTCTCTCTCTGTGTCTCTCTCTTTGACTCTTCCTCTGTGTGTCTCTCTCTGGGTGTTTCTCTCTCTGTGGCTCTCTCTGTGGCTCTCTCTCGGTGTCTCTCCCTCTGTGTGTATGTTTCTGTCTCTCTGTGTCTCTCTTTGTCTTTCTATCTCTCTGTTCTCTCTGTCTCTCTTTCTCTGTATCTTCCTCTGTGTGTATCTCTGTCTCTTTCTGTATCTGTCTTTCTCTCTCTGTGTCTCTCTGTCTCTTTCTGTGTCCCTCTCTATGTGTCTCTCTCTCTGTATATCTCTCTCTTTCTCTCTTTGTGTGTCTCTCTCTGAGTCCTTCTGTCTGTGTCTCTCTCTGTGTCTCTCTCTCTGTGTCTCTCTCTGTGTTTCTCTCTGTGTCTCTCTCTCTGTGTCTCTCTCTGTGTCTCTCTCTGTGTCTCTCTCTCTGTGTCTCTCTCTTTCTCTCTGTGTCTCTCTGTGTCTCTCTCTTTCTCTCTGTGTCTCTGTCTGTGTCTCTTTCTCTATCTCCTCTGAGCTGGCAATTTAAGGATTCAAAACAAAAAACGCACACTAGAAAAACGCATCTTCTTTCCTCATACAAAAAAGCACCATAAATGTGCAAAAACGCATTGTGGAAATTGGTGCGTTTTTCTACCACAAAGTGCCGATTTGGTGCAGAAATGTCTGCTGTAAAATATGCAATGTGCGCACATAGCCTAAAGAGCAAGATTTTATGCTTTCACAGTAGGGGGGCGCAGAGGCTTGTGGGACACAGCTCCGTATGCCAGGATACCACAAGCTGGATGTTCGGACTTTAATCTTGCTATAAAGTGGAGACCTATCACTGTGGACACTTTTAGGCATTTTTGATAAGTAGTAGATTTAGTAAAACCATCATTCTGTTTTCTTAACTAAATTGGGCACCCATGGACTGAGCTTCTCTGACTCACATTGGGCCTTGAGCCATTCAACTTGAGCTGTGCTCAGTGGAGTCATCAGCCGCCTTATTATCCGGGGAAGCAGTGAAGGGTGATGATACAAATCTGAGGGCTGATAACGTAGCATCACATCACTGATAATTAAGGACACTGGTTCTCCTCCCACTCTTTTCCTACACACTGACCCACAGAGCATGCACTCTACACTTACTTGCGATCCTACCCAACACTTCCTTAGACGTCAGTGAGTCATTTTCTCTGCTGTCATTTGGAATTTGAGAATCTCGGATTATTCATGTGTATAAATGATATTGTAATAGTTTTATAAGGTTTACGGGTGAGTTTTTTGGGGAGGAGCATTTTATTGGGGGGCGTGGGTGCAGGTTTGTGGGGGGTGCGGATTTGGCAAGGCAGTGTTTTTTGGGGATGGTGCAGGTTTGGGTTAGGGGGTTGTTATTAGAGGAGTGTTTTGTGGGGGGCATAGGGGGTGTTTTTTGGGGCGTGCAGGTTTTGGGGGTGTTTTTTGGAGGGCATTTTTTGAGGGGGTGGGGGTGTGGGTTTTTGGGGTGCTGTTTGGGGGTGTGTGGGTTTGGTGGAGCATGTTGGTGGGGCAAGGGCAGTGGGTTCAGGTTTGCCTTGGGGGCTTTTTTGGGGGAGGCAGGGGTATAAGGGAGGCTTTTTTTGGTTTCGGGGGCGGGGGTGCGGGTTTGGTGGAGGCTATGTGAATGAATGGAGCTATGATACATACACACACACATACATACATACATATACTCAGCTTGATATAGTGGATAAACATCAGGTTAGGTGTCCCTTTAACAAAGTTTTAAGTCAACATCATAAAAATCTGGACATTTCCTCCAGGAATAAAAATTCCATCCACTCCACTATATAAATCAGTGCAGCTACGGTTAGGTGCATCATTAGGTGGGGTCACCTCCGCCAACTGCCCGCTTCTCACTGTCATAAATTGTGTCTTATTGTAAAAGAAGCAAAAGTAAAATTGCCAAATGAGTTTCAGTGACTTTTCCTAAACCGTAACGTCAAAATCATTATATTTGTATTTGTTCTTCCACATCAAAGTACCCCCGGCCCCCAGAAATACTCTTCATCGTCGCCTTTTCATCCACTTATGAGTGTTTTCCTGGCACCTTTCAGCTCCTCATTTACTGTAACAAATGGGAATGTTGCTTGTTCTGTCACTCTCTCTATCTCCCTCCGAACACTTGTGACCCTCTCCACCGTCTACAGATGACTCATTTCTCCAGAGACCGAGATGTTCACAACCAGCACAGGACGAAGAGACACATAAAACAATATTTTAACTATTGACTACCATAAAAAACGACACATTTTATGATAACTTTATTTACTTGGTATATTATCTATTTTATTTTTTAAGATTTTTAGTTGTTGTTTTTTTTACCCTTTAATAAAAGCCATAGTTAGTTTAATGTTTTGTGTCTTTTATTTCCGACTCTCTCATAGTTTATTTTTTTTATAGCTGCTATTACAATTTTTATAGTAGCAATCCAGTGTTCAGTTTAATATCGGTATTTATCATAATGTTTCTTTAATGTTCCTTAGAGCGTTACTTACTTGGCCAAATTTGCCAGATGCTCTTGTAAACTCATGGCATTAATGTCCGATAAACCTATAGTTATGGCTGTATTTGTGAACTTTGGTGACATAAAGAACACACACATACACAAACACATGCATCTCAATACATTAAATTATCTATTTGAGGATATTCTATTCAGTAATTCATTACATAAAGTGAAAAGCATATGATATATAGAGTCATTACACACAGAGAGATCTATTTCAAGTGTTTATTTCTGTTAATGTTGATGATTATATCTTACAGCCAATGAAAACCCAAAGGTCATTATCTCACAAAGTTATAATATTATATAAGACCAACTAAAATGAGTTTTAACTCATAAATGTTGGCGTAATGAAAAGTATGTACAGTAAGTGCACTCAATACTTGGTCAGGGCTCCTTGTGAATGAATTACTGCATCAATGTGGCATGGCATGGAGGCGATCAGCCTGTGGTACTGCTGAGGTGTTATAGAAGCCCAGGTTGTTTGATAGCAGCCTTCAGCTCATCTGCATTTTTAGGTCTGGTGTCTCTCATCTTCCTCTTGACAATACACCAAAGATTCTCCACAGGGTTTAGGTCAGGTGAGTTTTCTGGCCAATCTAGCACAGTGATACTGTGGTTATTAAACCAGGTATTGGTACTTTTGGCAGTGTGGACAGATGCCAAGTCCTGCTGGAAAATGAAATTTCCATTTCCAAAAAGCTTGTGGGCAGAGGGAAGCATGAAGTGCTCTAAAATTTCCTGGTAGACAGAAGCGCTGACTTTGGTCTTGATAAAAACACAGTTGACCGAAACCAGCAGATGACATGGCTCCCCAAACCATCACTGATTGTGGACACTTCACACTAGACCTCCAGCAGCTTGGATCGAGGCCTCTCCACTCTTCCTGCAGACTCTTGGATCGAGGCCTCTCCGCTCTTCCTCCAGACTCTTGGATCGAGGCCTCTCCGCTCTTCCTCCAGACTCTTGGATTGAGGCCTCTCCACTCTTCCTCCAGACTCTTGGATTGTGGCCTCTCCACTCTTCCTCCAGACTCTTGGATTATGGCCTCTCCGCTCTTCCTAAAGACTCTTGGATTGAGGCCTCTCCATTCTTCCTCCAGAGTCTTGAATCGAGGCCTCTCCACTCTACTTCCAGACTCTTGGACTGTAGCATCTCCACTCTTCTTCCAGACTCTTGGATTGAGGCCTCTCCACTCTTCCTCCAGACTCTTGGATTGAGGCCTCTCCACTCTTTCTCCAGACTCTTGGATTGTGGCCTCTCCACTCTTCCTCCAGACTCTTGGATTGAGGCCTCTCCACTCTTCCTCCAGACTCTTGGATTGAGGTCTCTCCACTCTTTCTCCAGACTCTTGGATTGTGGCCTCTCTGCTCTTCCTAAAGACTCTTGGATTGAGGCCTCTCCATTCTTCCTCCAGAGTCTTGAATCGAGGCCTCTCCACTCTACCTCCAGACTCTTGGACTGTGGCATCTCCACTCTTCCTCCAGACTCTTGGATGGAGGCCTCTCCATTCTTCCTCCAGAGTCTTGGATTGTGGCCTCTCCACTCTTCCTCCAGACTCTTGGACTGTGGCATCTCCACTCTTCTTCCAGACTCTTGGATTGAGGCCTCTCCACTCTTCCTCCAGACTCTTGGATTGAGGCCTCTCCACTCTTTCTCCAGACTCTTGGATTGTGGCCTCTCCACTCTTCCTCCAGACTCTTGGATTGAGGCCTCTCCACTCTTCCTCCAGACTCTTGGATTGAGGCCTCTCCACTCTTTCTCCAGACTCTTGGATTGTGGCCTCTCTGCTCTTCCTAAAGACTCTTGGATTGAGGCCTCTCCATTCTTCCTCCAGAGTCTTGAATCGAGGCCTCTCCACTCTACCTCCAGACTCTTGGACTGTGGCATCTCCACTCTTCCTCCAGACTCTTGGATGGAGGCCTCTCCATTCTTCCTCCAGAGTCTTGGATTGTGGCCTCTCCACTCTTCCTCCAGACTCTTGGACTGTGGCATCTCCACTCTTCTTCCAGACTCTTGGATTGAGGCCTCTCCACTCTTCCTCCAGACTCTTGGATTGAGGCCTCTCCACTCTTTCTCCAGACTCTTGGATTGTGGCCTCTCCACTCTTCCTCCAGACTCTTGGATTGAGGCCTCTCCACTCTTCCTCCAGACTCTTGGATTGAGGCCTCTCCACTCTTTCTCCAGACTCTTGGATTGTGGCCTCTCTGCTCTTCCTAAAGACTCTTGGATTGAGGCCTCTCCATTCTTCCTCCAGAGTCTTGAATCGAGGCCTCTCCACTCTACCTCCAGACTCTTGGACTGTGGCATCTCCACTCTTCCTCCAGACTCTTGGATGGAGGCCTCTCCATTCTTCCTCCAGAGTCTTGGATTGTGGCCTCTCCACTCTTCCTCCAGACTCTTGGACTGTGGCATCTCCACTCTTCTTCCAGACTCTTGGATTGTGACCTCTCCACTCTTCCTCCAGACTCTTGGATGGAGGCCTCTCCATTCTTCCTCCAGAGTCTTGGATTGTGGCCTCTCCACTCTTCCTCCAGACTCTTGGATTGTGGCCTCTTTCACAAAAACATGCAAAAATGCACATGTGTGAGGGGCCATTTTTGTCACCCATGTGTCCGGCATTGTGTGACACACCTGTGCTATCCATGTGACATCTGGATAGTGGGGAGCCCCTGATATTTCCTGGTTTATGCTGAAATTATATTCTTTCTGCATTGACCGCAAGGGCCTCGGGTACTCAGTAGCCAGGCCGGCAGTCTTTCAGGGAGGTCACAGTGGCGGTGGCCAAGCTTCGTGGCTTTGGCCAGGCAAATGAAGAAGGGTATTTACAGGGAATTAATAGTCTTTATGTGATGCTACCTGTGGTGCCTAGTCAGGGATGACCAGCGCTGCTGTATGAGCCCTGGGGCATAGGTGGTGTAGCAGCTGAGATGGAACACTTCCCACAGGTGAAGCAAGCCCCCAGGGGTTGAGTGAAAGAGTCATTGGGGATGATGGTGGTTATGGTGCTGGGTGCAGCAAGGAGGGCGCAGGAAATAAGTAGGAGGACACAAAGGGTGCAGTTCTTTCACCTTTACTCACAGTTCAGTAGTTCCAGCCCAGCCGGGTCACTTTGTCCTTCGGGTGAGCAATCCAGTCAACTCCTAGACAGTCCAGGATTACTCTACCAAGACACCCTTTTATATGCCTTTCCAGGTTGCCCTTTTCTGCGCTGATCCTCCTTTACTCATGCCCTGCGCCTTCGTGCTACAGGATCCCAAGGCAGGTGGCTGTGAGTGCTGTTGATTGACAGCCAGCACGTCCTCTTGACTGTAGACCTAGCCACTGTACCTTGGATTGTCCACGGTAGATGGCCGCTGCACATAAAGTTCAGTGACCCCCAGTTTCCTGGCTCAAACTTGCAGTGTTGTTGCAAGATTGGGGCCAGTCCCCTCCTGCAACCGGTTCCTTCACCACGACGCAGGGTTGGGGTGAATTCGGGGTTCATGCTGGCCTGGGTTCGATGGGCGACCTACCCACTGGTCCCCACTCCTCCCCCAGTGCCAGAGTTCCCCTAGAATACCATCTTTCTGTTACTGCTACTCCAACTCCTTCCTGTGTCTCCTCTGTTCTGTTCTCCATTCATTCACAAACTAACTTTCTCCTCCCACCCCCTTTTTAACCTGGCCCCTCCTCCAGCTAGTGATGGGTCTGCTCACATAGAGTTTCTTCCGCCCTTCATCTCCTGGCCTGGAGTTAGGATGGGTGTTGGGTGCAAGGTGAGTGGGTCTCTGTACTGTGCCTCCATCTTACCTGGGAGTGGGATACCACACCTATGGATTAGATGCAGTACCTCTGTGGCGACCAGACTCCAGGGGTGCCACATTTCTACTTCTGTATTATGGTCTCAACATTGATCACTGGAACCTAGTTTAGAAATACTTCTGCAATCAATGCCATCAGTATGTTTTGCAACAATAAGATTGAGACAGCTCACTGGTTTTACCCATCATGAGATGTTTATTGTGTGACACCTTGGTAATGAAACACTTTTTTTTTACATACAATCAGTTGAACTAGCTGATATTATTTTTCCCTAAGTGGCAAGATTGCTATCTAATTACTGATAGATTTCAGCTGGTGTCATGACTTTCCATGGCTTTTTGCACCTCACTTTCTTTGTGTCCCATACTTTTTCTCTGTGTCATTTCTCACTATTACATTTAACTTAAATCAAACCGTAGATGTCCATAAATTCTTTGCCCGTGTGGATTGGATTGATTTTTGCGAACAGCTGGTGAGAAATTCATGTCCATAGCACCTTTTAGAACTATATGTATTTTGAAAATTGATGCCGTGTTCAATACTTATTGCAACCGCTGTATATGTTCTTACTTTAATGTTGTAAACTGGACTCAGTCCAGAAGTGTTCAGCACAGCTTGTGCCGTCCTGCTGTTAAGAAAATACCATTATGTCAATAAAAAGCCGCAGATTTCTCTGGACGGCGGCGATCCTGCAACACATTTTAGAAGATCTCCATTGAGTTCTGTTTAGAACTTTTTATGCCAAAGCACAAATAGTCTGTACGGCTGGAGAAAGTTAAATATAACCTCCCAATGTTTCACCTGATATTGTTCTGTATCTATGGGGGAAATCTAAATGTCAATGTAGATTGTGAATATCGCTAAGGTTTAACAGCAACCCTTGATAGTGCAGACAGTCAGGGCTAGAGTACATAGAAGAACACAGCAGAGATCACAATACCGTCTGCGCTTATTATATAGAGTAGGCTCTGGACTTGAGCCTGCTTCATCCAGTGTGGGTGACAGCTGTGTTGTACAGCTGGCACCTGTAAGTATCTGTTGTGATAGTGTAGCACCCCAGGGGTCTGGTTGCAACAAGGGCATTGCCTCCTTCACAGGAGGTGATGTCACGCCTGAAAGCAAAAAGGGAGTTTCCTATTCAGGTGGCACAGCATCCAACACTTTCCTGTCTCCAGACCAGAAGGGGGAGCTCTAGAACCTGGCTTAAAGGGAACTTGCCTATAAAAGTTCTGGCCTGGAGGTGGGGTGAGTCAGAACAGCCATGGAGTGAGTCTGAGGAGGAAGGAGAGCCTGGGGTTGCCGAGGAGCCTCGTGCTCGCCCCAGAGGAAAGTGCAGAGAATGGTCCCAGGTTGCGCAGGGTCTAATGTCCCTGCAGCCAATACCGGAGGCTGGGAAATTCCAAGTTTTCCAGCCACTCAGTGCCTGGAGGCAAAGCAGCATACTAGAGCCCGGAGTCTCCACCGAGGAGCGACCCCTGAAACAGGACTCGAGCTGCCTGTCATACTGGCACGTGCAGGAGAAAGAGGGCCAGCAGCTTAGCTTCAAGCAGCAGCAGGAGCCTGCAAGTGAAAACGCAGAAGGGAGACGTCCAACCCACCCGGCTAGGTGGATCCCCTGATTGCTTCCAGTCCACCTGGGTCCACAGTAACATCTAAATCGGTGCCCCGGACTTCACCCGTAACAAAGTAGTAAAGGTAAAGGAAACATTCATTGTTGTGGACTTCAGTCATTTGCGCACCATCCATTCTGGACCTTTCACCCTTCAACATCCACTGCCCCAGGGATCCGCTCTGCCTGTGGGGAGCCGCTCTATCCCAGCTGCCCGTCCCTCATCCCCGGAGGTTCTTCAGCAGCGCTGGCCATCTATAGCACACAGGTGGAGTCACAAATTATTTTTTTGTTAAACCATCCCATTCCCGAAAATCCTTTTCAACTGAACCCAGGATCACGGAAGCCGGGTCTCGACCCCAGTGACTCCCCAGAGACAGCAATAGCCTGGTTTTGAGTACCCCACGGCCCCGGGGTCCGTCAATAGGATGTTAGAAAAGGGAAATAATGCTTCTGACCCCCATCACACCCATTCCCCTGCAAGCAACCGGATTGCAGAGTGCCATTGGTAGAAATGGCAGCTAGGGGCCCTTCAATAAGCTTTTGTCTGCCATGCTATGGGTGTCATAATAGACCGTTGGTTACACAACATATTATAATATCTGGAAAATGTGGAAATAAACATATTTGCTATTTTTGTAGCCATAATTTTTTAACCAAATAAATATTGCTATTATAGTTAACATTGAAACCGAGGAAAAAAAAAAGATTGTTTTTGGACATACTGGCTCCCCAAAAAATGAAATCGACCCCTGAATGAAAGCAATAAAACAATAAAATAATAAAAAAAACGATATGGCTCTCAGGATACGACTAAAACCAATTTCTTTTTTTAGCCCATTTTTTTTTACAGTTTTAGTAAAACAAAGAAAAAATAAAACCTAATAAATATAAGTTTGGTTTAAGATCAAAGTTACAGTACATTGTATGGTAAAATGAATGGCATTATGCAAAATTGCAACTCACATTAAAAAAAAAATAAACCATGATACGGCTATGTCAAATGAAAAATAAATAAGTAATGGCTCTGGGAAACCAAGTCAGAGAAAGAAAAATGTCTGTGTCAATAAGAGGTTAAAATAATGAATTGCAGAATTGTTTATGAAGTAGTTAAAGTTTAAGCACTGTTTACATTTATATGTCATAATAATGTAGAGCAAGTGATTCTAATAAACTTTCAAATATACTTTAGAAATGAAATCTGGAAGAAAACCTTTCAAAAATTTTCCAGAAGATATCCCCACTTGGCTGTTTTGGAACCTGACATATGCTGGTTGTCAGGGAAATCCGTCTTCAGCTCCACACACTGAATACGGCCATATAAGGGTTCGGCGCGATGCCTACACATCATTCACAGCTGATCAGAGTCTCGAGTTACCTCAGGCTGAAAAAATGCTGAGCATCCTGTGATCTCTCTGCATTCACATTGGCTCCATGCAATCAGCTGATGGCCCCCACACACCACAGCTGATTGCATGGAGCAGAGCCGATGTGAATGCAGAGAGATCACAGGAGACGTGTGCTGTCAGCCTGAGCTCAGCCTGAGCTCAGCATTGTTCCTCCATGAGGTAACCTGAGATACCCTGATCAGCTATAGCGTAACCAGGAACGCTATGTAGGCTGTACCCTCCACTCTTATAAGGCCGTATGGAGCTGAATATGGATTTCCCTGACAACCAGCATATGTCAGGTTCAGAAACAGCCTAGTGAGGACATCTTCTGGAAGATGTTTGAATGGTTTTCATCTAGATTTCCTTAATAAAGTATATTTGAAAGTTTAGAAAAATCACTTTTTCTACATTATTATTAGATAAAAATTTAAAAGGCAGTTACACTTTAAGTTTATTTTTATATTTATACATAAGAGGAAAACTTCTTTACCCTTTTATAGTCTATTCTACTCCACAGTCATGAAGCTACATGCACACTATGGTTTTTGGAAACCGCCAGAGAAATATGTTGTGTGACTTTTAGATACCGCCATAACTGAATTCTTGAAGCAGAAGACAATTCAGGGAAACGCTAGCTGTGTTTTACCTGCAGCTTCTTCTTAGTCGTAGTTCGTGTCTGGCATATTTTTTTTTAACCAGAACATATAAACTAGTGAGTGGCTGAAGAATGGTCACGTTACTTCTCTTAGCCGCCGCTCGGCTTTCTAAGCCTGAAGAAGCTAAAGGGTTCTCCATTCTAGGATGTCCCCTTCCAATTCCACTTGTTTCCCTCAGTGAAAGTACAATAAACTCTTGTGACATCATGTGAGCCCCGCATCCTCTCACCGTCGACTTCTGTCTCCCGCCCTAGGAGTTAACAGGAAGTGATGCTGCGGCCGTCCCCCACTTCCTGTTGATCGCTCATTTGGTCCAAAGAGAAGTCGGCATTGATTGGATGCGGGACTCATCTGAGATTGCAATCTCATGTGACCCCCCTGTAACCGCGATTACCAACACCACTGAAACGGCATCAGCACAGGAGGCTAGTACAGACTCTTTTAACTGGCATAAACAAGTGGCATCTAATGGGGTCATCCTAGTAGTGAACAGTCCCTTTAACAGAAGACCCAAAGACTGAACTTGTGCACAGATAGGCATTTTGACATTGCAATACATATGATGAATGGGAAAACAAATGCAGCAAAAATGTACACTAAAACACAGTGAAAATGAATGTATTTTAAGTGCAAATTGTCAATTCAGTGAGGAAGTGAAAAAACTCTAATGCCACCCAATAAGATTAGCAATCCTTAAAGTCTTAATCAACTCTTTAACAAGCCTTTTAATATGACGAAGGATTTGTGCCAGATCAGAACCCCAAACTGCAGATGCTGAGTTTCGGGGTGACTGCCCCTCATCAGTGCAGTCTGTGGGAGTTCTGATCTGGCTGTATGAGAGGCTGAGACGAGGTTTGGGGAATTACCGTAGCTTTCTACCTTATGGAGAGGAATCTGCCTGCCGCCATAAGGAGAGAGATAAGCTGATAAGGAGACTTATAGCCGCAATGTTTCTCTGGGAAATATGCAAATTGTCACTTCAGTGAGGAAGTGAAAAAACTCTAATGCCAACTCTAATGTATTTTAAGTGGCATTTTTCCTGCCAACACTCCACTATCTGCAGCAGATTTTTCTGCTGCAAACACTGATAATGTATCAGGGGCGGACCTACCATGGTGCAGCTGGTTCAGCTGTACCAGGGCCCCGACCGGCTACAGGGCCCCTCAAGCACCTGTAGGGAGCCCTGCTAAGCCGCCCCCCGTGACCCTGTGTCAGAGGAGAGGAGGTTAACTGCTACCCTTGGCTGTTCACGCCCCATCTTTTCCTCTGCCGCCCTGGCTCCCAGACCTGCAATGCGCGGCTCGGCGCAGGAAGGAGCCGCTTGCAAACCCCCCCCCCTGCTGCTCACCTACAGCTGCTAGCACCCCATCCCGCTCCTCACCTACAACTGCTAGCACCCTTCCCGCTCCTCACCAGCAACTTGAGGGGCAAAAGTATTACTGCTGCACCAGGGTCCGCCAGGCTCAAGTTCCGCCACTGTCATGTACATATACCATATGGCTGTGTTTACACAAGAGTAATTGAAGCAGAAACTCTCCAAAAACGACGGAGTTCAAAAACCCACGCGTTTTGGTTGGAGAGTTTCTGCTCAAAAAACATCCGGATTAAACTGTGTGAACACACACTAAACTTGTTGAAGTCACAAAAATCATCCTGTGTTTTGACATGGCGTCAAGTATGAGATAGACGGCCTGATTGCTTTCATGATATTTTTAGGTAAATCGTTTTCTGTCGTACAAATAAGTACTCCCTGGTTCCGTCTCCGTCACGTTGTGTTGTTATAATTTAAACATGATTTTGCTGCCTATAAATATCATCTAAATTGTAACCTCATTTACATAATTAAAAGGCATGCATATCATTAATATGTAGCTGCTACCCAGCAAAGAATGTCATCTATTTAAGCTATTAATGTAGAAGTCAGTTAGGCAGCTCTGCGCTGACATAAAATTGGACAACAGTCTGCACCGAGAGCTTAATTTGCCCAGCAGGGGGCAGTTTCTTACTTTCTATAGCGTCTTATGGTCCTTATAGGTGGGACTAAAAGTTCTCTATAGCGTCTCCTCCTCCAATGGTCTGATTGGAAATGCTAATATATTATCATTTGTTAACTTATTATAGTTGTAATTTATTTAAAGACATTGTTATCATAATGCAAATTTCTACATAGTCTTCATTAAAAAAAAAAAAAAAAAACCTACCATCTTTCTTCTGCAGAGTGTCCATAAGTCCATTATATACAGTTGATAAGTGATTAGCAAAAAAAAGTCCAATTGAGTTTCTACTTTCCCGATCCCTCCTCTCATTGTTAGATCTAACAGAAGGGCAGAGAGGACAATTGTACACAGATCTCCACAAAGCAAGTACAGTTTAAGGGACAGCAGAGAAAAAAAGGCCATAGAAAAGTAGGAAAGAAAACTAAGCGGAAACACGGTAAGTGCTGGTTAGAAGCTGGGTGCACACAGACCTTATATCCATCCGATATTACAGGGACATTCCTACAAGATATAAGTGTGAAACTTGGATCAGACTGCAAGCTGCATCTTAAGTGATCTGAAAATGATAGAAGAACAAGGTTCAAGTCTATAATTTGGTGTATTTTTAGGTAACACATAACACATTGGATTTTTTTCCCTTGTCAAATGCATCCATAGTAGTGATGAGCGAGTACTAAAATGCTCGGGTGCTCGAAGCTCGGGCCGAGCATCCCGAGATACTCGTGTACTCGGCCCGAGTAACGAGCCCAATGTTATCCTATGGGAGACACGAGTATTTTTATGAAATGACAGCCGGCTGCCTGGAAAAACCCTAAAAATGTCGCAAAAGTCTCAGAAGAGTGCTGAAATGACATGGCAACACCATGGGGAAGACCCTGGAAGCATTTCTCACTCAAAAGTCACAGCTGTGAACAATGTTGTCCGAGTTTCACGCCAATTTTACGGAGTGTCCAGAAAACCTTCCAAAATGACACCAAAATGAATATTTAGGGTGGAAATGTTAAGGGCACATACCCAATAGTGAGATACAGCTGGTGTATGTTACTTTTTGTGATTACATGAAAGATTTTACGTGAAAACATTGTGCGGCACTCCGATGACCCTGACAAGAGACGTACATGAAGCCCTGTCTAGAAATAATGTGCCCATTTTGAAGAACTGGGTCTATTGTAGTATCTTCCTTTGCCAGGGCAGCCAAAAATTGTGAGGCTCCTCTTTGTCCCTGGATGGAGACGTGCAGGAGGGCCTGTAAACAAGAACTGGGTGTATTGTAGTATAGCCCTTTGGTCAGGGTAGACAAAAATTGGGAGGTTCAACAATGACCCATGCATACAGACATGTAGTAGGGCCTGTAACCCTCAAGTGGGTGTATTGTAGTAGAGCCCTTAGGTCAGGGCAGCCAAAAATTGTGAGGCTCCTCTTTGTCCCTGGATGGAGACGTGCAGGAGGGCCTGTTAAGAAGAACTGGGTGTATTGTAGTAGAGCCCTTTGGTCAGGGCAGCCAAAAATTGGGAGGTTCAACAATGACCCATGCATACAGACATGTAGTAGGGCATGTAACCCTCAAGTGGGTGTATTGTAGTATAGCCCTTTGGTCAGGGCAGCCAAAAATTGGGAGGTTCAACAATGACCCATGCATACAGACATGTAGTAGGGCCTGTAACCCTCAAGTGGGTGTATTGTAGTAGAGCCCTTTTGTCAGGGCAGCCAAAAATTGGGAGGTTCAACAATGACCCATGCATACAGACATGTAGTAGGGCCTGTAACCCTCAAGTGGGTGTATTGTAGTAGAGCCCTTTTGTCAGGGCAGCCAAAAATTGGGAGGTTCAACAATGACCCATGCATACAGACATGTAGTAGGGCCTGTAACCCTCAAGTGGGTGTATTGTAGTAGAGCCCTTTTGTCAGGGCAGCCAAAAATTGGGAGGTTCAACAATGACCCATGCATACAGACATGTAGTAGGGCCTGTAACCCTCAAGTGGGTGTATTGTAGTAGAGCCCTTTGGTCAGGGCAGCCAAAAATTGGGAGGTTCAACAATGACCCATGCATACAGACATGTAGTAGGGCCTGTAACCTCAAGTGGGTGTATTGTAGTATAGCCCTTTGGTCAGGGCAGCCAAAAATTGGGAGGTTCAACAATGACCCATGCATACAGACATGTAGTAGGGCCTGTAACCCTCAAGTGGGTGTATTGTAGTAGAGCCCTTAGGTCAGGGCAGCCAAAAATTGTGAGGCTCCTCTTGTCCCTGGATGGAGACGTGCAGGAGGGCCTGTTAAGAAGAACTGGGTGTATTGTAGTATAGCCCTTTGGTCAGGGTAGACAAAAATTGGGAGGTTCAACAATGACCCATGCATACAGACATGTAGTAGGGCCTGTAACCCTCAAGTGGGTGTATTGTAGTATAGCCCTTTGGTCAGGGCAGCCAAAAATTGGGAGGTTCAACAATGACCCATGCATACAGACATGTAGTAGGGCCTGTAACCCTCAAGTGGGTGTATTGTAGTAGAGCCCTTAGGTCAGGGCAGCCAAAAATTGTGAGGCTCCTCTTTGTCCCTGGATGGAGACGTGCAGGAGGGCCTGTTAAGAAGAACTGGGTGTATTGTAGTAGAGCCCTTTGGTCAGGGCAGCCAAAAATTGTGAGGCTCCTCTTTGTCCCTGGATGGAGACGTGCAGGAGGGCCTGTTAAGAAGAACTGGGTGTATTGTAGTAGAGCCGTTTGGTCAGGGCAGCCAAAAATTGGGAGGTTCAACAATGACCCATGCATACAGACATGTAGTAGGGCCTGTAACCCTCAAGTGGGTGTATTGTAGTAGAGCCCTTTGGTCAGGGCAGCCAAAAATTGGGAGGTTCAACAATGACCCATGCATACAGACATGTAGTAGGGCCTGTAACCCTCAAGTGGGTGTATTGTAGTAGAGCCCTTTGGTCAGGGCAGCCAAAAATTGGGAGGTTCAACAATGACCCATGCATACAGACATGTAGTAGGGCCTGTAACCCTCAAGTGGGTGTATTGTAGTAGAGCCCTTTGGTCAGGGCAGCCAAAAATTGGGAGGTTCAACAATGACCCATGCATACAGACATGTAGTAGGGCCTGTAACCCTCAAGTGGGTGTATTGTAGTAGAGCCCTTTTGTCAGGGCAGCCAAAAATTGGGAGGTTCAACAATGACCCATGCATACAGACATGTAGTAGGGCCTGTAACCCTCAAGTGGGTGTATTGTAGTAGAGCCCTTTGGTCAGGGCAGCCAAAAATTGGGAGGTTCAACAATGACCCATGCATACAGACATGTAGTAGGGCCTGTAACCCTCAAGTGGGTGTATTGTAGTATAGCCCTTTGGTCAGGGCAGCCAAAAATTGGGAGGTTCAACAATGACCCATGCATACAGACATGTAGTAGGGCCTGTAACCCTCAAGTGGGTGTATTGTAGTATAGCCCTTTGGTCAGGGCAGCCAAAAATTGGGAGGTTCAACAATGACCCATGCATACAGACATGTAGTAGGGCCTGTAACCCTCAAGTGGGTGTATTGTAGTAGAGCCCTTTGGTCAGGGCAGCCAAAAATTGGGAGGTTCAACAATGACCCATGCATACAGACATGTAGTAGGGCCTGTAACCCTCAAGTGGGTGTATTGTAGTAGAGCCCTTTTGTCAGGGCAGCCAAAAATTGGGAGGTTCAACAATGACCCATGCATACAGACATGTAGTAGGGCCTGTAACCCTCAAGTGGGTGTATTGTAGTAGAGCCCTTTGGTCAGGGCAGCCAAAAATTGGGAGGTTCAACAATGACCCATGCATACAGACATGTAGTAGGGCCTGTAACCCTCAAGTGGGTGTATTGTAGTATAGCCCTTTGGTCAGGGTAGACAAAAATTGGGAGGTTCAACAATGACCCATGCATACAGACATGTAGTAGGGCCTGTAACCCTCAAGTGGGTGTATTGTAGTAGAGCCCTTAGGTCAGGGCAGCCAAAAATTGTGAGGCTCCTCTTTGTCCTGGATGGAGACGTGCAGGAGGGCCTGTTAAGAAGAACTGGGTGTATTGTAGTAGAGCCCTTTGGTCAGGGTAGACAAAAATTGGGAGGTTCAACAATGACCCATGCATACAGACATGTAGTAGGGCCTGTAACCCTCAAGTGGGTGTATTGTAGTATAGCCCTTTGGTCAGGGCAGCCAAAAATTGGGAGGTTCAACAATGACCCATGCATACAGACATGTAGTAGGGCCTGTAACCCTCAAGTGGGTGTATTGTAGTATAGCCTTTGGTCAGGGCAGCCAAAAATTGGGAGGTTCAACAATGACCATGCATACAGACATGTAGTAGGGCCTGTAACCCTCAAGTGGGTGTATTGTAGTAGAGCCCTTAGGTCAGGGCAGCCAAAAATTGTGAGGCTCCTCTTTGTCCCTGGATGGAGACGTGCAGGAGGGCCTGTTAAGAAGAACAGGGTGTATTGTAGTGTAGCCCTTTTGTCAGGGCAGCCAAAAATTTGGAGGCTCC
Organism: Allobates femoralis; assembly: GCA_033576535.1. NCBI lineage: Eukaryota > Metazoa > Chordata > Amphibia > Anura > Aromobatidae > Allobates > Allobates femoralis. Next base: position 533,854,150 of record JARQOC010000005.1, read on the forward strand.
TCTTTGTCCCTGGATAGAGACGTGTAGGAGTACCTAAAAATATTTTTCCCATTGAAAAGGAGCGGGTCTCCTGTCGTTGTAATGCCCATTCTAACAGAATGGGCTACAAAATTTACCACTGTGCGTATACCTCAAACAAGAGCCTAACTATTCTAACGCTCATCATGGTGTCACATGAGGAGAAGGAGTAGGAGTCCAGCGATTAGCCAAAGTACGGAAGTGTGTACCCATTGGTGAGTGGAGGTACATGTCAAATTCAAATAACAAAATAAAATTCATTTGTCATTTGCTGGTGGTGTGGTGAAGTCTGGCCCAATCCAACCCTTGTTCATCTTGATCAGAGTGAGCCTGTCCGCATTTTCAGTTGACAGGCGGGTGCGTTTATCAGTGATGATTCCACCTGCTGCACTGAAAACACGCTCTGATAAAACGCTAGCGGCAGGGCAGGCCAGGACTTCCAAGGCGTAGAGAGCCAATTCATGCCACGTGTCAAGCTTGGAGACCCAATAATTGAAAGGCACCGATGAATCTCGCAGTACAGTTGTTCGATCTGCAAGGTACTCCTTCAGCATCTGCCCGAACTTAGCATTTCTGGTGGCACTACCCCGCACCTCAGGGGCTGTGGTACGTGAGGGGCTGAGAAAACTGTCCCACATCGTAAAGACAGTTCCCCTGCCTCTGGCGGATTGGACTTGTGCCCCTCTCAGCCGTACCCCTTGGTTGTCCATCGAATCCTGACCTATGCCGCTAGCGTTTTGTGAGGGGAAGGATTTCACAACTTCCGTGACTATGGCCCTCTGGAACTGCAGCATTTTGGCTGACCTCTCCGCCTCAGGAATGAGAGACATAAAGTTCTCCTTGTAGCGTGGGTCTAAGAGTGTTGCCAACCAGTACTGATTGTCGGCCAAGATGTTCTGAACGCGAGGGTCACGAGACAGGCAGCTTACCATAAAGTCAGCCATGTGCGCCAGACTCTTAACAGCCATCACATCAGTATCCAGACCAACACGATGACTGAACATGCTGTCCTCCTCCTCCTCCTCATCTCCCCTGTCCTCTGGCCAGCCACGCTGAATCGAGGGTATGACTGGTGTGCATGTCATATCCCCAATTTGGCCTGAGAGTTGCTCCATGTCTTCATCCTCCTCCTCCTCCTCCTCCTCGTCATAGTCCTCCACTACACGTTGTGATGACATGAGGCTGGGCTGTGTGTTTTCACCCACACCCACTACAGTTTCTTGCTCTAAGTCATCGCGCTCTGCCTGCAATGCATCCTCTTTTATTTTCAGCAGAGACCGTTTTAGAAGGCAGAGTAGTGGTATGGTGACGCTAATAATGGCGTCATCACCGCTCACCATCTTGGTGGAGTCCTCAAAGTTTTGGAGGACGGTGCATAGGTCCGACATCCATCTCCACTCCTCAGGTGTTATGTGTGGAGTTTGACCCATTTCCCGACGGCTTAGGTGATGCAGGTAGTCCACAACTGCCCTCTTCTGCTCACATATCCTGACCAACATGTGCAGCGTTGAATTCCAACGCGTGGGGACATCACACACCAGTCTGTGGGCCGGAAGACGCAAACGGCGCTGAAAGCTTGCAAGGCCGGCTGAAGCAGCAGGTGACTTGCGAAAATGTGCAGACAGACGCCGAACTTTTACCAGCAGGTCAGACACCTCCGGGTATGACTTCACAAACCTCTGAACCACCAGGTTGAGCACATGGGCCACGCATGGAACATGCGTCAGCTGCCCTCGCCTCAAAGCTGCCACCAGGTTCCGGCCATTGTCACACACGACCTTTCCTGGCTTTAGGTTCAGAGGTGTGAGCCAGTGATCTGCCTGCTGTTTCAGAGCTGTCCACACCTCTTCTGCATTGTGGGGTTTGTCACCTATGCAGACTAGCTTCAGCACAGCCTGTTGCCGCTTTGCAGAGGCAGTGCTGCAGTGCTTCCAGCTTGGGACTGGTGTGGAGGGTACAGTGGATGAGGATGCGCAGGTGGAGGAGGAGGAGGCTGAAGAGCATGACATTCCGGAGCTGTAGAGTGTCGGTGAAACCATGACAGAGGTAGGGCCTGCTATCCTTGGTGTGGGAAGGACGTGTTCCGTCCCTCGCTCAGACTGGGTCCCAGCCTCCACAATATTAATCCAGTGTGCCGTCAGGGAGATGTAGCGGCCTTGCCCACAAGCACTTGTCCACGTGTCTGTGGTTAGGTGGACTTTGGCTGAAACAGCATTGTTCAGGGCACGTGTGATGGTGTTGGACACGTGGTTATGCAATGCGGGGACGGCACATCTGGAGAAATAGTGTCGGCTGGGGACCGAGTAACGTGGGACAGCAGCCGCCATCAGGTCGCGGAATGCGTCCGTCTCCACCAGACGGAAAGGCAACATTTCTAGCGCTATGAGTCGCGAAATGTGAGCATTGAGGACTGTGGCATGTGGGGCATTGGCAGCGTATTTGCGCCTGCGTTCAAATGTTTGCTGAATGGATAATTGAACGCTGCGCTGGGACAAGGACGTGCTTGATGGTGGCGTAATTTGTGCTTCAGCAACTTCAGGTGCAGGACCGGAGGCTTGTTCGCGGCCAGCATGGACAGGGGATTGGCTTGCATGCACAACAGCCGAAGACCTAGCAGTGACATCAGCACGCACCGCTCCTCGACTCTGTGGTACTTCCCACAAAGTCGGGTGCTTGGCTGACATGTGCCTGATCATGCTGGTGGTGGTCAGGCTGCTAGTTTTCGTACCCCTGCTGATAGTGGCATGGCAGGTGTGGCAAATGGCCTTTTTAGAGTCTTCTGGAGCCAACTTAAAAAACTCCCAGACTCGGGAAGACCGAACATTTGCACAGGCACCTTGAGTCGTGTTGTTGTTCCGGGGAACGGTTGCCTGCCTTCTGCCTGCGGACGCACCCCTGCTTCGTACTGGCTGTTGTGATGCTACGCCTCCCTCCCACTGTGCACTGCTGTCCTCGCTCTGCATATCCTCCTGCCATGTAGGGTCAGCTACTGGATCATCCACCACGTCGTCTTCCTCTTCCGCACCCTGATCCTCCTCCTGACTTCCTGGCAATTGTGTCTCATCATCGTCCACCCTTGTTGAGACACTTTGACAACGTTCCGTTCGTCATAACGCGGCTGCTCAAATATTTGGGCATCTGTACATACCATCTCCTCATGACCCACTTCAAGAGGAGGTGGCGACAGGCCAGATTCTGCGAATGGATACGTGAACAGCTCTTCCGAGTGTCCTAGTGTGGGATCTGTAATGTCCGTGGACGTGTAATCGGCCAGGTGGTAGGAAGGAGGATCAGGTTGGGAAATGTGGGGTGCAGTATCACGGCTACTGACAGTTGACCGTGCGGAAGACAGGGTGTTTGTGGAGGTGCCCATCTGACTTGAAGCATTATCCGCTATCCAAGTAACAACCTGTTGACACTGGTCTTGGTTCAACAGTGGTGTACTGCTGCGGGCCCCAAGAATTTGGGACAGGACGTGCGAGCGAGGAGATGTGGCCCTTTGTTGTTGCGAAATGAGTTCTTGCACACGACCTCGGCCTCTGCCTGCACCACCATCACGTCCACTTCCTTGTTCCTTGCCAACGCCCTTGCCAACGCCTTTGCGCATTTTGCCTGTATAGAGCGACAACTGCCTGGTCACTGTGGAGGTCACAGGAGATTAGGATTTTAGTTCCCTAACCTGTATAAAGGTATGACGTACAACAGTGTGTGGTGACTGTTGAGATGACAAGAGTTAGGATTTTAGTTCCCTAACTTGTAGAAACTTATGACGTACAACAGTGTGGTGACTGTTGAGATGACAATAGTTAGGATTTTAGTTCCCTAACTTGTAGAAACTTATGACGTACAACAGTGTGGTGACTGTTGAGATGACAATAGTTAGGATTTTAGTTCCCTAACCTGTAGAAACGTATGACGTACAACAGTGTGGTGACTGTTGAGATGACAAGAGTTAGTATTTTATTTCCCTAACCTGTAGAAACGTATGACGTACAACAGTGTGGTGACTGTTGAGATGACAAGAGTTAGGATTTTAGTTCCCTAACCTGTAGAAACGTATGACGTACAACAGTGTGGTGACTGTTGAGATGACAAGAGTTAGGATTTTAGTTCCCTAACTTGTAGAAACGTATGACGTACAACAGTGTGGTGACTGTTGAGATGACAAGAGTTTGGATTTTAGTTCCCTAACTTGTAGAAACGTATGACGTACAACAGTGTGGTGACTGTTGAGATGACAAGAGTTAGGATTTTAGTTCCCTAACCTGTATAAAGGTATGACGTACAACAGTGTGGTGACTGTTGAGATGACAAGAGTTAGGATTTTAGTTCCCTAACTTGTAGAAACTTATGACGTACAACAGTGTGGTGACTGTTGAGATGACAAGAGTTTGGATTTTAGTTCCCTAACTTGTAGAAACGTATGACGTACAACAGTGTGGTGACTGTTGAGATGACAAGAGTTAGGATTTTAGTTCCCTAACCTGTATAAAGGTATGACGTACAACAGTGTGGTGACTGTTGAGATGACAAGAGTTAGGATTTTAGTTCCCTAACTTGTAGAAACTTATGACGTACAACAGTGTGGTGACTGTTGAGATGACAATAGTTAGGATTTTAGTTCCCTAACTTGTAGAAACTTATGACGTACAACAGTGTGGTGACTGTTGAGATGACAATAGTTAGGATTTTAGTTCCCTAACTTGTAGAAACTTATGACGTACAACAGTGTGGTGACTGTTGAGATGACAATAGTTAGGATTTTAGTTCCCTAACTTGTAGAAACTTATGACGTACAACAGTGTGGTGACTGTTGAGATGACAATAGTTAGGATTTTAGTTCCCTAACCTGTAGAAACGTATGATGTACAACAGTGTGGTGACTGTTGAGATGACAAGAGTTAGGATTTTATTTCCCTAACCTGTAGAAACGTATGACGTACAACAGTGTGGTGACTGTTGAGATGACAATAGTTAGGATTTTATTTCCCTAACCTGTAGAAACGTATGACGTACAACAGTGTGGTGACTGTTGAGATGACAAGAGTTAGGATTTTAGTTCCCTAACCTGTAGAAACGTATGACGTACAACAGTGTGGTGACTGTTGAGATGACAAGAGTTAGGATTTTAGTTCCCTAACTTGTAGAAACGTATGACGTACAACAGTGTGGTGACTGTTGAGATGACAAGAGTTTGGATTTTAGTTCCCTAACTTGTAGAAACGTATGACGTACAACAGTGTGGTGACTGTTGAGATGACAAGAGTTAGGATTTTAGTTCCCTAACCTGTATAAAGGTATGACGTACAACAGTGTGGTGACTGTTGAGATGACAAGAGTTAGGATTTTAGTTCCCTAACTTGTAGAAACTTATGACGTACAACAGTGTGGTGACTGTTGAGATGACAATAGTTAGGATTTTAGTTCCCTAACTTGTAGAAACTTATGACGTACAACAGTGTGGTGACTGTTGAGATGACAATAGTTAGGATTTTAGTTCCCTAACTTGTAGAAACTTATGACGTACAACAGTGTGGTGACTGTTGAGATGACAATAGTTAGGATTTTAGTTCCCTAACCTGTAGAAACGTATGACGTACAACAGTGTGGTGACTGTTGAGATGACAAGAGTTAGGATTTTATTTCCCTAACCTGTAGAAACATATGACGTACAACAGTGTGGTGACTGTTGAGATGACAAGAGTTAGGATTTTAGTTCCCTAACCTGTAGAAACGTATGACGTACAACAGTGTGGTGACTGTTGAGATGACAAGAGTTAGGATTTTAGTTCCCTAACTTGTAGAAACGTATGACGTACAACAGTGTGGTGACTGTTGAGATGACAAGAGTTTGGATTTTAGTTCCCTAACTTGTAGAAACGTATGACGTACAACAGTGTGGTGACTGTTGAGATGACAAGAGTTAGGATTTTAGTTCCCTAACTTGTAGAAACGTATGACGTACAACAGTGTGGTGACTGTTGAGATGACAAGAGTTAGGATTTTAGTTCCCTAACTTGTAGAAACGTATGACGTACAACAGTGTGGTGACTGTTGAGATGACAAGAGTTAGGATTTTAGTTCCCTAACCTGTAGAAACTTATGACGTACAACAGTGTGGTGACTGTTGAGATGACAAGAGTTAGGATTTTAGTTCCCTAACCTGTATAAAGGTATGACGTACAACAGTTGTGGTGACTGTTGAGATGACAAGAGTTAGGATTTTAGTTCCCTAACTTGTAGAAACTTATGACGTACAACAGTGTGGTGACTGTTGAGATGACAATAGTTAGGATTTTAGTTCCCTAACTTGTAGAAACTTATGACGTACAACAGTGTGGTGACTGTTGAGATGACAATAGTTAGGATTTTAGTTCCCTAACCTGTAGAAACGTATGACGTACAACAGTGTGGTGACTTTTGAGATGACAAGAGTTAGTATTTTATTTCCCTAACCTGTAGAAACGTATGACGTACAACAGTGTGGTGACTGTTGAGATGACAAGAGTTAGGATTTTAGTTCCCTAACTTGTAGAAACGTATGACGTACAACAGTGTGGTGACTGTTGAGATGACAAGAGTTAGGATTTTAGTTCCCTAACTTGTAGAAACGTATGACGTACAACAGTGTGGTGACTGTTGAGATGACAAGAGTTAGGATTTTAGTTCCCTAACCTGTAGAAACTTATGACGTACAACAGTGTGGTTACTGTTGAGATGACAATAGTTAGGATTTTAGTTCCCTAACCTGTAGAAACGTATGACGTACAACAGTGTGGTGACTGTTGAGATGACAAGAGTTAGGATTTTAGTTCCCTAACTTGTAGAAACTTATGACGTACAACAGTGTGGTGACTGTTGAGATGACAAGAGTTAGGATTTTAGTTCCCTAACCTGTATTAAGGTACTACGTACACCTGTCTGGTGACTGTAATGGTTTGAAGAGAGGATTTTAGTCCCTAACCTGTATTAAGGCAGTACGTACACCTGTCTGGTGACTGTTTTGATGACAAGAGTTAGGATTTTAGTTCCCTAACCTGTATTAAGGTACTACGTACACCTGTCTGGTGACTGTAATGGTTTAAACAGAGGATTTTAGTCCCCAACCTGTATTAAGGTAGTACGTACACCTGTCTGGTGACTGTTTTGATGACAAGAGTTAGGATTTTAGTTCCCTAACCTGTATTAAGGTACTACGTACACCTGTCTGGTGACTGTAATGGTTTGAAGAGAGGATTTTAGTCCCTAACCTGTATTAAGGTAGTACGTACACCTGTCTGGTGACTGTTTTGATGACAAGAGTTAGGATTTTAGTTCCCTAACCTGTATTAAGGTACTACGTACACCTGTCTGGTGACTGTAATGGTTTGAAGAGAGGATTTTAGTCCCTAACCTGTATTAAGGTAGTACGTACACCTGTCTGGTGACTGTTTTGATGACAAGAGTTAGGATTTTAGTTCCCTAACCTGTATTAAGGTAGTACGTACACCTGTCTGGTGACTGTAATGGTTCAAGAGAGGATTTTAGTCCCTAACCTGTATTAAGGTAGTACGTACACCTGTCTGGTGACTGTGTTGATGACAAGAGTTAGGATTTTAGTTCCCTAACCTGTATTAAGGTAGTACGTACACCTGTCTGGTGACTGTAATGGTTCAAGAGAGGATTTTAGTCCCTAACCTGTATTAAGGTAGTACGTACACCTGTCTGGTGACTGTTTTGATGACAAGAGTTAGGATTTTAGTTCCCTAACCTGTATTAAGGTAGTACGTACACCTGTCTGGTGACTGTAATGGTTTGAAGAGAGGATTTTAGTCCCTAACCTGTATTAAGGTACTAAGTACAAGAGTGTGGTGACTCTAATGGTCACAGAAAAGCTTGGATTTCAATCTGTATCACCCTGCCTATATCCTCCTAGATTAGTCCTGAGAAGGACTGTTCTGGTCACTGGAAATCTTGGACTCCGATCTGGATCACCCTGCCTATGTCCTCCTAGATTAGTCCTGAGAAGGACTGTTGTGGTCAGCAGCAGTTTGCAGCCCTGATCCGGATCTACCTATGAGGGCCGCAAATCTGTCCCTAATCAGCAGCAGACACTCTCCCTACACTCACTGTCTGGAAGGCTGTGTGCCGAGCACAGCGCGCCGGGACTTATAAAGGCTCGGTGACGCTGTGCAGGCCGGCCAATCACTGCTATCCCACAACCAACAGGGCTGTGGCATTGCAGTGGTCTGTCAGCCAATCCCTGCACGTGGGCTGGCTCTCAAAAGAGCGCCAACATGGAGAGATGACGACCACGAGCACAGCACGAGTATCGCGAGATTACTCGGTGCTCGGCGAGTCGCCCGAGTACAGTGATACTCGTGCGAGTAACGAGTAGTGCCGAGCATGTTCGCTCAACACTAATCCATAGCCACCAACTATTGATGAAAAGTAAATGTGGCGCTCAAAGGGCTAGGGTACTCAGCAGCTGGGCCAGACGTCAGGGTCATGGTTGCAGTGCCCAGTGCTGTAGCCCTGACTCATACTGAAAAGTTTGTGACATCAGTTGGCATTTCCATCCCGTAAGTGTCCAGCACTACAGATAATCCCAGGGAGATAGGTGTTATGGCAGTGAAGATGTTAAACCCTTCCCAACCAAGGCTGGCTCCAAGGGGGTGATGAGGAAGTAGTATTGTAATATGCTGTAGAATTACTAAGGGATCTGTTAGCAAATGGGAGCACAGAGGGGAGAGACACTTTGATCACGGTCTGGGCAGTCAGAAACACATCCTCTGCTACATTCCAATGAGTCAGTCGACAGGGTAGGGGGTACTCGGATACCGGGACAGGTTGCTACTTCAGTGGGGATCACGGCTGGTCGTGTCCTGGACCCATGCCCTGGACACTCAATGGCTGAGCGGAAAACTATTTGGGATGAGGGATTATTATAAGTGACGCCACCTGTGGTACCTGGTAATATGGTTACCAGCACTGCAGCCGGCCGCTGAGGTGATGGTGATGCAGCTTTGGGTAGTACAGTTCCCCACAGGCGAAGCTTTTACCTCAGGGCAGCGGGGTGGATGAGGGAAGTAGTAGTCTTTACATCTCAGGTGTTGTTGAGACCTTTTAGGTGATGGATTAACTAGAGACAGAGTCCAGATCAGCTCAAACAGTTCTTTTTACTGGTACCAGGCAGATATTTAAGGTACACGGTACAGTCCAGTTTCCAGGGGTTAGTTGCCACAGGCTTTGAGGTTCACCACAGAGGCTGTCTGAGACACCTTTGAACACTTTCCTCGGTCCTGCTCTTAAGGGCTCTTTGTCCTCGGGGTCTTTTGCTTTAAGTCTCTTTTCACTTGTCAGCGTCTTAAACCTTGCTATAGGACAGATGTTGGACTTCTTGATGGGTTCTGTGACGCCTTCTTATCAGGATCACAGCCTGCCGGTCAGTGGTTTCGGGTAAACCTGGCAAACCACCTCGGTTCCGGTACATTGGTGGTGACCTGGACACTCCAGATGGCTGTCAACAAGTCTGGGGTGCACCCTTTCTTGTCTGGGTACCTCTTTAGGTTTGAGGTACCCTCCTGTCAGAGCTGCTGTCTCAGCTGCGTCCGTCTTCTCTGCTCTCCTCACACCGTCTCCCTGACTGCTGTCAACTGTCACTGACATCACTTCACCCGCTCAGCTAAGCTCCACCCCCCTGGGACCTACTGAATATACAGTCCCTGGTGCTAGGGTGTCTATAGCTGGGCTTGTTGTAGTTTTGAATACAGACTCTGCAGTTCCCCTCTCCACCCGTGACTATGGAGGCACCACACCTTCTATTTGGGGTGTAGTACCTCCCTAACTCCACGGCAACGAGCCTTCAACAACATGAAGATCACATTAATCAGATCTTTACAATTCTGGAAGACCATGAAAATAGGGAAAGACATAATAACCTAAGATTAAAAGGGATCCCTGAATCAGTTGGCCCAGATGCCCTTGTTCCATCTATAACGGATGTCTTCCGCTCCATTTTGTCATCAGATGATCCAACTGCTATTGATATGGTTAGATTTCATAGGGTGCTTAAACCAAAACCAGCTCCAGAAGATTCCCCTAGAAATGTGATTTGTCGTTTTCTAGATTACAGAACCAAAGACCTTTTGTTACGTAGATCTAGGAAGGCTACTGACATAACTTGCAACGGTTCCAAAATCCAAGTCTACCACGATCTATGAGCAATCACTCATTGCTCATGCATCCTCACAATTTGGTTTCTCAAGTCCTCAGACAGTTCTTTGGTCTTCTTTCTTTTCTCCATGCTCAATGTGGTACACACAAGGACACAGGACAGAGGTTGAGTCAACTTTAATCCATGTCAACTGGCTGCAAGTGTGATTTAGTTATTGCCAACACCTGTTAGGTGCCACAGGTAAGTTACAGGTGCTGTTAATTACACAAATTAGAGAAGCATCACATGATTTTTGTAACAGTGCCAATACTTTTGTCCACCCCCTTTTTTATGTTTGGTGTGGAATTATTTTTTCATTGAAGACAAATTAAATGAAGATAATAAACCAAAGAATTTGTGATTGCAATCATTTTCAGGAAGAAACTGAGTATTATCTGACAGAATTGCAGGGGTGTCAATACTTTTGGCCACACCTGTAAAAAATGGCTTCTGAAACCCTTCACCACAAAATTGCTTCAGAGACGTTGGCTATTTCCTGTTGGCATTTTAATTACCGCCAATGACAAGAGGTTCTAGGCAAGGTTATCAGCTGATATTAAGAAAGTCTGCAGTGATCTAGACCATTACCCGGACTTAGAGGCTGTCCACTCTGCCTATTTTTTTTAAACCAATTCCCCATCCACTATCGTGGCAGATGATTTTAACTCCCAAATTTCAACAATCCACACAACAGTCCATCAAATCTGCCGTGACTCGTGATGAGGATGACCCAGCGGGCTGAGTGAACTCTGTATCTGTTTTTATTCTCTACCTTCTCCTCTCCTGTGAGATGGTCGTCCACTTACGTGAGGACGATTCATGATGCTTTCAATATGATACTCCCTCCTCTACTTCCCTCCTCCCTACCCCCTCTTCCATCTCCTTCTTCCCTTCTCTCCCTGTCTTCCCTCCTCCTTTCCTTCTCCCCCTTCCTCAACTTCCCTCCCTACTTTTCCCTCCCTTCCCTCCTCCCCTCCTCAGCTTTTCACCTTACCACCCTCCCTCCACCCCCTTTTTTTTTTATTCTCGAACTTCAACACATTTGAAGTTACGGTCTACAGTTTTGACTGTTTGATTCCGTGGTTAGAATATGCTGTTTACAAGGAGGATGAAATGCTGGCGTATCTCTGTTGAGACCCAAATGTCAGGGAAGAGGTCTGCTGATAAATTGACTGTACATGTAACGGTTAAAAACGCAAACCCGTTCGTCTGAAAGATGTCAGCCCACTAGGAGTGTGAATTTTTAAGAAAAAGTAAAGTTTTGTTACTAAGAGGAAACCCTGCTACGTCCATGTATTCCGGATCAAGTGTGGTGACCCTTTGTTTGCACTGGGACGCGGATTGTCACCAGAGGCCTGGCATGGCGCCTCGTCTGTGAATACTACCACCACCCCCCAGCAATCATAATACAGCACATTGTACATCTGGTTGGCGTCATTCGTAACAGCAGAATCCAAACCACGACAATCTCTATGTGTGAACTCGGCTTGAATATCCCAAAGAGTCATTTCATGAAGCCAAGTCTGGTAGAGTCGTCCACTGTCATCACAGTTTATCTTATTAACCGGCGGCGACTTGTTTACGACGAGTCTATATTCTTAAATCTCACGTCCCGAGTCCCTTCCAAATTAATGGCACATATTCGCGCTGGTTGCTTCCCACTACATTAGAAGTTTCCTCTCAGTGGTTCAGGTGAAGAGATGAATAGCTGCTTATTCATCCAGAGTACAGAAAATGAGCAGCCAGGCTGCAAATCCATTACTCATCGTGCACCTCGCAGCCCGCTGATATTAATGCTATTTTTATGTTTATTGAAGGAAAAGACACTGTAAAATGAACTCTGAGGAATAAGTCTGTAGACTTCCAATAGACGTCTGCACAAACTGTAATGCTATACACTAAGGATTATTAATAGCGGATAAACGTATGCAGCAACTGCATAGTATGCTGGCAATCTCATTAAAACTTGAAATAAAAAAAAATATTCTGACCATGAAGGCAATCTAAAGGGTTAAAAAAGTTTACTTTGTTCTATAATTCCCTCTCCACCTTCTTTAATGCTGCAACACTGAACTAAAAGTTTAAGAAAAGAGTCATCGTTTAGGCGGAGTTCACATGTCCAGTAACATCCGCTAGAACGGATCCTGCCGATCCATTAAGAAAAAACGGATCCTGCACACCTTTTTTTTCTAACATTGGAGTCTATAGAGATCAGATCCGGTAACTAATTACTATTTGTCTTCTATTTGAAACTGATCCTGTAAGAACAAAACAGATTCTTTACAAATTAAAGAAAAATGGAGGCTAAATAGCGAACGGTTACCAGATCCGTTCTCCATGGACTCCATTGTTAAATAATGGATTTTTGCATAATCCTTTTTTTATCAACAAAGTTGTGTTTGTACAACTCTTTTGCCAACAGAACTCTGAAGGATCCATACTGATGGATGATTGCTGGAAATGTGAACTTAGCCTAAGGCTAGGGTCAAACCTGCGACAGCCCTCAGGCTGATGTGGCGCCCCACCTGGTCAGGCATCAGAATCGGGGTACTGCACCCATAAACGAGTGTGCAGTAACCCCTGTCAGTGGGAACTCAGAAGTCTGTGGGAGGATCCCATCCCAGCACTCCCATATCTGAGCTTAGGTAGATGGTAAGGGCCCATACCCTAGGGGGAGGATCAGGGGAGAAGGGAGGACACACAGTGAGTTTTAGTCGGCACTGAGGAAAGACGGAGAACGGGGAGCCTCCGAGTGAGAAAAGGAGACTTCCAAGGAGGGGGCCTGGAGAGAGAGGACAGGTAGCCCAGACTGAAAGAGGGGACCCCTTGAGTGCCCATACTCAGGAGGGAACCCTGGTCCACTTTGCTGGAGTACCGGTTCTGAAGACGGTCAGGGAGTCCAGCCCCTGAGCTGAGAACACCGGAGGTCGTGGGTCTGTCTACCGGCCCCGACACCCTGTCTGGTGGGATAAGTTACAGAAGGGTCGAATCCCAGAGCAGGAGAGGGAGAAAGTGGAAGCCGGGATCGTCGGAGCACCTCAACGGGCCTGGTATTAAGCAGGCTACCCCAGGACAGGCACGAGCAGCAGACACGAGTTAGATCCAGGAAGGAATACCACGGGAGACTTCCTGTCACGGTGTAGTGAGAATGCTGATGAGGGAATGGCAGTTATGGGCAGGGTGACCAGGGGAGACCAGTCTGACCCTAGTCTAGGAACCCTGAATGGCCCTGATCCCAAAGGTATCTCTGAAGGTACGAAGGTTTGGGCCTCCAGCCTCTCCCTAAAACTCCTACCCCAGCCCTGCGCTATTCCCCCCTCACCTCCCTCCACAGAACTGGAATACAGCAACTCCAAAGGAAAGGACTTCAGCCACACAAACACACAGGTCAGCACAGCACAGCTTCCAGGCATAGAGTGAAACTCTATCAGCAGCACCACCTGGTGGAAGTAGAGGTTACTTAAAGGCCAGGGGGAGGGGAACCCAGGTGAGTCACACATTAACCCCTCAACCAGCAGTTGTACCTAATAGTGAATGCAGTTCTGGAGCACAAAACAGTAGGCCCAGAACCTTCACAATTATCAATCATGCAGCTCTTAAAGACAAACATACACAGCAGCATCCAGCAAGGTCAGTGCCAACTAAGCGCGTGACACTTCCAGAGACTCTACAGCCCACTATGACTACCCGGCAAGATAAAGACTATTTTGCCATTGTGAACTGCGAACTGTATCGACACCTGTATCGTTCCAGTAAAGTACCCGGGTGGAGTGACAGAGTCTTTGTGTGCTTATTTACTGCTGCACTGCAAACTATTCCTCCATCATCAACACCTCCATCACTACAGGTGCATTCCTGCCCCAGAGGGCCAGCTCTACCTGCAGGGAGCTGTACCATCTCGGCTGCTGTACCATCGCCTTCCGGAGGTCTGAAGCGGCGCTGGTGCTACTTCACCAGAATCTGCGGGTGACGTCACGATAAACTTTTAAAAACTTTTATTCCCATTCAAACTACCCCCTTTTTAGTTGACCACCAGGGCCACGGGTCTGGGCAGCCCACCAGTGACATCCCTAACAGCAACCGAGGGCCCAGATATCCGAGTCCCCATACCCTGGGCTAGTCAATTTCTGGCGTGTCACGAACAGGATCGCGTGCCTGGTGCAGTCGGGTACTGTGTGCCTTTGGACTTTGAACTTTTTGACCGAAAAGAACTTTCGCCGCCGTTATACGGCATGGAGAACGGGTTCCCACGATTTTACCGGGAACCCCAAGATGGCGGCTTAACCATGTAAAAGGACAACGTGCAGGCCCGGGTGTGTGCCTCAGCCCCTTGCCATGGGAGGGCCTAGAGCACCTGGACCATACCCTGCGGTACCGGATCCAGATGCGGTTTTTAAAATTGCAAAAACCTACATTCCAAAACCGAATCCATTAATGCATCCAGATCCGGAATGAGGGTTGCAATTTTACAATCAAATGATAGTATGAAGGCACACGGTAAAACCACATCCGGTAATGGATGCCGTTACCGGATTGTGCCTTTTAAGTGTGACCCTAGCCTAAGGCTCCCAGATTTCACTCCTGGCTGTTTTCTCACTGCAGATCAGACTATGCTCGGCCCTTACTTCTGTTGATTCTATCCAAGACCACACCAATGGATTTTTTAGTGCTGCAGTAATCAATATGTGACTTGAGATTCCTCATTCGGCAATACCACCCATACCACCTTGAGAAGGTTAAAGTGAAGATCATGGGGATTCCTAAAACTCTACACCCCAGTTTAATCTGTCAAATGGATTTCAGTTTAGCAAATAGTTTTGACAATAAGGCTAGGGTCACGTTAGCACTATGCTTCCGTTCAGGGAGGTTCTGTTCAAAAGATGGAATCTGGCAGCATTAACGCAGCATAACCATAATGGAAACGCTGCTTTAACGCTGCCACTACAATCCTATGGATGACGGAAGCCACAGCACAGTCAAACGCCGGCATGTAAGTACCGGAGTTTGAAACCTTGCGCTATTTCTAATCGCATCACATGACGCGGAAGCATGTGATTGAAAATTGCGCAGGGTTTCAAACTCCGGCACTTGGATGCTGGCGTTTGACCTGCGCTAGGGGTTCCATCACCCATAGGATTGAATTGGCAGCGTTACCATTACGGTTATGCTGCATTAATGCTGCCAGATTCTATCTTTTGAACGGAACCCCCCTGAACGGATTACTAGTGTGACCTAGGCCTAAGAATGGTGATGGAAACTTTGACAAAACATCCCAGGACCCAACTGTCAGTGAATGGATTGGATTCTGACAAAATGATTGAAATATTGAGGAGTAATTGTTTTATTTTCATTTATTTTTTTCATAGATCAATTGTATATGTGAAAATAAGAAACTTTGTTATAGATCTTATCAGAGAAATCTGCTTCTTTTTTCCACCAGAACTGATCATTTTCACAATTCTCAATTCATGGGAAAATCTGTCTTCGATTAATCCACATTGTTCTATCAACGCCACTCAGTGTGTGACACATGAGACTTTGTGTGTGTGCTCTTAATTAAATAAGAGACACGTATGTATGTATCCAGGGGTGCATTAAGCTCCGCCGCCCCTGTAGTCTTATGTGAGGAGCGTGGGGGGGTGCTCGCAGCTGGCAGACTGATGCAGCGCTGCCACCCTCTTACCGGGTGAGGCAGCGGGTGTCACAGGAAGCCGGTCACTGGTGCTGGCGCCGCCCCCCTCTCCAGTGCCGCTCCCCCTGGCTGCTGCCGCTTGGTACTCAGGGCCCTGTACGTATCAGTGTAGACACACTGAGACAGACATGTATCAGAAGCAGCGTTTTGCCCCAGTGTCCAGTGTTTATTAAATCATCATCTCAAACTTGTATAGGCATTTTTTTGCCATATATTATAAGATCGTCATAGGCTCAGCTTATCTCTTGGCATTAACATGTATACATCCTATTGGATGAACATCAGCACCTTTTACACACTGGTCAAAATCTGTATACCTCCTAGGTTTCACATTCCAATGCTCCTTATGTTGGTTCTTAGGCTACGTTCAAACGCGGAATACGTGGCAATTACGCCATGTCTGTATACCTTCTCATCTAAAATAAACAGTGGGCTCTTCCTTTCTCTCTCTATCTCCTTTTATCCCATCTTTTTTTCTCCCTCTCTTTTCTCTCACTCCTTTTATTTCTCCTTTTTTCTCTCTCTCTTTGCTCTCCTTTTTTCTCTCTTTTTTTCTCTCTCTCTCCTTTTTCTCTCTCTCTCCTTTTTTCTCCCTGTTTCTCAACTTCAAATGAGCTTTATTGGAAGGCTAAGTACATATTAGCATTGCCAGAGCAAATGGTAAAAATAGGGGGACGGGGAAAGGGGATATGACAGTTGGTGCTCATGAGTCTCTATGGAGAACTGTAACAGTTGATTTATGAGAACTTGCAGCAGAATGTCGGTGTCTTTCTCCAGCTTCTCCTCCTCTATTAAATTCTAAAAACACCAACCCTGGTCTCATACTTGATATTGGGGAAATCTAATTTGACCCCATGCAGATTTTATCTATGGCCTGAGAGTAAAAGTTCGGTCCAGGAGGAGAAAGAAGCAGATTTATCTGATAATATATATTACAAAGTTGCATATGTTCATGTGTGCTATTGATACCCTGATTACTTTATAACTTGGTGGATAAGTGGAAGCCATTGCACTGATGGAAGAGAGGCTCAGGGTAACCAGCGTGTATAGTATGTGCTCGGCTATAGGGCAGTGTGATAGACTGTTTATTGACCTATGAGGATGTTTTCAGCCCCTTTACTTTAATTGTGTTGGCTGTCATATAAAGACAGGTTCACCATCCACGTTTTTTTCCGTCTTTGATTGCACATGATGAACTCCGAAAACTGAGCATCTCTCGGGCTGACCTCTCCACCCTTGTCATTGTACTCCTGTATGCTTCCACATCAGCGGATTGAATGGGTTCTCTCCTGGGTGAAGCTTAACGTGTGTGGATACATGATGAATACCGGCTTACAACAATGAAGATCCTGCAAGCAAGGAATAGCATTGTCTTCCTCTATAATGCTCTACTATTGACATGAACGGTTTTCTTTCGTCTCCCGGCTCTTAAGCAGTAACTTGTATTAAGGTAGTAAAACATGGCTGTCATTTGCAGTATTGGAAAGAATATTACTGAATGGCTATAGAACATCTGAACGCGGTGCTGTGTGATTGTGCGGCACATAATGTAAGCCAAATAGCTCATATATATTCATAGAAATACTTGCATTCATGTATACGCGTTCTGCAGTTACATGAAGGTTGGAACCAGCAATCATTTCCCACTTGATCCCGCTTGTCCTGTCTCTGTAAATTATAGGTTGCTTTGCAGCCTTCAACATGGCACCTTTATATGATTATGGGTTTTCTGTCATTAAGTAAATAATGCAAAATAAACATAATTTCTACCTGATAGAATATTCATCTATATCCAAGCTCTCTTTACCTAAATCACTACTAGAGACCGGATTCATCTATCAATCCGATACAGAACTGGCAGGTGAAGGCACAACAGGAGAGAGGACATCATGAATGGGGTATAATAAAGATCCATTATACAGTGCTGAGAGTACGATCATATTGCGTTACCCTACAAGGTCAGTAGTCCTGTCGGGGACTGACATCTGACCTCAATCCCCCTGCAAAGTGGGATTCAGGCGTATGTGCCGACAGGGCCATTGACTTAATGTTGCAGACGAAGTCACCGTGTGCTCTGTCATGCACCATTTTTTGAAGTCTAAGCCTACTGGAGGTGGACACCCAGATGTAGTATATGGAAATGGATTCCCCTAAGAAAGTAATGTTTAAATGTGAAGCCTGTGTTATACAAGACTGAGTAATGGTTGGTTTACACGTTGCGATATCGTTCCGATATCGTATACAACGGCGCGGGGGCGCGCATTTTGTGCCCACTTTTCCCTGAATCGCATCGGCGGTTTACACAGCGCGATATCGGGATACAACGTCACAACGATGTTTACGCCCCCCGACGTAGCAACGACCATTTAACATTGAGTCAATCGAGGACGTTGTACTGCACATCGGAGTTGGGCTGTCACACAGGACGATCCGGCTCCAACCGGCATCCGATATCGGGCGGTTGAATAGCTCGCTCATTTGACCCCCGATATCGGTTTGCCATCGTTCCTGCATCGCATTGTACGTTCACACCGTACAACGCACGAACGATATCGGGTCCAACGCACGAACCACGTGACTTTTGGTCGGAGTTGGACGCCGATATCGCAACGTGTAAACCCACCTTAAAGGACTGTTGTCGAGCATCATTGCCTCTATGCCTGCTTTGGCCCTCACCGATTGGGAGTCTTGACTATTGCAATGGGGGCTGGCCGGGGTGCCTGCTGAAGACTGAAGACTGCTCTGCGGCCTAGGCCCTGCCTCACCTGCTACTATTAAAGCCCCGTGCAAGCCCCCCAACAAGACCACATGGTGACCCATCTGC
This sequence comes from Allobates femoralis, assembly GCA_033576535.1. Classification (NCBI taxonomy): domain Eukaryota; kingdom Metazoa; phylum Chordata; class Amphibia; order Anura; family Aromobatidae; genus Allobates; species Allobates femoralis. The sequence continues at coordinate 533,872,879 of JARQOC010000005.1, forward strand.
ACCATTAAATTCAATGGCCCTGTTTGTGCATACATTTGAATCTCGTTTTACAGGGGTTCGAGCATAATTCCTGACGGGACCACTGAATGTGTAGAACGCAATGTTATAGTACCCTTAGAGATGACAAGGGCTATTACTGTACTTATTGTACAGACAATGAAGGTACACAAGGGCACTGCACACAGAGGTGCCATACAGAATGCATCTAGATCTACAATATAGACTCATTGGGCTCCATATGCCATCATACAGCGTGCAAGCGAAGAGTAGTGTAGTGTTCATGGATCTTACAGGTGCATGTACACTGGCCTATAATTGTTCTGATAGCACTAGAAACACTACTTTCCAGATGATTAGTCTGTCTACAAAGGCCAAATCACCCAACAAATTAGCAAATAAGTCTTCTAGTGAAATGACTTGTAAACAGCACATTCCCTGCGTACATAGAAATTGTGCTGCCGAAAACATATTGAATGCATACAAATCGTATTAAAGGGAATCTGTCAGCAGATTTTTGCTACTTCATCTGAGAGCAGCATGATGTAGGCAAATAAACCCTGAATCCAGTGATATATCACTTAGATTACTGGGTGCAGCAGTTTGGAACAATCACTTTTTAGATTTAGCATCCAGTTGCGCTGAGAAAGCTAATCCCACCCACATCACAGCTTTGTGTGTACAATGTCTATAGACAGTGAGCTGTTTATAATCTGCGGTGCTGTCAGGGACTATCAGGCAATGATATGCTCCTAGTGCTAAAATAATTATTGCAAGTAAGCAATCTGATAAGAGAGGCACCACTGAATTCTGTTTTAACCCCTACAGCACTGTCTTCAGATTACATAGCAAAAACCTGCTGACAGATTCCCTTTAATGACCGTTTTGTGCACATAACCACCGATAGGCTTACAGGTATAAATTGGCTGCACCTTAATAATGTATATTAAAAAGTTTCTTACTTGGATAACATCTGCAAGGAGTTTCTATGTTCTCCCTTTGTTTGCGTAGGTTTCTTCCCACACTCCGAAGACATATGATAGGGAATGTAGATTGTGAGCCCTAATAGGGACAGTGTTGCTGTAAAGTGCTGTGGAATTAATAGAGCAATACAAGTGAATAAATATTATATTATCATGTGTATGTACAGTACTATTGACTCATGTAGAAAAAAAGTCACTCTTTAAAGAGGACCTGACACAGGTATAAAGTATCCAGTTTTTATTTAGTGCTAATTCTTAATCATCATTTCAAGGGAGTGGTGCTCGCAGGATCCTCTGGGGCGTGTCTTTAGTCTGTTCTGCATAATTACCCTGTGGGCCACACCCCTTGTAAAGACAGTTAAAATTAACACTAAAGAAAAAGGCTCATATCTCTGGAACTATATGGCGGATTTTAACAAAAAATGTGAAAACTCAGGGGAGCAGAGGGCATAAAATAGGAGCAAACACTGTACACTTTTGTCTAATGACAGGTCCCTTTTAATTCCGGCATGATTCTTAGTCACTAAGGGCTGGGGTGCTCAGCAGCTGGGTCAGCAGTCTGGATCACGGTGGCTGCGCCCAGAGCTGTGGCCCTGGTTCACATTAAAAGGGAAAGTAAACATGGAGTTAAAGAAACAAAAATGAAAAATAGTGTGACCGACACTGTATGTTTGTCCTCAGGAGTTAGATGTTGTGACAATGAGATCGAATGCGCCCTCCACAATGGAAAGACTCCTGATGAATGAAGTGGAGATGAAGGTGTTAGTGTTTATGCTCAAGTATGAGAGTGCTTGAGGAAGGAAGGTAGAGGAGACAGTCTCATGCAGTTCTTTACCTTTTGCTGTAGTTATTACAGCAAGTCAATGGCATTGGTACAACCAGGCATGCAGTCCAACCAGTCTGGAAAGAACTGAAGTCCGCTCTACTGGAGTGAGGTAAAATGGCCTTCTTAAATAATAAGAAAAACTCAGCTCACCCATGAGATTCTGTTCCAATCTAGGAGGAGCACGGTGTCCCCACTGCTGCACAGCGGTGAAAGCAGTTGAGGAAATTAAAGTTGGAACCAGCTCAACACACCGGAATAATTAGAAATTCACAAAATCTTTATTGGAAATCCTTTAAAAATAAAAATGATGAAAAATTGGGCAGTAAAGAGGGATGGTGTGTATAACAAGAATCAATCCATACGCCTTTCGAGCTACATGGCTCTTGAACACTGGCTAATGAGTGGTATACAAACTTGGGTATAAATATACTCCCACATAATCAAGTGAAAACAAAAACACATGGTACATATGTGAGACTTCACAGAATAAATACAAAAAAGCCATGTAGCTCGAAACGCGTATGGATTCATTCCTGTTGTACACACCAACCCTCTTTTTTGCTTTGTTGTCTGAAATGTCCAATTTTTTATCACTTATTTTTCCAATAAAGATTTTGTGAATTTTTAATTACTCCGGTGTGTTGGGCTTGTTCCAACTTTAATTTCCATAATGGCCTTTCTGCTGTCTTGTCTCTGTAATGTCTAGATCCTTTGGAGCTCTCCTATACTTCATATGCATGTGATGCAGGCCCTGCAAGCGGTTTCTTCGCCTCAGCCCTCTGGTCCTCTTTATCACTGTGCCCGACGGGCCCACTAGTGTGGCTACTTCACATAAAGTGCAGCAGCCTTCAGATTCTGCTGCCAGGTCTTGGAGTCTTGGCAGCCTAGAGCCTGGTGCCCTGACTGCAGCTTGTCCCTCTGCCCAGCCTCCCGGCCGACTGCAGACTGAACTCTCTTTTTGCCTACCTGTCTCTTCTTATCCAAACTCATCCCTCCAAACAGAAGTAGAAGTCTGTCCAGGGAGGGTCTCTTTCACTCTCAGTTCTCTGGTTGTAGTTTGGAAAGTGTTGGATGCTTTGGGATTCCAGCAGAGGGTGCCTCAATTCTCTCCAGACATGGTATTGTAAACAATGGAGGACAATATCCTCTATGGCCGCTAAACCGCAGGAGCACCGCATGATAATTCTACTGAAAGAGTTGTCAGATCTCCTGGGCACCACAACATCTGAGCGGAAAGTGCTGTCATGGGAGATCAGTGTATACTCCATCAATATATATGGATCATGAGGTGATAATTATCATCCAGGCTTACTTAACTTTTATTAGCAATAGACCGAGATAATGGAAAAAAATACTTTAATTTTGGCACTATGTACTTGGGCACGTGCACCTCCAGCCACCACCTCTCCCACTATTCAACTTCTGCCTCAAATGAGCAGGAATTACTGGTTCTGCACTAAAGTGAATTGATCTTGGTCAAATTGTTTTTGAGGGTTAAGTGCATAGACCAGATTATCTCTGTACAAACAGCGACCTGCTCTTGCGCCGTCTCTTCTCCTTTTATTCTATTCTGAAATGTTGGTTATTTGTAGCCAAAACACATTAAACAGCAGATCCCCGAGCTGTGAGCCGCGTCTTAGCGCCATGTGTAATCATAACATCCAACATCGTGGGAAGATTTCTCTACAAAGAATTCATTTCCAGTTATGTTCATGCCAGTGAATATGAAAGACATTCCTGATACTTAGAAATCTCAACGTCCTGACCGATGCTTTGTGGAGGACAGCAGAGCTGCGGCAAGGATAAGAACATATTCGGAAATGTATGTAGCTAAATAGATAAAGTGGAAGAAGTAACTACTGGGGGGTAAAACTGTCAGATGATGAACCAGCTCCACAATGCATTGGGCGCACAAGTTCCCTGCCACATCAGCATCTTCAAGGTCCAGTGCATATGTGTATGTGTACAATTGTGTTTCTACCCATCAATGCTTTGAAGCCCAAAACTGAGGCCTTAAACCATGCCATGAGACCATCCAATAATACCTCCCCCAAAAAAAACACTTTTGGACAGGTTTTCATAAAATATTTCAAATTGGGTTTTACTCTTGATGTCCCACCACCTCACATATTGATAGCTGAGGATGCCCCATCACGGCAGAGCGAAGAGATGCGCAGCTTGTGGCATAAAATATGGGAAAACAAGGTGTGTGTTACCATGTCAGAGTGACAGAGCGGATACGCCCTTACTTACGTATCGCTCACTAATATACGAATTAGGCACACTGAATACAGTTTTATGGTAAAACAATAATATAACAATTTATTAAGATTACATCAGGATAATGCTCAAGTATGGAATGGCAGATATAATATTACCCTGTTCCTATAATTCAGTTCATGTAAATCATACAATTAAGGTGAATCATAGTATATGGAGAAATATGCATCAATACATACCAAGTATTGTAACATCACTTCTCCACCGGAGGGACCACAGTGTCAGCGAGAAGGAAATACTTTGGTCTTGTCATCACAGAAACCGTGCGTCCACGATACCTTCTGAAATGTCCCTACCTCGCTGAACTGGGCCCCCTTTTTTATACACAGCTCCCACATCCTCCCCGAATACATCTTGTGCAATATGTTTAAGCCAGATCATCAGTATCTTGCAATTGCGCAGTAGGTTGTTGTTTGACATGGGACCAGTGATTACTGATAACAACCACCTAGGTCTGTTTGCACAGACTCAAGGTTTATTTGACACTATCATGCCTTCTGACAATAGCACAATGCTTCAAGGTCTGTTTGCCACTGGCATGTCTTTTGACAATAGCCCAGTGCTTCAAACTTCTGTGACTGATTACAAAAACCTTAGGAATGTTATAGTATAACATTTCACGATTCTCCAATATGTTGCTTGTCACAAAGTTAAATCTTCATGATCATAGCATAACTCTCTAAGATGGTAGCATATGGGCATCATGACCTCCAATATCAACAATTCTGAAAACTGGATACCTATCATAACCCAGTCACACACTCATACTTGTCTCATTTGTATCACAAAGGGAAAAAGGGGCATAACAATAGGGAGAGGAGATAGGGGTGACCCTTAAACACTCACCTGAGACTGAACCCTGCTCTCCCTACTCACTCTACATGGGTCCTTTTCTGCTAGGAGTGATCACGTGCCTAGACCCTGGCTGACCCTGCTATAGTCCTGGCTAGTGAGTAGGCCATCAAGACACTAGTCTTACTACTATAATAAGACAACACTGGAAGAGAGACAAACATGAATCAAACAAAAAGTGGAACTGCACAGCTTCCACAAGGGAAACTTCTCCTGAGAGGTCAGCATAGAGCAACTAGAACTGGCACATGGTACAGTAAGGAGTGAGTTTAAATAACAGTAGGGAGTGGCAGCAAGGAGTAGCAGATCACATTAGAGCTGTATGTAATCTCCACAGGATTCAAAAGGAACTTAACCACAAATGAAAATGAATTCATTCCACTCATATTAATCGCCGAGTGCTATCCAAAAAAGACCTGTGATCTGCTAATCGACGACACCTTCTAATCCCAGATACCGCAAAGGTCTCCGCGGGATGTGATACACTCGTGAAGGCCTCCTGGAAAATCTTTGTAAAGAAAGAGTATTTGAACATAAATAAAAGTAAATATCTTGGTACAAAACCAGACACAAATAAAAAGAAAAGCATCTAGCACCATCACCAACTATATTCAAAGTCCATCTAAATAATGTACAATGGTAAACGTCATATGAACAAAATTGGGAACCCATATTCTTCTAATCCATACATTCTATTTATTATGACTTTTTGTTGTTTTATATTATTTTTTCAACATTTTAAATAAAAAAAAGTGTTTGGCACTATTTTACAATTAAACCCTAATAAAAATAAGAAACTCTTCATTGTAAAAATACATAAAAAGCAACACTATGTCATGAAAGAAAATCAGTGCAAAAGTATATCTGATTTGATGGGAATAGGACTTTAATCATGCATTATAATCAGTCCCATAAAAAGCTGGGGTTTTTTCTTAAAAAAACACTTGCCATAATCATGGAGGGGTTTTTTCCCGGTGCAAATGTTACTGTTTTTCTGAATCTGATGTTTTTCTTTTGTTCTTTCTCCGAATGCATTCCTGAGAAATGGCCCTTTCTCCATTAAATATATATCTAGTCTTTTTAGTCATCTGGGCGTGTTCCTTGTGAAGACTCCCAAATAGGGGAGTTAAGGACCATGCTCACTTGTTTAAATATACTTTAAATATACTTTAAATATTCACCTCTTGTTTCCTAAAATTCCATGTAGACAAAACCAAACTCATCATCTTTCCTCCATCTCATGTATCTTCCCTACCTGACCTATCTATTACAGTAAATGGCATCATGCTCTCTCCTGCACCTGAAATTCGCTGCCTCGGAGTAACTCTCGACTCTGCTCTGTCCTTCAAACTTGTTGGAATATGCTAAGTGCAACAACTCCAATCCTGTAAGTGTAAGTGTTGTATTGCTAGGTTTGTGCATTGCCAGTAAAGTTAGTTTAAAAAAAAACGAGAACACTCCCAGAGGCTCACACACAGGAAATACCATGTGACTGTAACCAGTTTCCTGTGTCTGAGCATGTGAAGAGGAGCACAGTAGCTTTCTGATGCAACAAAGGGACATTTAAGATGTATATTCCTGTTACACAAAGCCCTTCATATTTGTACCTGTTTGTTGCTAATTAAAGCTAAGTTCTGTTGTCAACACACTTTCAATGTATCTTAAATGATCCGCTGCCAACAAAACCACACATTCAAACTCTCGCCACCTCCTGTCACCTCCAGCTCAAAATATTTCCAGAATCCATACTATCCTCAGCCCTCAATCTACTAAAATACTTGTACATGCCCTCATCATCTCCCACCTTAACTACTGCAACCTCCTCTGTGGCCTCCCTTCTAACACACTTTCCAACCCTCCAGTCTGTCCTCAGCTCTGCTGCCCAACTAATCCACTTCTCTCCTCGCTACTCACCTCTGTCTCCCCTCCACAAATTTCTTCACTGGCTCCCAGTTCCCCAATGAATCCAGTTCAACTCCTAACACTGACCTACAAAGCCATCCTTAACCTGTCCCCTCCCTATATCTCTGAACTAATCTCCCAATATCTTCCCTCACATAATCTTCGATCCTCCCAAGACCTCCTCCTCTCTTCTACACTTATTCGTTAATCACCCAATTGCCTCAAAGATTTCTCCCATATATCCTCGATCCTCTGGAATTCTGCCCCTCAACATGTCGGATTATCCACCACACTCGGATCCTTCAGATGGAACCTGAAAACTCATCTCTTCAAGAAAGCTTACAGCCTGCAGTGATGATGCTGCTGCCCCACTATCACCGGAGCTTCCACCTCATTATCAATGGAAGCTGCCATCGCACCACCACCGGATCTGCTGCACCCCTAACCTACTGTCTCGTCCCCATTATCCTGTTGAATGTAAGCCTGAAAGGGCAGCGTTCTCTCCCCTCTGTACCAGTCTGTCATTGTTAAATTAATTCCTATAAACTACAGTAAATCTATAATTTTGTATGTGACCCCTTCTCATGTACAGCACCATGGAATTAATGGTGCTATATAAATAATAATAATATTATACTTTATTCATATACAGAGAACAAGTGGCCATATCTCAGGATTGGAGAAGCGTAGAAAGAAAAGCAAAACAATGCCGGATTCAGGAGAACGGAAGCATTTAGAACAAGTTAAAAAACTTACATGTTTATGGCAAGTGATGAGTACTTTTTTAAACCACAGTGAAGGATACCCTACATAACAAATTACAAATTCGAGTTTCTTGACCCCCGTTGACTTCAGTGGAGAGATCAGTCTCAAGTTCTGCCACCTCTCCATTGCAGGTAATGCAGTTTAATGCAGCGGGCGATCAAGAACTAGTTTTCTTCCATGATGGTTGGGGTTCAAGACCGATCATTTAGATTTAGCCTATCTTCTGTACTTGCCATAATTGATCCTTATGAGAAAATTGTTTCTAACAAAATTGGTTTACTAGCCTAGTACCCAATTTTCTCGCCTTACTGTGTTATATTCCTTACACTCGGCTCTAAATTAGAACCTGAAATCTACAGTAAATGATAGATTACACAGGTGGAATGCAGATTTTAAGTGGCCTACAATAAACCCACTCATTACATAACAAAGCCAAGTCTTACACTATTCATTACCGAGAATATATTTGTCCACAGCTCCCCGTAATCATCCTGCATAAATATGATGATTCAGATACAGTAAATGTCAGCAGATAAGAGAATCTTTTAGATAAGATAAGAACACCTTCCCAAGACATACAATGAAATCAAAAATTGCCTGGAATGTCTCATCACTTAACATTTCGGAAAAGAAGTATTCGAGCTTGACATTTTCCTCTCCATGACAAGTCCAATTCTATCACTGCATTCAGGCTCCGCATTGTAAATTGGGCAAAATGATCTACATTTACTGGAATAAATTCAGTTACATCATGTCAGGAGTCAGAGATAGAAGTAGGGATTTAATGCACTGGATATAGAGAATAAGGCTCAATGTCAGTTTAGGGAACTCCTTGGTTTCAATGGAATTAATGAGAACCCATCCATGAACTGCAGAATTGAAATTTGTGTTCTAACTTTTGTGCCGTTTCAGTGGCTATTGCTGTTGATGGACCTCATCAGTAAGAGCATTGACCCTGGAGTTGTCAACGTTAAACTGGCAGGGCTTCATTAAAGCAAACCAAACCGCCGGCAGCATGAATACTAGTCTAGATGCATGATTGCAGGAATGTATATTATTTTAGTCAATTTAGGAATGAAACAAGCCAGACATATTATTTGAAGCAAGGATCACCAAGCTACAACTTGTCTACTTTGGACACATCATACAAAGAGAGCAAACACTGGAGAAGGACATCATGGTTGAAAAAATAGAAAGAACAAGATGAAGAGGAAGACCAGCAATTTGATGCCTTGATCCTGTCAACTGGTGGAGAAGACCCTGGTGGACCTATCAAGGCTGTGCAACATCGAACTTCCCACAGAGTGTTCATCCATCAAGTCACCATAGTTTAAGGATGGTAAAATAAATATTTTCTGAAACTTTAAAGCACATGAAACGCTGCAAAGAGGACAAGATTAGTCCGTTACTGCCATAGGGGGATTCTCCATGCAGCTAATTGACAGATCTCTCCTATGTACACATGAGTAAATGAACTGTCAATCATCTGGAAACAGCTGGCCAGGGGTGGCGCCAATCTATTTTTATTTTCAGTTTTGGTTCCCGGCTGGACCTTTTAGACCTTTTTAACTTTAGTTTCTCATGCAGCTTGGCTGTGCTTCAGGATGATAATGAAGCGGGGGCTATATCCAATAGTTCCCCTTGGCATGTTGGTTTCAGCCTCCATGATCCTTTATCACACCCCATGGGCATGATATTGAAATCAAATTTCACACCTTCAGCCTGGCTCCCTCCGCTCTGCTATGCAGCCTTCCTGTGGTAACAACGCTGAACGCGTCATTTCCAGAACCACGTGCCCCATAGCAACCCGATATTTACCTTAGCAGGTCTATGTGGCCCCGCTTAGCAGTCCTGTGCCGCTGCTAAGGTAAATATCGGGTTGTTATGGGGCACGTGGTTCTAGAAATGATGCGTTCAGCGACATTACCTCAGGAAGGCTGCATAGCAGAGCGGAGGGAGCCAGGCTGGAGGTGTGAAATTTGATTACAATATCATGCCCATGGGGGTGTGATAAAGGATCATGGAGACTGCAAACCAAAACCGCCAGGGGGGCTATTGCATATAGCCCCCGCTTCATTATCATCTTAATGAGTACTGTAAGTGTAAAAACGGTTTTTAGAGCATTGAAAGCAAGCATTTAGCAGAGAGAGAGATAGTTATAATGGTAATATGAAGGTGTAGGAACATGTATTGATAGGTTAGGTGGCTTTTAGGAGGTGACAGGTTCCCTTTAAAGAACCTCAATTACCAATGGATCTTTGGCTCAATCACTAGCATGGTTATTATGAAGAACTACATGAAATAATCATCCTGCAGTCTAGACACAATTTATAGACCGGGATGGTGCTGTTTTCAGCAGAAAACAACCCTGTTTTTCTAATCTTTGGCAACCTCCTTTTAATGGGGCTTGCAACAAACTGAGGACACCTAGAGGACCTACCTAGGATAGACAATTATGTGATCGATGGGCTACAAACCAAACCTGTTTCCAACAGCGCTCTGCAGTCAGTAAGCCAAACCACCGACTCCTTCTCCTCAATTTCCCTGACTCCAACGCCCTCATACAAGGCTCATGTTTAAGTGATACATTTATTGTAGTACAATGTGAATACAGTGAAACTTTGGATTACAAGTAACTTGGTCTAAGAGCATTTTCCAAGACAATCTAGCGTTATTAATAAATTGCAACTTGGTATAAGAGCAAAATTTGCATTAAGAGCATCATGTGAGACCCCCACCTCTACAGTATTGCACCTCCCTCCCTGCACAAATACAGTACAGTATGAGCTCTTCCCATCCCTCTACAGTACTGTACCTTCCTCCCTGCACAGATAAAGTACAGTACCAGCCCTTCCCACCCCTACACAGTACTGTACCCCCTCCCTGCACAGATAAAGCACAGTACCAGCCCTTCCCACCCCTACACAGTACTGTACCTCCCTCCCTGCACAGATACAGTACAGTATGAGCTCTCCCCACCCCTTCACAGTACTGTACCTTCCTCCCTGCACAGATAAAGTACAGTACCAGCCCTTCCCACCCCTACACAGTACTGTACCTCCCTCCCTACACAGATACAGTACAGTATGAGCTCTCTCCACCCCTACACAGTACTGTACCTCCCTCCCTGCACAGATACAGTACAGTACAAGCTCTCCCCAAACCTCTACAGTACTGTACCTCCCTCCCTGCACAGATACAGTACAGTAGAAGCTCTCCTCACCTCTCTACAGTACTGTACCCCCCATGCCTGCACAGATAAAGTACAGTATGAGCTCTTCAAACCCCTCTACAGTACTGTACCTCCTTCCCTGTTCAGATACAGTACAATACGAGCTCTCCCCACCCCTCTACAGTACTGTACCTCCCTCCCTGCACAGTTACAGTACAGTACTAGTAATACCGCTTCTAGCACATGCACATAAGCTATCACTCGCGGTCTTTTCCTCAGTTCTAGATAAATATCTGCTGCACACCAACATCAGAAATTCTAGCGAGAAAAAAGCTAATGGCTGACATGTATTAATTCACAGTGTGAACTGGAGCAAAAGGCACAGTAGAAAACTACTCAAAGCTTATGTAAGGAATAACATGACAACTTAGCTGATGTGATGGCCATGACATCCGAGCCCGGCAACCGTGGCATGGTCTCTCATTCTACCGGGTCCTACTCTTACTCTTAAGTCGCCTTATGTCTGCAGTGTGAACTTGCGTGTATGGGTATATGCCACTAAATGCCATTAAAACCAGCTTTTAAGGGGTGTGTCTGGAACCAAAGCTACAAATGAAATGCAGAGTCTCCTTGCGGCTACAGGGCGGGGGGAGGGTGCACAGTCCAAAAAATAACTATATGTAATATTAAAGATGGCTGGCACACCTCAGTTCTGGCGTTTGCGTGTTTACTGCAGCCTGAACATGAAGCCTCCTTACTAGATACTGGACATGTGTGACGTAGCTACTAAACCAACTTTAGTTACTGTAACTGATTTTATTCCTGTACCTATGTATGCTGTATATACCAGAGAACTCCAATTATATGTGGAACTGTAATAATTTTATATGTATACAATTATTTCTTATGGGAAAATTTGCTTTGATATACAAGTGATTTGGATTACAAGCACATTCCTGGAACAAATTATGCTCATAATCCAAGGTTCCATTGTATCAGGCTTTCAATCATTATTATGATACAATAATCAAGATATTAAGATCACAATAATCAGCACATTGCAGTGAGCTACTGTACCCAATTTATTATATATTTTTGGAATCTGAGTCGGTCCATTTTATACCAACTCCAACTCCACAGCCCTGGTTTCCAAGTCTATAAACATGGTCTCCAAGATAATGGGGTTATCCGGTCTCCTGAAAGTCTACAGGTATTGTAAGGATAATAGAACTGCACTGTGCATCTCATCTTTAGAGTTTGAGGGCAGGGACAGTAGAATATTTTTATTGACGGTATCTCCCTGAAGTACCCCCTTTAAGTGATAGTCTACTGAAAAGGGCAAAGCAGAGAGCAGGCAAGTAAGTCAGGGGCGGACCTACCGTAGTGCAGCTGCACCAGGGACCCGACCGGCCAGAGGGCGGCTTAAGCCGCCCTGGGGGTCTGCCAGCCGCCCCCCATGACCCTGTCCCAGTGTGCCAGAGGAGAGGGGGTTAACCGTGGGAAGCTTCCCGCTTCCCCTGGCTGAGCTCCTCCCTCCTCTCCTCCGCTGCTGCTCCGGCTCCCAGGGGCTCGCTCAATGCAGGTAGGAGTTGACGGCCGATAGCACCCACCCCTGGCGGCCGATAGCACCCGCCCCCCGGTCCTTGCCGGCGGCCACGATTGAACCCCCCCCGGTCGTCAACTGCGGCCGATAGCAACCCCCTCCCCCCGGTCCTCATCAACGAAAGCTGCACCAGGGCCCCCTGGTCGCAAGGTCCCCAACTGAAGTAAGTGAACTATCATTTTACTTACTTCACCAACAACTGAATTGGAATTTTTTTGTAAGGAAAAAACTATTTACTTTCTATGGAATATTATAGTATGTCTTCAAGGTCAATCCAAGTAGAGTTGACCAGATTTACCTAAAGATAAAGTCAAAACACTAAAATGAAAAAATGTAAATGTTTCGACCACTAAAATGTTATATATTTATTTTTAAACAAAATTGGATTGTTGTCGCTTTTGTTATGTCCTTTAAGGAATGAGACGGCCTATAATTCTATTAACCGCTATCTGGTGCTCAGCAGTCATTGTGGAATCGGATGACTTGCAGACTTGCACGTACATAGTTTTTGCTTACTGTAGACCTTTCGTCCTTGATCACCATCTCTTAAGTTTTTTGCAAACTTTTCTCATGTTTTATTTACACGTTTTACCCCATGAACCCCAGAATAAAAGTGAGTTTCATGGGTTCATTAGGCTATATGTAATGGAAATTCGGAAAGTATTCTGGTTCTCTCTGGATGATAATGTGCTCTAATTACATGCAGCTACTAATGTACAGAAAAGGCTGAGATTGCTGTTAACACAATCAATGCATTAAAGCTACTGAAAATGCTGACACCACATCAAAGAATGACAGCTGAAAACAGGCTGAAACAGCGTCCCAGCGACATTAGCGGGGTCACCTTTCCTCGATGTCTCCTGACAACCACAGATTGATTCCGCCACAGTCTTTAGCATTTCCTTTGTTCTTTCAGTTCAAACACCAAATGTTTAGTATCTACTGATGTGATTAGCTGCCGCCATGCTTTGTTGAGTGGCGGCTGTATGAAAGGATTCTAAGAATTTTACATAAATAGTTTAAACCTTATTGAGATATACAATGTATATTTCTGTATGCATCATACTTTGTTTTTTGCATTTTGTTACTGCAGTACCAGCTTCATTCTGCAGATTATGGACTGAGATAGCTGGAAGAACAAAATGGCGCATATAGGGTCTTATCCTGGTTTATGAGATGAGGGTAAACGGGATATTGCTCAACCACTGTAAAAGCATGTAGAAAATGGCTGCCACAGTCCCCAAATAAATATATATTGAACTGGAGAAGAAAGGGTTAATAAGCCGAGCTGCCGTTGAAGAAACAATCAAGCGTGGATAGCCTGGATCGTAATTTATTTCTCTACGCGTTTTGGAGAACAGTGTCTCCTTCACATCTACATCTGTGGTGTTCCGAATCCTGAAGGAGATTCTGTTGTACGAAACGCGTATAGAATGGTACATCTGTGATTTTCCTGAAGGAGATTCTGTTCCTGGAAACTCATACAATTAAAAGAATGAAAAAACAGGAGGGGCGCTCCAATGTGTGATACTGGGTGGTCAAGTAGGGAGGGTGAGGCAGCCGATTAGCACACTAACCTTTCCTGGTGGTACCACCCATACAACCAGGTTTTCCAGCATGCAGTGTTTTGCCGCACACCGAGTGGGCCCCGCGTGTCCGGGAAGGCCATGGGTCATGTGATGGTGACGTCACTGCAGGCCCTGCAAGTTAAGATCCTTCAGGCTTCTTCTCCCTCCGGTCTCCTTATACGCAGCTCTGCCGCTAATCCCTTCTAATGGAATTATTTTATGGAGGATTAAGAATAAAAATAGCATATGTATGCAGGCGCCAGAGAGAGGAAATACGTGGAGAAATAGTACATCTGTGGTGTTCCTGAAGAAGATTCTGTTCTCCTAAAAGTTTAGATAAATGGAACATCTATAGTTTTCCTGAATAAGTTTCAGTTCCTGGAAACGTAGGGAAATAGAACATCTGTGATTTTCCTGAAGGAGACTCAGTTCCCGGAAACGCGTAGAGAAATGGTACGCCTGTGATTTTCCTGATGGTGTTCTCTGAAACTTGTAGAGAAAGCGTACATCCATAATTTTTCTGAAGTACATTCTGTTTTCGAAATATGTAGAGAAATAGTATATCTGTCATTTTCCTTTAGGAGAACCACTCTCCGAAACGCGTAGAGAAATCACAATCCATGCCATCCCCGTTTGACTGTTTCTTTTACAGCAGCATGTTCTGTTAAACGCTTTCTTCTCCAGCTCGATATATATCCTGCAGATTAACAAACTTTAGAATCTAAGGTAACAAAAAAGGAAAAAAAAACAAAGCTGCAAATAAAAGGCAGATAATTTTGCTCAGTAAAGCTTTTGCACATGGTGAAGCTCAGAGTATGGTGCTTGTTTGGAGTCCCCGTGGAACCATTGACATTTTCCATGATATGCCATATGGTGCCTCTTTACGGTACTAATTCATGGATGATATTCTGCATTTCCAAAAGAACATGAGATAAGAATTTCAGGCATAAGGATGAAGGAAGTGAAAAAAAAATGGTTATGCACAAGAGTGTCGAGTATAACAAGTTTAAGTCTTCAATCTGATTAATGTTGTCAAATGTCCCAAATTCGTCATCAGGTTGTGGCTCCCTGGTTTTCACCTGGGAGTCCCTAGGTTGCATGTGCAGAGTAGCTGCTGACAGATGAAGCTATGAGCTAGGGGATTAAACCTAACAATACATGACGGTAGGAGAAAGTTGGAGATGAGCACAAAATTGGATTCAAATGTGTAGACTGGGAAATGCAGGTTAAAGCCCAAGAGGACAATCAAACGATTGGCAAACAGATGAAATCCAAGGGTCAAAACAGTTAGGCTGGGGTCACCCTGGGCAAGAGACATTTAAGGGACTCGTGTAAGACTCTAAGTCTAATGCATCACCCTGCACAGCTGATAACTCTCCAGACAGGAGTGTGCAGCTCCATAGAAATATATGCAGTTGCATGCTCCTCTCCGGACAGCCAGCGGCCGTGCTGGGTGATGTATGCGAATGTCTCTCGCCAAGGGTGACTCCAGCCTGAGGCATTCAGGGGATAATAGGAAGAATAGTCAGAAATTTACCCAGAATAGAACAAAGAACTTTGATTCAAGTGCAACACATGACAAATCTTCAAATGCGTATAAAAACCAGTACAGAACTGAGAGATATTAAAGGAATTTTCAATTTTTTTTTTATCTTCATGGGATTGCTGTTGATAAAAAAAAATAATAAAATCAGCTATACTCACCATCCCTTGCTCCATGGCAGGTTCATTTCTGCTGCTCCCAGTGTTTGTTGACAGGCTGCTTTGGTGACATTACAATTACAGCACGTGTGATCACTGCAGCCAATCATTGGGCTTGGCAGCTTAAATCATTCACATCATCATCACTTAGCCCAGTAATTGTTTGCAGCGGTAATGTGCTCTGTAGTTGTGTTGTCACCACTGCAGACTGTCAGAAAAGACTGGGAGCAGAAGTAGAGAGTTAACCCTGGAGCAGACGTTGGTGAATATAGCTGATATTATGTTGATCAAGCAAGCTGTTGGTTAAAGGCTTAATTGGGAGACCCTTTTAAATAGGGCTTGGGATAAATAATCAGTCTCCTAATAGGTCTGGCCATTACCCTCTGTAATTGTCAAACCACCCAATTCTCCATATTCAGTGTCAGTCATGCTGACTGGGTCGTGTCATGAAGTGGAGTAATGAATGAAGAGGTATGATAGCAGGATAGTAGTTAGGGTGCCTTCACACTGCGGCGTGATCCGGTCCAGTGCTGTCCGAGATGACCCAGACAGCCGCGGACTGGATCAGCACACAGGACTGTAGGGCTAATTTGCCCTCCGGTCCGGTGTGCAGCCACATGCAGCTGCAGCCGCTGGGAGGTCAGGACCGCGGCGCCCGCATGTGTTCTGATCCGGTCCGCGGCTGTCTGGGTCATCCCGGACAGCCACGGACCTGATCACGCCACAGTGTGAATGCACCCTTACGAGCACAAGGCGATCAGGGGAACTAGTCTGACCCATAGACTGGGGGTCCCTAGCTGACCCTGTTCCCAGAAGTACCAGCGATATCTGCGATATCCCAGATATCTGGCCACTACCCTTGCCCTTCTCCTGACCAGCCCTAGGTTATAACACCCTCAACTCCACCCAGGGACCAGTATAACCACAGCAACTCCAGACAGATGGCAATCTTCACAAAGCTACAAAGCAAGGCTTCAGCAGAACAGCACCTGGCGCCTACACTGCACAATGTCTTTGCAGAGAATGAACTCTTTCAACGACACCAGCTCATGGCTAATGGGATTATTTAAAGTCTGGGGGAGTTGGCAACCAGCAGATCACCTGGAGATCCACAGAAGTTAACCCTTAATAGAGTTATGAATAGTAAAGTGTCATCAAAATCTGAGATTAGGGTCAACGTCTACGTCTACACAACAGTATGGTGCCACCTACTAGGAGGTGCAATCTTGAAGATGAGCTCAATATTTTGTAGATTGTCTTGATTGAAAAATAAGACTTTCTTTGCCTTTTAGCAATTTGAAATGTATCTAAAAATGTAGTATTTGACAAGCGTGTATAATCGGTGAGCATATTTAATTATTTGCGTCTTGATCTGATGAAACCAACATTAGGAGCTGTGAAATTGAAAACGACCTAATTAAACAGCTTGTATGATTACCGTAGCCTTCTATTTAAATGTGTCACTTTCTCGTGATAGAAATTCGAAAGGAGAAAAGATTAAAAGTTTGCTGGAAAAAGACAAACAAAGAGAACTTAGAAGCT
This sequence comes from Allobates femoralis, assembly GCA_033576535.1. Classification (NCBI taxonomy): domain Eukaryota; kingdom Metazoa; phylum Chordata; class Amphibia; order Anura; family Aromobatidae; genus Allobates; species Allobates femoralis. The sequence goes on from JARQOC010000005.1 coordinate 533,890,070, forward strand.
CCCTCATTAACTCCGGTGAACTCGCAACCACTTAGCTCCGGCACCAACACTTTGACTGATTTTATTTGCTCTAACTTTTATTATAAAACAAAATTGCATGAAATAATGAAGCCTTAACCCATGGGTGGTGGAAGTATTGTCAGCAATTAGTGGTCATTCTGCAAAATCTACATTCAGATGGAGCTTTTAATGAGCAGTGGAACGTCTGGATCCATCGACATCAATGGAAAATGATTACTTCCTTTATTTTTTCTTACGACAAATGACCCTTGTATTCATCTTCTTAAAGAGCATCTGTCAACAGGAAATGCTCTTAGGAATGTGTAGATCTAGATAATGAAGGATATAATAAATATGCATGCACATCCACCTCTCCAATCATGAACTATTGAAATGCCAGTGTTACAAGCATGGTATCGGGTGATCTCTGGTAGTCCCATAACTCAGAAGATGTTACTTTATTCTAATTGTGCATTTTAAAGCTCAGTTCTAAGATCAGTGGGGTCCCATTGGTCAGACGTCTAATAATTACGTTATCCTGTGGAGAGGTGACGGCTTTACAAATTAGGAGTAACCCTTTAAGTCCCCTTACTTGACTTATTGCTGGTTCTTTACTGTATACGAGTCTGTGACTGCAGGCTTCTGAATCCTTCAGCACGCAGTGTGCCTGCTGTCAGGATTTTCCTGCGAGCACCGGTACAGTGCCGACTAGACCTGAGTGGCCTCACTTTGTAAAAGTGAACTGAGCGAGGCTGGACATGTCTAGTTGAAATGTGGTCAGTATTATGCAATCGCAAACTTGACGTCACCGATATTGGACAATCCCTACAGTGCGCACAATGCACTCTGTGAGGATTCACAAATGTGCAATAACATGCAATGACTGCACAAGCCTGGACAGCCCTTTTTCAGGGGTATGTTTAACCTTCTCACACATTGTTATTTAATTCAGAGTAATGAAAAGTTATGGAATTTTACAATACGCCTTGACTAAAAACCTATAATACCTACAGCTCCTGTAATTTACGTATTTCACTCACAACAGACTACAAACAAAACTTGTATAGTGTGATCCAGCAAACACTCATTTTTGTTTGCAACCCACAACTTGCAAAAATACATTCGATAGGTAATAAAGATGTAGGGAACAGATGAGAAGCAGCATGACTTCTCGGCACGACTACACACACTTTGTTTGTAGTCTGTTACCATGGAGATACATAGAACTGCACATAAGCTGTAGATACAAAAAGAGATTTCTAATCAAGCATTTTTATTCATTCTAGAGCATTAAATAGTGGATCATACCTTCTGTCATATCCTGTATGGATCCTATAAGAAGAGAATGCTGCTCATAGTAATTCTTGGCATCAGTCCTAAAATATAGCAACCAGTTTGTCCAGTTTATGTTAATAAAATGTAAAAAAAAGTTCATAAAAAGATAAGGAAAAAAATGTAAGCAAAATGTTAGAAAATCATATACCGTATATCATATGCATATACAGTCATATGAAAACGTTTGGGCACCCCTCTTAATCTTACTCTTTTTTTTTTTTTATTTGGGTTTTAGCAACAGCTATTTAAGTGTGATATATGTAATAACTGATGGACACAGTAATATTTCAGGATGGAAATGAGGTTTATTGTACTAACTGAAAATGTGAAATATGCATTATTTCAAAATTTGACAGGTGCTAAAGTATGGGCACCTCAACAGAAAAGTGACATTAATATTTAGTAGATCCACCTTCTGCAAAAATAACAGCCTCTAGTCGCTTCCTGTAGCTGTTAATGAGTTCCTGGATCATGGATGAAGGTATTTTTGACCATTCCTCTTTACAAAACAATTCCAGTTCAGTTAAGTTTGATGGTCGCCGAGCATGGACAGCCCGCTTCAAAACATCCCACAGATGTTCAATGATATTCAGGTCTGGGGACTGGGATGGCCATTCCAGAACATTGTAATTGTTCCTCTGCATGAATGCCTGAGTAGATTTGGAGCGGTGTTTTGGATCATTGTATTGCTGAAAGATCCATCCCCGGTGTAACTTCAACTTTGACACTGATTCTTGAACATTATTCTCAAGAATCTGCTGATACTGAGTGGAATCTACGCGACCCTCCACTTTAACAAGATTCCCGGTGCCGTCATTGGCCACACAGCCCCAAAGCATGATGGACCCTCCCCCAAATTTGACAGTGGGTAGCAAGTGTTTTTCTTGGAATGCTGTGTTTTTGTGGCGCCATGCATAACGCCTTGTTGTATGACCAAACAACTCAATCTTTGTTTCATCAGTCCACAGGACCTTTTTCTAAAATGAAACTGGCTTGACCAAATGTGCTTTTGCATACCTCAGGTGACTCTGTTTGTGGCGTGCATGCAGAAATGCCTTCTTTCGCATCACTCTCCCATACAGCTTCTCCTTGTGCAGTGTGCGCTGTATTGTTGACTGATGCACAGTGACACCATCTGCAGCAAGATGATGCTGCAGGTTTTTGGAGGTGGTCTGTGGATTGTTCTTGACTGTTCTCACCATTCTTCTTCTCTGCCTTTCTGATATTTTTGTTGGCCTACCACTTCTGGCCTTTACAAGAACTGTCCCTGTGGTCTTCCATTTCCTTACTATGTTCCTCACAGTGGAAACTGACAGGTTAAATCTCTGAGACAACTTTTTGTACCCTTTCCCCCTGAACAAGTATGTTGAACAATCTTTTTTTTCAGATCATTTGAGAGCTGTTTTGAGGAGTCCATGATGCCACTGCTCAGAGAAGATGCAAATAGGAGAACAACTTGCAAGTGGACACCTGAAATAGCTTTTCTCATGATTGGATACACCGGGTTATGAAGTACAAAGCTCAATGAGGTTACCAAACCAATTTAGTGCTTCAGTAAGTCAGAAAAAAGTAGTTAGGAGTATTCAAATCATGAAAATCAGAAGGGTGCCCATACTTTGGCACCTGTCAAATTTTGAAATAATGCATATTTCACATTTTTGGTAAGTGCAATAAACCTCATTTCAATTCAGAAATATTACTGTGTCCATCAGTTATTACATATATCACACTGAAATAGCTGTTGCAAAAAAAACAATTTTAAACAAAAAAAATGAGTAAGATTAAGAGGGGTGCCCAAACTTTTTCATATGACTGTAAAAAAGAAAGAAAGAAGCATAGCCCTAATATCAACCATACCGATGGATCTAGTTTTTGTGCTGTATTCTGATTGCAAGAAGCAGAATATTTATCTCACTAAATCCATGACCAGTAGTCCTTATGCCACTAGTTTTTTTTTACCCCAAACTCAAGAGGTTTTCCAAGTAACCAGACTTGTATAGCTAAGAATAATTCAGATATATAATGATAGTGTTCAAGCACCACTCCAGCATTTTGTTTAATCATTTCACCACTGGAGTGGCACTTTAAATCTAGGTCCCCTGCCCCCAGTCTTATACTCACCTGCTCCTGTCTTCATCTTCTATTGCCACTGCTCCGGTCTATCTCAAGCAATTTGTAATGTGCTCCGGTGTTTCCTGAAGCGCGCCAGAGGTTACAACTCATTAGAGGACTTTGAGAGCCTCGTTCTGGTGCTCATAGACTTGCATTGAGTGCTTGTAACGTAACTTTTGACTTCCAGCCACTCAGAAGTTATAGGCACAAGATGTCGCCATGGGACTGGAGCGGAGCGGAAAGTATGAAGCTGCTGGAGAACAAGGCTATGAATGGGGTGAGGGGACTTGGATGTAAAACACCACTACAGCAGTAAAAGTAAAATGTTAATGTGGTGTTCTACATACTAAAAAGCTTGAGACCTCAAGGAATATTGGATACTAACCCATGTTTGCACAATAAATATCATTATATTAATCTCTTCATCAACCTGGACTAGCAATGTGAAAGGTGTTCTCTGATTCTCTGGTTTAAGTAAGTCATCACCTAGGTCACATAGGTGAGGATTTATTGATCGTGGGGGGTCCAACCATGTGACTGAGGTGATAAGTTACTGATCATGGGGGGGGTCCGACCAATGTATAGAATGGGGAACCTTTATACCAGTTAAAATGGACCAATATTGCCCATATTTGACCACTGGTCCAGTCAGTCCCAGTAGGGCTGTTGAGCATCGTGCCCTATAGAGAATGGATGGAACAGCAGGGATACATCGGACCTGCCACTTTGTTTTGAATCTCGCGTAAATGTTCCTTGTTCTGCCGATCACTGCAGGTCCCAGTGGTCGGACCTCACTAATCAATGCGTTTGTTTTTCACTGGAGAACTCCATTAAGGTTTTCTAGCTCCCCAGGAATATTATTAATACCTTGGCCTCAGATATAAAGATGTAAGCTGTAACACCTATGGAATGTTATATACTCATATTTTAAGCAGTGATGGAAGAAGAAGATATTGGAAACTGTTGATGCCACTATTGGACTTGGAAAGTCCCCAAGCTCCATCCCTATCTCAACCAAAACCATATTTTTGCTTTGGAAATTATTCTTCTGTAGGAGGGGGACATTCGTCAAATGTTTTGGTGACCTTGACTCTAATATATGAGCATGGAGGAGTTAATGCAGAATATTGACTCGAATTGGCGATTCTACAATATAACGTCTCTGCTTGGCTGATATAAAATTATGACCACGTCGTCCATTATTGTACTTCTGTGAAATGTCCATGTCTGTACAGAGTTTCCATCCTCCGTGTGTCCAGGTCAGTGAATGATGTGTTGAAGTGTCACCATTGAAAACCTAATGTATCCATATCAGTCTCAAAATATGAACCCGAATGTTGTAAAGTGAAGCATTTAGGAACATTACAGGGACAGGTAATTGCTGCACATCTCCTACTATTTAGTAAAAGCTGATGTTTCGGGAGCCCTTCACATTAGATTACCATAAACAGACCTAAATGGATCATTAGAACTTGATGTACTCTCATTTCCAGGGACACTTCGTGGTCAGGAACAAGCATCCACCCCCACTTTCTACAAAAAAAAATCTACCAGCACATAATCTAGCAATACTATAGAAAAACATATCACTGGTTTTGAAGGGAATCTTTCACCTGTTATGTAATCAGAGAGCAGCATGATGCAGGGGCACATACCCTGATTCTGGCAATGTGTCACTTGCTGGTCTGCTTTGTCATTTTGGTAAAATCACAGTTTTTTCCACTGCAGATCTAGCAGAGCTGTGGATAACCCTTCCCACACCACTGATTGGCAGCTTTCTATGTACACTATATATTGATATAAAGATGCTAATCAGTGGTGGGGGCAAGTTATTCAGAGCACTGGACTAGGAGGCACAAGACACCTAGTCCTGTAATGATCATCTCCTGCTGATAAAACATTGCTTTTTTATAGCTACATGAGGACTTATGTTTTCCAAGACTCACTGCAGTTTTGAATAAGATCATTCATTCTTTTTCATTTTACCATATGTAGCACCTGCTGTGGAAGCTATGTATAGAGTGCCTGAAACTACAATTTCCAAGAGGCTTAGCTCCTCACAAAAGCCTGGGAGAGGAGGAGCAACAGAGGACAGTATTAATTGGCTAAACAGTTTGGAGGGGAAGGGAGGAGTGAACTGTCCTGCTGGAAATGTGTGTGGTCAGCCATCATGGCAGTATGAAAGTGATACTTCAGAACTGAAATCCTGAGAGCTCTGCAAGCTTTGTGTGACAAGGCTGTGAGCCCTGGAGCTACATCACAACTACTGACCAGGAACTGCATTCAACCACCTGGATTCCCACCTAGAAGAAGGATTCTACCTGCAATTCCCAGCCTTTCATCACAACTGGATCCAGAGACTCCACTTGGAATGCTGGATGAATACAGATATGCTGCAAAAGCAGTGAGTAGTTACTGCTGGGACTTAACGGTTACAGCAAGCGCGTCAACATCCGTGGCAACTGGGCCCCAGTCTGGGACCATCATTTGTATAGCTGCAACCATTTGTAGGATTATGGTGATTAGATAAGAGTGTAATTGTTGTGTGTTAAAGTGGAAGCATCAACCCCAACATTCAGGGTTCTGTCCAACGCACAACTTGTACCTTTTATACAATATTGCATTGCATTATTGGTTTGCTGTTCCTTTGTATTACCTCTGCAATTGGCCTCTTTTATCCCCCTGTAAATAAACCTGTAAATATGTGTCGAGCCCCAGTACTCGGGTACCAAGCTCGGTGGGTCATTTTAGGGATGTCACAGGTGGCAGCGCCTGATCCCATGGCCTGGGTGACACTTCAAAAAGGGTGTATTTACAGGGGATAAGAGTTTCTCATGTGACGCCACCTGTAGTACCTGGTGATGGGTCACCAGCGCCGTCACAGTCCGCCGGAGGTTGGATGGTAGTGTGGCTAAGTTGGCAAAGCCCTCTACAGGTAGGGCTGTTCCTCCGGGGCAGCGTTCCTGGAAAAAGAACAAGTTGATGTAGGAAAACACACATTGAGGCAAAGTCACTTACTCCCAGGTACTTTACTGTCAACTTGTAGCAACATCAAACAAAGTTCACAGTCCAGCATTAGATGTTAGAATAACAGGCAGCTCTACGGGTGGCTGCAAGTGGATCCCAGGTGGTATAGTGGAACCCGTGGTGTACCTTAGTTGACTAACCTGTGTCCTTTCTTCCCCGTCTAGGAAGGGCCTATACCCAGTAGCTCTGTGTAGGTAGTATCGGGGGTCCTTTCCCTCGTGGTGAGGAAGCAGGCAGAGTGCTGTGGCTGATAAACAAGCCACAGCAGCCAGTTGCCGACTGCAAAGCTGAACTTTGGCCGGATCCTCGGGCCCGGCGTTCCCGTGGTGGACTGGAGTATCCCCTGGAGTATGGTCGCTCCACTCTGGGGATCTCCCTTTCTCTCAAGGGCCTGGACTTCTCGCATTGGGCGCCCTCTTTCAGGGCCTCCTCAAGGCCCCTTCTTCCCTCCGGTTTGGCTTGAAACCGCCCCGGTATGACCTTCCACCTCGTTCCACTTAGCAAAAAGCCCTTCAATCTTCCTAACTCCTCTCCTCCTCCTCCATCCAACCAACCTCTCTGAGCTCCCTGGGGGTGATTATATACCCTCCCGGGTAACCTCCGACCGCTCAACTAATGTGGGAGTGCTGGGAATGGGTCCCACCCACCAACCTAGGGTCCACTTGCAGCTGGGGCAATTACACCTCTTTTACAGGTGCAATAGCCCTCTGTGACGCCTGACCATGCGAGGCGCCACATATGTTTAACCTAATCTTTTGTGAGTGCGTATAGAGCATGGACAGGGTTATCCCTTATTCGACCTCTGGCAGAAGAGGAAGACCCCTCTGCATTCCCCTAAAACCCTTATCAAGATTCGGGTGGAGGCAGTTCGCCATATCAAGGTGAGAACTACCCAACACCCTGCCCCTGGCAGTACCTTAATATAATATACATCAAGTTAATGCAAAGACTCAACGTTTACATTGATATTCTGCATCATAAAATGGAGAATCAAGACCCATAATTGCTATAATAAAAGCAGGGTTTTTTATTTTTGTACTGAAACCTGCATTAAAAGAATACATATAACTATACGTTCAAAGTTTAGATAATCCTGGTACTGGGATTATTTACACTTTGAAAGTATAGTTATATGTATTCTTTTAATGTATGTTTCAATGTAAAAAAATGATTTTATTTTCCTAATTATGACTCTTGGTTCTCCATTACATGATTTATCCTATTGAGTCGCTTTTTCGAAATATTTTGAGAAACTACTTGTAAAATGAATGTCTGGACCTATTTTAGTAATGTTGGTATCCAGCATGCAGAGCGGATTGCAGAAGTATTGGGGAAAATTAAGGGTCAATGCTGTCAATGTTGAGTCTTGATGTATTTGTCAAAAGTTTAAAAACTTATGGAATGTTGATTGTACGTCAGTAACCATGGAAACAAAAATATATACCGTATATACTCGTGTATAAGCCGACTGGTGTATAAGTCGACCCCCCTACTTTTGCCCCAAAAAACTGGGAAAACTTATTGACTCGCGTATAAGCCGAGGGTGGACTCCAGCACAGGTATACAGCCCCCAGCAGTGAGGTATACAGCAGCCTCCCCAGTGGTAGTATACAGCAGCAGCCCCAGTGGTATATACAGCAGCAGCCCCAGTGGTAGTATACAGCAGCCGCAGAGGTATATACAGCCCCAGAGGTATATGCAGCCCCAGAGGTATATGCAGCCCCAGAGGTATATGCAGCCCCATATGCAGCCCCAGAGGTATATGCAGCCCCAGAGGTATATCCAGCCCAGAGGTATATGTAGCCCCATATGCAGCCCCAGAGGTATATGCAGCCCCAGAGGTATATACAGCCCCAGAGGTATATGCAGCCCCAGAGGTATATGCAGCCCCAGAGGTATATGCAGCCCCAGGAGGTATATGCAGCCCAGGAGGTATATGCAGCCCCAGAGGTATATGCAGCCCCCCCATATCATTATACAGGCCCCCCCTTGGGTAGTAATCCTGTAAAGGAAGAGATTAGTATACTTATCCCTCCGCTGTCCCGCTGCCACTGTCCCGCCGCCGCCATCACGCTCCTCCATCTTCATCCAGCGTCTTCCGTCTTCTTTCGGATTCCTCCTCTGTCGCGCAGGCAATGACGTCATTGCCTGCGACCATCGGAGGAAGCTGGAAGAAGACGGAAGACGCTGGATGAAGACGGAAGAGCGCGATGGCGGCGGCGGGACAGTGGCAGCGGGACAGCGGACGGATAATATACTAATCTCTTCCTTTACAGGATTATTACCCAAGGGGGGCCTGTATACTGATATGGGGGGGCACTGTATACTGTATACATTGTATACAGTATACAGTGACTCGCGTACAAGCCGAGGGGGGGACTTTTCAGCCCAATTTTTGGGCTGAAAAACTTGGCTTATACGCGAGTATATACGGTAGTTTGCAGCACCCCACACGGAGTCAAAGTATATGGTCTCACCCTCAAGGCAGCGCACGTCCCTCCAACTCCATCCTAGAGTATGTATCAAAATTCCAAAGTACGACAGCGCTCCACACAGCCGATGCAATCTAATAGATGTCTTTTTATTTCATCATATATAGTGCACTGGTGGAATAAAAACACATCTATTAGATTGCATCGGCTATATGGAGCGCTGTCGTACTTTGGGACTTTGATATAGTAGCCATGGAAACATCAGACTAAAAGATCTATTAATGCTGAAGCTGCAAAAATTGTGAAAACCAAAGTTTGTATCAGACTCAAAACTGTTGGCCACGAGTGTATACTAGATATATTTGACGCGCCCCAGGGCTCGGGTACTCAGCTCTCAGGCGGGCTTCGGGGTCTGGGGATGTCACGAGTGGCTTGCCCGAGGCCGTGGCCCTGGTGGTCAACTAAATAAGGAGGGGGGGATTGAATTATGGGAATAAGTTTTTGTCTTCGTGACGCCACCTGCTGAGTCTGGTGATGCCCACCAGCGCCGCCACAGTCCTCCGGTGGTTGGTGGTATTGCGGCTTAGATGGATTAGTCCCCGCAGGCGGGACTGAACCACCGGGGCAGTGATGCTGTAAAGCAAACAGTTTATATTGAAAAGATGCAGCAGATTCGAGACTTCACTTCACCGGGTAACTTTACTGGAAGAACTTCGCCAAAGTCATACAGTTCAGCAGCTCTATTGATGGTATAACGGCAAATGCTGCGAATGCTGAAATTGGAATGTCTGGCTGTAGATGGATCCCTCCTTATGTTCCTTTCTTTCTCCTTCTGTCCTTTGCCTCCCAGTGGCGGTGAAGTCTGACTTCTTGAAGACAGTCTAACCTCCAGCTGCTTCCCTTCCCTTCTCTCTCCCTCCTTTGCGGTATCCGGGACAACCTTCTCTTAAGCTAAGCAGTGGCCTTTTCTCCTAGCTTTTAGCTCCCTTTTAGCTTTGACTCACTCAGGAGACTGGGGCTGTATTTATAATATCCCCGTTCTTCGGATTCTCTGTGAGCCGTGTAAGATCTTACAGTTACGGGCTCTGGTACCCGTTTTCCTTCTTTGAACTGGCTCTCTTCTAAGCCTCTGTTCCTTCCCTCTGTTTTCTGGGACTGTGCTGGGCCCCTCAGCCGAGGAGACCCTCCTAGCTCCAGCTCTTACTCCATCTTCCTCTAACTCCGACTCGTTCTGAGCAACTCACTAGTTCCCCCTAGAAGCCACTATATATCCTTCCGGGGTCCCTCCCACCTACTACTCTAGTGTGTGGGTATTACTCTAGGGTTCCATCTAGGAGAACCAGACCCCCTGTTAGGACCCTTTCACATCAGCATTTTTCGCTGATTGCAGCAGATTCGGCAGATTTACTGCATCTGCCGCCTAACGGTAGCACTTGCGGCAGTCGCAGCTGCGCAAAAAAAAAAACACAGCTGACCGCATTTTTTTTGCGGCTGCAACTGCCGGATCGCAGAAATACTGCACTGGCCACACCTGCCGCAAACCCCATAGACAATGCATGGGACTTGCCGCAAGTGTGCCGCAAGTGCGACCGTTAGGCGGCTGATGCAGTAAATCTGCCGGATCTGCCGCAATTGGGAAAAAAAATGCTGATGTGAAAGGGACCTTACTCCTTACTACCCCGTGGAACAGATGGCTCTTTTTTTATCCATTCGCATAAGTTTCCCCTTTGCATATGTTTCCATTTTACCATCTTTATACATTTTTCTTATATGTGAAATAAAGGTTTCCCAAACCTCTTCTATTGATCTGTCCCTGTTACGCTCCATTATTTTTATGAGGAGCATAAACCATCATGCAAATAGCCCCATAAACTATTATATGTCCATGTTCTGTGCATAAAAAAATGAAATAATGTTCGGATGATAAATACTGACGTCTTGTACAACTATTACATTTCTGGATGTCAGAACAGCCTCTGCGTCGTACATGGTGCCGATAGACGGATGCCCCATTGGGCACCGTGTCACAGAGCTGATCGCCCCTAGTAGTCACATACCGTATGTGTCCATCTTTAACAATTACTGACAAATCAGCATTGATTTGTACCGACAGTCTAAAAAATGAAGAATTTATCACTTTCTTCCACCCTCTAAAATTAATTAAGGTGCATTAATCCACCGGTCATATCTAATTACAGAAAAAGTACAATTTTCATGAAAGTTTGCTGACATTGGGTCATATTTTCTCATATTCTTCTGAACTGAGTCTACAATAATTATATTCATCTTCATGACTTGAGCTGTAACACCGCAGATGTAATTAGGATGTGAAGTGGGGATAATAAAACAATAGCCCTGGAAGTGATATTAATCATTTTGTTGCTATGCTGCCGACATTATGGGGTTAATATAGGATCTCGTTCAGGTCAGGTTTTGATTTTTGTTCATTTGGCCCAATCTTCTCTAAAAAAATGAAGTTGAGAAGTTGAGTTAGGCCCAGGAATATTTGGACAGTGACACAACTTTTGTTATGTTAGCTCTTTACCAAACCATATTTAAGGTACAGATGTATGATCAATCTGGACTTAAAGTGCAGACTCTCAGCTTTCATTTGAGGATACTCACATCATAACTGGAGTAAGGAATTAGGAATTATAGCTCTAGATTTTGTAGCGGCCTCTTATTCTAAGGACAAAAAGTAATTGGAGAATTATCTCAAAAGCTCTTTAATGGGCTGCATGGGCTATTTTATTTAAAAGGTCTGGAGCTGATTCCAGGTGTTGCATTTGCATTTGGAATCTGCGCAACATGTAATGAAAGGAGCTGTCTATGGAACAGAAACAGACCATCATTTGGTTAAAAAAAAAGAAAACCATCAGAGAGATATCGGAAATATTAGGTGTGGCCGAATCAACAGTTTGGTACATTCTACAAAAAGAAAAAAAAAAGACCACACTGGGAGCTTAGGAACTCAAAAAGGCTTGGATGCCAACAGAATACATCAGTGGTGGTTGATGGCAGAATCCCTTCCAAGGTGAAGAAAAACATGTTCACAACTCCCACCCAAGTGAAGAACACTCTCCAGGAAGAAGTAGTTTTGAAAGTTGAATATTTTGCAATGGCCGAGTCAATTACCAGATCTTTATCCTATTAAGCTGCATTTCACATGATTAATGCAAACAAACAAGCAACAAATGAAGTCCACCATAGTAAAGGTCTGACCACGGATTACAATGGAGTAAACTCAGTGTCTGGTGACATCCCTGGCTTCCAGACTTCAGACAGTCATTGCCTGCAAAGGATTCACTACAAAGTATTAAAAATGAACATTTTATTTATGGTAAATTTAATTTGTCCAATTGCTTTTGAGACTATAAAATGAGGAGGCTTTGTAGAAAATATTTGCAATTCCAAAATGTTTCACAGGATTATTTTGTTGAATCCCTTTATAGGGTCTCTGTCAGGTCATTTTTCAGTATGATACTAATATTACGCTTAAATAGTGCCTGGGCAGACCTTTTAACAATATGTAAAATCATTATTGTACCCTTTGTAGTTTCCTTGCTATAAGCATTTTCACACCCTGCAGGCAGCTTGAGCATTAATCCTCTCCATTACTTTCACAGAGGATTACCGTATATACTCGCGTATAAGCCAAGTTTTTCAGCCCAAAAATTGGGCTGAAAAGTACCCCCTCGGCTTATACGCAAGTACACAGGCCGCCCGCCCGCCTGCCTGCCCCCATCAGTAAACATGCGCCCCCCCCCATCAGTATCCAGGGCCCCCCCTTGCAGCCCAAACCTGTAAAGCAAGATCATTATACTTACACCTGTGGCCGCCGCCGTCCCCGCTCTGCACCGCGCTCCTCCATCTTCCTCCGGCTTCCTCTGATGGACGCAGGCAATGACGTCATTGTCTGCGCCAGAGGAGGAAGACGGAAGAAGATGGAGGAGAGCGGTGCAGAGCGGGGACAGCGGCGGCCACAGGTGTAAGTATAATGATCTTGCTTTACAGGTTTGGGCTGCAAGGGGGGGCCCTGGATACTGATAGGGGGGGCGCATGTATACTGATGGTGGCGGGCGGGCGGCCGGTATACCGCTGGGGCTGCTGCTATATATACCACTGGGGCTGCTGCTATATATACCACTGGGGCTGCTGCTATATATACCACTGGGGCTGCTGCTGTATATACCTCTTGGGCTGCTGCTATATATAGCACTGGGGCTGCTGCTAGATATACCACTGGGGCTGCTGCTGTATATACCACTGGGGCTGCTGCTGTATATACCTCTGGGGCTGCTGCTATATATACCACTGGGGCTGCTGCTGTATATACCACTGGGGCTGCTGCTATATATACCACTGGGGCTGCTGCTGTATATACCTCTGAGGCTGCTGCTGTATATACCTCTGGGGCTGCTGCTATATATACCACTGGGGCTGCTGCTATATATACCTCTGGGGCTGCTGCTATATATACCACTGGGGCTGCTGCTGTATATACCTCTGGGGCTGCTGCTGTATATACCATTGGGGCTGCTGCTGTATATACCATTGGGGCTGCTGCTGTATATACCACTGGGGCTGCTGCTGTAACACTGCTGGGGCCTGTATATACCACTGGGAGGGCCTGAATACCACACTGCTGGGGGCTGTATACCTGTGCTGAGGTCCACCCTCGGCTTATACACGAGTCAATAGGTTTTCCCAGGTTTTGGGGGCAAAAGTAGGGGGGTCGGCTTATACACGGGTCGGCTTATACACGAGTATATACGGTACTCCAGCTAGTTCCTTCTCAGGCAGCTTTCTCCTCTCTCCTCCCTCCTCTCTGTACTCAGGTTTCACATTCATTTAGGAGCTTCTAATAAGGAGACAGAGGGAGGAAGAGACTACAAGCACATATCTGCCTCACCTGATCTAGATAAAGTATGTACTCTGTTTGTTTCTCTACGCAGTTATCCCTGCTTTCCTGTGACAGATTCTGTGTTTTGTTCTGCTGCAAACAAAGAGAGCAAAGAGGAGGATACAGCCCCCTGCACTGATCACCTGTGCAGTGATGTGAATATGTGACATGAATATTCATCCTATGGGGAGTGGACAGCAGAGAACTCACTGTGATTGACAGAGTGAATGAATCTCACTATTTGCTTCTTACAGAGGATAGGAGGGAAGTATAAATAATAGAAACACATGAATAGAGAGGGCAGGAAATGATAGCAGATTTTTGACCTTACAGATTGCCTTTAATTAAACATTTTCATAATCAGTTTCACTTTAAATCCAAAATAGTGTTCTGCAGAGCACAATTCATGTAGAATCACTCACTGTCCAAATAATTCTGGACCTAACTGTATATGTGTATTGCCACCTCTTGTTGGTATTTAATAATAGTTTTCTTCCTTCTGGTAGAGAGCCAATTTGCATGTGTTTTTTTAACCCACGAAGCATTGCAAACAAGACTCCATATAGAACTGGTGTCTTAAAAGCTCAGTTTTTTGTTCGGTTTCAGTCTCTTGTATGCAGTACAAATATAGTGTGTCCCCCTCCCCTTAATTGAGCTGGGCTTTTCATTTATAATGCCTCTCATGGCTGTCTCCATCATCAGGACCCGCTCACTCTCTGCCCTTACACATATTGAGGTCTGTTCTGACATATAGTAAGGTTCTAATATTAATGAGTGCTAGGTACCGTCCTGATATGACGACACCTTGACGCGGTGGGATGGCTTGATGCTTTTTTTCATCAAAAATAGAGTTTACCAAGTATCCTATGTGATTTATATGCACATTCTTTTTACTTATTTATTTACAGCAGGGTATGTGTTCATATCATTTTTAGGTTTTGTTTGTTTAGTGACCAGTGTGAACAAGCTCTTATGCTTTGCATGTATACCAAGTTATTCTCCGGCTCAGTTTTTTAATTTTGTAGTAATCTGATTTACACTACCGTTTAAAAGTTTGGGGTCACCCAGACAATTTTGTGTTTTCCATGAAAACTCATACTTTTATTTACCAAATGAGTTGCAAAATGAATAGAAAATATAGTCCAGACATTGACAAGGTTAGAAATAATGATTCTTAGTTGAAATAATAATTTTCTCCTTCAAACTTTGCTTTCGTCAAAGAATGCTCCTTTGCAGCAACTACAGCATTGTAGATATTTGACATTCTAGCTGTTCATTTGCTGAGGTAATCTCGAGAAATTTCCCCCTATGCTTCCTGAAGACCCTCACACAAGTTGGATTGGCTTGATGGGCACTTTTTGCATACTATACGGTCAAGCTGCTCCCACAACAGCTCAATGGGGTTGAGATCTGGTGACTGCAATGGCCACTCCGCTACAGATAGAATACCAGTTGCCTGTTTCTTCCCTATATAGTTCATGTATAATTTGGAGGTGTGCTCTGGGTCATTGTCCTGTTGTAGGATGAAATTGGCTCCAATCAAGTGCTGTCCACAGGGTATGGCATGGCGTTGCAAAATGTAGTGATAGCCTTCCTTATTTAAAATCCCTTTTACCTTGTACAAATCTCCCACTTTACCAGCACCAAAGCAACCCCAGACCATCACATTACCTCCACCATGCTTGACAGATGGCGTCAGGCCTCTTCCAGCATCTTTTCAGTTGTTCTGCGTCTCACAAATGTTCTTCTGTGTGATCCAAACATCTCAAACTTTGATTCGTCTGTCCATAAAACTTATTTCCAATGTCTGTGTTCTTTTGCCCATATTAATCTTTTCCTTTTATTAGCCAGTCTCAGATATGGCTTTTTCTTTGCTACACTGCCGTGAAGGCCAGCATCCCGAAGTTGCCTCTTCACTGTAAACGTTGACACTGGCGTTTTGCTTGTAGTATTTAATGAAGCTGTGAGGCCTCGATTTCTCAAACTAGAGACTGAAATGTATTTGTCTTGTTGCTCAGTTGTGCAGCGGGGCCTCCCACTTCTCTTTCTACTCTGGTTAGAGCCTGTTTTGGCTCTCCTCTGAAGGGAGTAGTACACACTGTTGTAGAAAATCTTAAGTTTCTTGGCAACCTCTCGCATTTAATAGCCTTCATTTCTGAGAGCAAGAATAGACAGCCGAGTTTCACATGAAAGTTCTCTTTTTCTGGCCATTTTGAGAGTTTCATAAAACAAACAAATGTAGCTCAAAGGAAGGTCAATTTTATAACTTTCTAATCAGCCAAACCGTTTTCAGCTGTGCTAACGTACTTGTACAAGGGTTTTCTAAACATCCATTAGCCTTCTTATACAGCAAACACAATGTACCATTAAAACACTGGAGTGGTGGTTGTTGGAAATGGGCCTCTATACACCTACAGTATGTAGATATTGCATTAAAAACCAGACTTTTGCAGCTAGAATAGTCATTTACCACATTAACAATGTATAGAGTGTATTTCTGACCCCACACTTTTGAACGGTAGTGTACGCCAAATCTCAGGAATAGAGAGCTGCAGAAAAAAAAGAAAAATGGCGCAAAATTCAGGAGAACAGAAGCATCTACAGCAGATATAAAAAACTAATCAAGTTACAGGGTCTTCCTCAAACATTGTACTGTCCAGTGGATTGTCCAATATTCTGCACAATCCTATGCCCAGTCAATTTTAACCATCCTACTGTCCTCTGCCCTGTATAGTATACAGTCCTCTACCCATGTAGTTTACCAATTTCTATTTTTTAGTCTGGTGCCTCATAAAACTGAGCTGCACCGCATGTTTATTAAAAGCTTTGTCTGGTCTAAAATGACAAGTCTGCAGTTACTCTATGTGTCACTCTATGTGACTGCAGACTTGTCATTTGTCATATCGCACGCACTGTGCGCTGTGAGGATTCTCCGGTGTCAGAGTTGGGAACGGCGGTCATGTGGCCACAAGAATGTGATATCCAGAGTCCTGGCCACATTCCAACTAGAGGGGGGCAGACTTGCTCAATGCAGTTACATTGAACAAGGCCAGAAACAGTCTAGTTGGAGTGTAGCCGGGAATATACATATCCCATACTCGTGGCCACATGACCGCCATTCTCTGACACCAGAGAATTCTCACAGCACACAGTGAGGAATGACAAGTCTGCAGTCAGAGAGAGAGACACTAAGAGGAACTCCCGACTCATCATTTTAAACTGGACAACCCCTTTAAGCCTTGCACTCATCTTTGCATTCTGCCTTACCCTCTTGATGCTTTCCTTGGCTCCCTTGTCTTCATGATCATGCACTACCCAGCCCCTGTATATCTACTATTCTGGTTGCACAGCATCCACCACCCAAGTTATTCAACATTATATCATCTTTATATTATTCACCACATGAAACATTTTTCACTCAACCAAATCACAGTAAAATGTAATGACCCTTGAAACATGTCAGCGAGTGTGAATTATTTGGAGACACGGTGTCTTTTCTACGGTTAAATTTAAGTATTCAGGTTTCTGTTAGAATTGCAGGTCAGGTCATGCTCACAAAACCATCAAATATTAAGAAGGGAAATTGCATTGGAACGCTGCCCAGATTTGAGAACTTAGAGAGTACTTACTGGGGTTACTTACAAAGTCTATATCTAGCCGATGATAGAGGACTGAATAAGAGGTGCGATTCTGTACATCTCAAAAATGTAGACCGCACAAAAGTATAGCTGCACTGTACATTGTGTCTAATGTCTACCTTTAAAATAAGAGGCTACATGGTAATGCTGAATTATTATTATTATTTATTTATAGAGCAAAATTGATTCCATGGTGCTGTACATTAGAAAGGGTTACATACAAACAAGTTAAAAATACAACAAACAAACTAATAGTGACAGACCGGTACAAAGGGGAGAGGACCCTGCCCTCTCGGGCTTGCATTCTACAGGATGAGGAGGAGTAGACAATAGGTTGGGTCAGCTCTGATGGTGGTGGAGCACTGGCTCCCGAGCTGGTGGGGTGCCAGATCAGGTCCAGTGGTGGTGGGGCGCCAGGTCAAGTGGTGGTGGAGCGCCCGGTCAAGTGGTGGTGGGGTGCCAGGTCCACTGGGGGTGGGGCACCAGGTCCAGTGGTGGTGGGGCACCAGGTCCAGTGGTGGTGGGGCGCCAGCTCCAGTGGTGGTGGGGTGCCAGGTCTAGTGGGGGTGGGGCTTCAGGTCCAGTGGTAGTGGGGTGTAATGTCCAGTTCTGGTGGGGCACCAGGTCTGGTGGTGGAGGGGTCATTGCCAATAGTTATCTTTATCCAATAGTCCCTTTCTTTATGGAAACACTTTTGTTTGAGACTATTGTCGGGCCACAAAGCGGAAAAATATCAAAAATCTCTCTGCCAATACAGGTCAGGGCCTGACAACAACAACAATGGAGCACATGCATAACAGTGTATAGGACCTTAATTTTCAGTGATGTCTCAGCTGCTTAAATGACAGAAGAAGAGATGTGAGCGCTCACTTACCAAGCGGTGGATACTACGGTCTGCACCTGTGCTTATTTTCTCAAACGCAGCTTTATACCTTACCATTGCACACTGAAGAAGGTCCAGAATTTAGGATCGAAACATCTGTGCGGGTTTGGTCAGAAACCGTTTGAGTGCCAAAGCTGACTTTACATAGAATGTTACCAGTCTGAGATCTGAGATGGTGTATGGTGTACTATGCAGTATGTCTTAGCCTTCTTGCCCTTTAGTCCTGACAAGGTGCCCGAGTACATAGGCCCTGTGAGGACTAGGCCCTGCTATGTATAATGCAGGGAGGTGATATGGGATGGAAGGGGAGCTGCAGCAGAGTATGCTGAGCTGCTTACCAGTCCCTGTGGCTGCCAGCCCTTAGATGCCGCTCTCTCCACGATCCAGTGTCCCCCAGCGTCTGTGGAGCCCTGTCCAGTGCAACTCCGATGCCTCTGGAGTGGATTCAGGGTCCAGGGAGCATTATGGCGCTGATAATGGCGCCAAAACAGTGTCCCACGCTGCAGGAGAGGTGCGAGGGGAAGCCCCGCCTCTCAGCGATGACGCGGCGGCGGGGGGCGGGGATCGCAAAACTAGGCCCGAAGCCGGGGCCTGTAGTAGATTTTGCGGCCGAAAATAGAGGCGGGCCGGCGCGGAGGTTCGCGCGGACTTGCGGGAGGAGCGGGGGCCATGGGGCAGCGATTATAAAAGCGATGCCTGTAGGCTACCCTAATATAGGGTGCCTAATGGGCCGCTATCACCTGTGTGTGAATTGGAATTTGTAAGGGCCACTTTACACACACCAACTTATCTGTCCAACTTCTGAACAACTCACTGGTTGCAATGAAATCATGGACACATTGTTCCATTTTGTGGCTGTGTACAAATGTAACAATGTGTCCATGATTTCACTGCAACCAGTAAGTTGTTCAGAAGTTGGACAGATAAGTTGGTGTGTGTAAAGTGGCCATAAGTCCCGGCAATTTCAAAATAATTTGTGATTTGATTCAGGTGAATAGTATAAAAAAATGGTGAAATCATATTACACATTGGGGAAGATTACAGAAGCCACAGAAGGTTGACATTACCTGGGTGCGAACATGTGGGCTTCCTCATAATGCCTTTCAGCATCACATTCAATCAGGAGGGACTATCGTAGCCTGTATAAAAGCCAAGGCAGGGAATGCTTCCTTTTAGGATAGAGAGTGTCAGAACGAACAGTTCAATAATACAAATGTTCATTTGAGAGCGAGAGATAGCATTTTATTTACAGTAAAACATTTTTTCTTCATTTTAAGGGTATGTAAAAATGAGATAAAATACGCACTAAAAAGATGTCATGCGAATGATGCATATTTGGTGCAGGGAAGGTGCAAACTTTGTCCTGCATGTGTCATTTCATGTTAGTGACACCTCAGAAACAGGGCTTGTGCCCAATGTTAATGTGTGTTAATGTGATTAAAATTATTGTGAGCATGTATAGAATTTGTGGGGACCTGGTGTGGGGCTGTTTGATTGTGTATAAATTACTTCTTTATTATAAACAATGTTTGAAGTCCCATCGGTTTTTGCAGTCAGAGCGGGGACTTCTCTTCCTCCTCTACGCAATTTGTGTAGGCGCGTGAGCTACGTCTATTCTGAAAGTTCTTTACACACTGAACTGTCAAAAGTGGCGTAGATCACCCATTCTCCCTGGGCAAGATAGAGATGGGGAATTGGTGTATATAGTGCAGGAAAACTCGCAACAAGAATTGACATGCTGCTGATTTTCTCGCACTAAAATACGCAGGATATCTGCTGTGGAAAAAAGGACAGGAATTAGCCAAACCCATAGACCCTTAGAAAACACGCTGCTTCATATTTGATGTGGATCTGCTGCTTATATGTAGAAGATATGCACCAAATACGCGGCAAAATACGCATCTTGTGAACAGGCCCTAAATGTACTAGAAGGTAGCAGCAAAGCAGCACAATACTTTTTCCAGAAAAAAAACCCTGAAATTAGTTTCAGACAGTGTGCATGCTTGCCAAAAGTGACTGTACTGAGTTTTACTGTTAAGGCCGGTTTACATGTATAGACATCGACTTGTTGCAGTGACCTCGTAGTGATGTTGCTACGTGTGACATCTTGCAACGATTAGCGATCAACTCACTGATCGTTGCGGAATGGCCTGTTTTTGATCGTTGGTCTCCCACTGGGAGACACTGCCACAGATCGGCAAGCTGAGGACCCAACACACACAGGGAGCTGAAGCACCCCTAAAGCAGCCTAACATCAGCCCCGCAGCTGGGTCCACACCACCGACGAGTGAAAGACTTTTAGGTAACAGACCCCGAGGTCTAGAGACTTGGCTCAAGAGGTGCAAGAGAGAGAGAGAGTAACCAGACCACAAGCGCCATATTGAGGGCATCACTGTCAGACTCTGTGGAAACCTTCACAACCCACGGTTACAATACCCATTAACGTTGAATGTACCATGTACCTGTTTCCAACTAGTGCAAGTAAAGAACCGTTTGAGCTGAAGTGGTGTCTGTTCTCCTTTCATTCGGTGCCCGGAGGGCTACAGCATCATCACCGGAGGTGAGGACTACTACCCCATCCTAAGCCTCGCTGCCCTGAGGTAAAGCTCCACCTGTGGGGACCTGTACTATCAAAGCTGCCTTTCTATTATCTCAGCGGCCGGCCGCAGCGCTAGTAACCCTATTACCAGGTACCACAGGTGGCGTCACGGTATCCCCATCATCATCACCCCCATCCCTGCTACTGAGGGTCCAGGGCACGGAACCGGGAACCGACCAGCCGTGATCCCCCACTGAAGTTACCACCTGTCCCGGTATCCGAGTACCCCCTACCCTGCCAACTGACTCATACGTATCCACCCCCAAATCCAAACATTTAACTAACTGCAACTATCTTTGCCACACATCTGTTTTACCACTCATATATAGCGCCCTGCTGTAGGGGTTTTGTTTTTTATGTGTACCTACCTAAAATGTCCTATTATGATATAGATATATCTTAAATCGTCCTTCACAAGATGTAAGCACAGGCTAAGAAACCAGCTCCAGATCTGGCAAGGTGAGCCTGATATTTAACCCATCTCCATAAAAGTCACAGAAGCTGAAGAGAGCTGACAGCCCGGCTTCCTAACTGCCTATGAGGAGACGTGGGCAGAGACTCCTCTAATAACTCCTCATGAGTGAGCTTGTCAGTGACAGGATTTGACCTTGATGGTCAATCTATGACTTCCAAATGTTCTGTATCCAGTTTCCAGTCTTTAAATCACATCTTCAAATGCAATGTTTAGCGCTTTGTTTCCCAGGAGCCCAGGACAATATTACTAACAATCATTCACATAAATTAGCCCTAATATCATTTCATCTTTATGTTCTGCAAGAAATCTGTATTGAATCACTAGTTATGCAATTGGATTATATGGGTCTACGATTTATTAGTCTAATAACTGCACAGCAATAGAAAAATAGGGCACAATTGTTATAAATTTTACATTCCATTATTTGACATTTATTGTTGATCCACTAGTGTGAATGGCTGACAAGGTAGGTAAAAGTATTACCTTAATGACCCCAGCATACCCATAGAGTAAGGGTCCAAAATGAATATTAAATAATCAGAACTAGAGCTTTTACAATATCTGATGCAGCGTATACATGGAACAATAAATCTAAAATCAAGCCTGTCCGACCAAGCATATAACAATGTTTCTTGTCCTGGCACAGAGAGCAGAATAGCGTGCATAGTACAGGTATAGAACAGTTCATGTACATGTAGGTGAGGTAAGCAAGCAGAAAAGTATTACAGATAGAGACTGAGCAGTACAATACATGTAGTCCAGGTAGGGAGGTATATAGTATTACAGTACATATAGTACTGATAGAGCAGTGCAGTTCATGCCGTACAGGTAGAGAGCAGCGCAGTACATGTAGTACAGGTAGAGAGCAGTACATGTAGTGCAGGTAGAGAGCAGTACAGTACATGCAGTACAGGTAGAGAGCAGCACAGTACATGTAGTGCAGGTAGAGAGCAGCACAGTACATGTAGTACAGGTAGAGAGCAGCGCAGTACATGTAGTGCAGGTAGACAGCAGTACAGTACATGTAGTGCAGGTAGAGAACAGCACAGTACATGTAGTGCAGGTAGAGAACAGCCCAGTACATATAGTGCAGGTAGAGAGTAGTACAGTACATGTAGTGAAGGTAGAGAGCAGTACAGTTAAATTAGTACAGATAGAGAGCAGTACAGTACATGTAGTACAGGTGGAGAGCTGCACAGTACATGCAGTACAGGTAGAGAGTAGTACAGTACATTTAGTGCAGGTAGAGAGAAGTACAGTTAAAGTAGTACAGATGGAGAGCAGTACAGTACATGTAGTACAGGTAGAGAGCTGCACAGTACATGCAGTACAGGTAGAGAGCAGTACAGTACATTTAGTGCAGGTAGAGAGAAGTACAGTTATAGTAGTACAGATGGAGAGCAGTACAGTACATGTAGTACAGGTAGAGAGCAGTACAGTACATGTAGTGCAGTTGGAGAGCTGCACAGTACATGTAGTACAGGTAGAGAGCAGTACAGTACATGTAGTACAGGTAGAGAGCAGTACAGTACATGTAGTACAGGTAGAGAGCATTACAATACATGTACTACAGGTGGAGAGCAGTACAGTACATGTAGTGCAGGTGGAGAGCTGCAAAGTACATGTAGGAGAGCAGCACAGTACATGTAGTGCAGAGCTGCACAGTACATGTGTGGCGCCCCACTACGTAGGTTCCACAAAAGGGGTACTGCACCCAGAAAAGCGGTGTAGTACTCCACTGCAATTGGGACAATGGTTACAAGATGGAGCCCTAGAGCTGACACCCACACTCTAGAGCAGTAGGTGGGAGGGAACCCTGGGAGGATATATAGAGGCCTCTAGGGGGAACTAGTTAGGCAGACTGAGAGAGAAGAGAGAGGAGTTGGAGTGAGTCGGAGGGAACCAGGCAAGCCAGCCTGAAAGGACAAAGAGTGTCATCTCGGCTGAGGGGCCCTGAGAAGGAACAGAGCCCAAAAAGAGAGAAAGAAAGCAAGGACACTCAGAATTGCAGAGTTAACTTGAGTGGGGAGCGAGTAACGGATAGAGTTTGCCCCATAGGAAGAAACCCAGGTACCAGACCCCGCACCTGTGAGTACTCTAAGTCTCATAGAAAATCAGTATAACAGGGATATTGTATATACGGCCCTAACTTCCAAGGATCCCACAAGAGGGAAGCCAGAAGCGCATTAGGCAGCTGCGGCATTCAGTAAAAGATTTACCCGACGGGTTCAAAAGGGAGAGGAGACAACATAAGAAGCAGCAGGAGGCCAGGTTATCTACAGAAGATCAGGCTTCAAACACTGGGAACAGACAGAAGGGAAAAGAAAGGAACATAAAGGAGGGTTCCATCTTAAGCCAGAATCCCAATTGCAGCCTGGAGCATTCGCCACTATACCATCTAATGAACTGTAAGGCTGAAAGAAAGAGTTCAAGTAAAGTTACCCGGTGAAGTGAAGCTTTGACTCTGCTGCATCCTTTCCATTACAAACTGCTTGCTTTTCAGCATCACTACCCCGGTGGTCCAGTCCTGCCAGCAGGGACTATTCCATCCAAGCCGCAATACCACCGACCACCGGAGGACTGTGGCGGCGCTGGTGGTAATCACCAGACTCAGCAGGTGGCGTCACGAAGACAGCTTGTAAATATATAACCCCTGAAACCAAATTCCCTTTTCAGTTGACCCTCAGGGCCACGGCTTCGGGATGGCCACCCGTGAGTTCCCTGACTAGAAGAAGAGAGAGCCTAAAAGCCGAGTACCCCACAGCCCTGGGTGCGCGTCACATGTAGTGCAGGTAGAAAGTAGTGCAGTACATGTAGTGCAGGTAGAGAGCAGTATAGTTAAAGTAGTAAAGATGGAGAGCAGCACAGTACATGTAGTGCAGGTCAAGAGCTGCACAGTACATGTAATACAGGTGGAGAGCAGCATAGTACATGTAGTGCAGGTAGAGAGCAGCACAGTTAAAGTAGTACAGGTGGATAGCGGCACAGTACATGTAGTTCAGGTGGAGAGCTGCACAGTACATGTAGTGCAGGTGGAGAGCAGTACAGTACATGTAGTACAGGTAGAGAGCAGCACAGTACATGTAGTGCAGATAGAGAGCAGTACAGTACATGTAGTACAGGTAGAGAGCAGTACAGTACATGTTGTGCAGGCAGAGAGCATTACAGTAAACGTACAAGTGGAGAGCAGTACAGTACATGTAGTGCAGGTAGAGAGCAGTACAGTTAAAGTAGTACAGGTGGAGAGCTGTACAGCACATGTAGTACAGGTAGAAAGCAGCACAGTACATGTAGTGCAGGTGGAGAGCAGTACAGTACATGTAGTGCAGGTGGAGAGCAGAGCACAGTACATGTAGTACAGGTGGAGAGCAGCACAGTACATGTAGTGCAGGTGGAGAGCAGCACAGTACATGTAGTGCAGGTGTAGAGCTGCACAGTACATGTAGTACAGGTAGAGAGCTGCACAGTAAACGTACAAGTGGAGAGCATTACAATACATGTAGTGCAGGTAGAGAGCAGCACAGTACATGTAGTACAGCGGAGAGCTGCACAGTACATGTAGTACAGGCGGAGAGCTGCACAGTACATATAGTGCAGGTGTAGAGCAGTACAGTACATGTAGTACAGGTAGAGCGCTGCACAGTACATGTAGTACAGGCAGAGAGCTGCACAGTACATGTAGTGCAGGTGTAGAGCAGTACAGTACATGTAGTACAGGTAGAGAGCAGCACAGTGCATGTAGTACAGGTAGAGAGCAGTACAGTACATGTAGGACAGGTAGAGAGCAGCACAGTACATGTAGTACAGGTAGAGAGCAGCACAGTACATGTAGGACAGGTAGAGAGCAGTACAGTACATGTAGGACAGGTAGAGAGCAGCACAGTACATGTAGTACAGGTAGAGAGCAGCACAGTACATGTAGGACAGGTAGAGAGCAGTACAGTACATGTAGGACAGGTAGAGAGCAGCACAGTACATGTAGTACAGGTAGAGAGCAGCACAGTACATGTAGGACAGGTAGAGAGCAGTACAGTACATGTAGTACAGGTAGAGAGCTGCACAGTACATGTAGATCAGGTAGAGAGCAGTACAGTACATGTAGTACAGGTAGAGGGCAGCACAGTACATGTAGTACAAGTAGAGTCCTCCATATAATGTAGTCTCTATAATTCTCCATAGAGTATATTTTGGCCTCTAGAAACCTCCATATAGCGTAATGTAGCCCCTAAAATCCTCTATATACCATAATGTATCTTCTATAATCCTCCATATAGTATATTGTAGCCCCTATAATCATCCATATAGCATAATGTGGTTTCTATAATTCTCCATATAGCAGAATGCACCCTCTATATTCCTTTGTCTAATATAATGGGGACTCTATAATCCTCCATATACAGTGTTGGCCAAAAGTATTGACACCCTGCAATTCTGTCAGATAATACTCAGATTCTTCCTGAAAATGATTGCAATCACAAATTCTTTGGTACTATTATCTTCATTTAATTTGTCTTCAATGAAAAAACACAAAAGAGAATGAAGCAAAAAGTAAAACATTGATCATTTCACACAAAACTCCAAAAATGGGCCGGACAAAAGTATTGGCACCCTCAGCCTAATACTTGGTTGCACAACCTTTAGCCAAAATAACTGCGATCAACCGCTTCCGCTAACCATCAATGAGTTTCTTACAATGCTCTGCTGGAATTTTAGACCATTCTTCTTTGGCAAACTGCTCCAGGTCCCTGATATTTGAAGGGTGCCTTCTCCAAACTGCCATTTTTAGATCTCTCCACAGGTATTCTATGGGATTCAGGTCTGGACTCATTGCTGACCACCTTGGAAGTCTCCAGTGCTTTCTCTCAAACCATTTTCTAGTGCTTTTTGAAGTGTTTTGGGTCATTGTCCTGCTGGAAGACCCATGACCTCTGAGGGAGACCCAGCTTTCTCACACTGGGCCCTACATTATGCTGCAAAATTTGTTGGTTGTCTTCAGACTTCATAATGCCATGCACACAGTCAAGCAGTCCAGTGCCACAGGCAGCAAAGCAACCCCAAAACATCAGGGAACCTCCGCCATGTTTGACTGTAGGGACCGTGTTTTTTTCTTTGAATATCTCTTTTGTTTCTCCTGTAAACTCTATGTTGATGCTTTTGCCCAAAAAAAGAGAACATTCTTCCAAAACGTTGTAGGCTTTCTCAGGTAAGTTTTGGCAAACTCCAGCCTGGCTTTTTTATGTCTCAGGGTAAGAAGTGGAGTCTTCCTGGGTCTCCTACCATACAGTCCCTTTTCATTCAGACGCCGAAGGATAGTACGGGTTGACACTGTTGTACCCTCGGACTGCAGGGCAGCTTAAACCTGTTTGAATGTTAGTCGAGGTTCTTTATCCACCATCCGCACAATCTCGCGTTAAAATCTCTTGTGAA
The DNA here is from genome assembly GCA_033576535.1 of Allobates femoralis. NCBI lineage: Eukaryota > Metazoa > Chordata > Amphibia > Anura > Aromobatidae > Allobates > Allobates femoralis. The sequence goes on from JARQOC010000005.1 coordinate 533,916,901, forward strand.
TTTTTCTTTTCCGTCCACATCTAGGGAGGTTAGCCACAGTGCCATGGGCTTTAAACTTCTCGATGACACTGCGCACGGTAGACACAGGAACATTCAGGTCTTTGGAGATGGACTTGTAGCCTTGAGATTGCTCATGCTTCCTCACAATTTGGTTTCTCAAGTCCTCAGACAGTTCTTTGGTCTTCTTTCTTTTCTCCATCTCAATGTGGTACAGACAAGGACACAGGACAGAGGTTGAGTCAACTTTAATCCATGTCAACTGGCTGCAAGTGTGATTTAGTTATTGCCAACACCTGTTAGGTGCCACAGGTAAGTTACAGGTGCTGTTAATTACACAAATTAGAGAAGCATCACATGATTTTTCTAACAGTGCCAATACTTTTGTCCACCCCCTTTTTTATGTTTGGTGTGGAATTATATCCAATTTGGCTTTAGGACAATTCTTTTTGTGTTTTTTTCATTGAAGACAAATTGAATGAAGATAATAATACCAAAGAATTTGTGATTGCAATCATTTTCATTAAGAAACTGAATATTATCTGACAGAATCTCAGGGTTGTCAATACTTTTGGCCAACACTGTAGCATAATGTAGCCACTATAATCCTTCACATAGCATAATGAATCCTTTAAAATCCTCCATATGGCATTATGCATCCTCTATAATCCTCTATATAGCATAATGCATCCTCTATATAGCATAATGCATCCTCTATAATCCTCCATATAGTATAATGCATCCTCTATAAACCTCCATATAGCGTTCTGTGATCAGTCTTTCCTCATTGCTCTGAATGACAAGTGGGGGCCCACGGGGGAGCCCACAAACTGGCGGGGTAGTACTCTCAAGCAAGAACAGAGCTTTAATTAGTAATAAACAGGTACAGATATGATAGGCTTTGTGGAATCAGGAATATACATACCTAAAGTGTCTCTGTGCAGCCTCAGCAGGCTGCTTCTCCTTTCATGCACAAACACAGGAAACTGAGTACAGTCTCATGGCCTTTCCTGTGTGTGAGCCTCTGGGAGCCTTTTTTTTAATCTAACTTTATAGACAATGCACAAACCTAGCAATAGAACACTTACATACACAGGAATGGAGTTGTTGCAATAAGCATATTCCAACACACTGGCATGGGCCTTCTTGACTCTCGGGCCCCATTGCGGTCGCGTGCTCTGCTGTCATTGGCGGCTACACTCCTGGCTGACACTAACCTAGAGATATTAATGTATATATTGATTCTACAGAGCGTCTGAGACACTCACCACTAAATGTCTCTATCACTAAACATAGTGACTGTGGGGCGCTTTGCTTTCAGCTTTGAATCTTTCCCCTAAATATATTTTTTATTGTGCAGTATAAAGTGATTGGTGCCACCATATTTGTTCCTTATACATAGATGATATGGAGAAAAATATCAGGACACCTCCACAATCCACCTCCAGGAGAGGTAATGATGACATCCATAATTTACATGGAGCTGGTCCTCCCCTACGATTTAGAACAGCTTCCACTCTTCAGTGAAGACATTCTGGAAGGTTTTAGAGGTATCTCTGGGAATTGTGTCCCTTTTCATCCAGAAGAGCACTTGTGAGGCCAGACACTGATCTTTCATGAGATGGCTGAGATGGCCTGGCTCACAATCTCTATTCTAATTTTGTCTTAAAGATGTTGGATTGGGATTGAGGTCAGGGCTCCGTGCGGTGCAGTGAAGTTTTTCCAAACCAAACTCGCCCCACCATGCCTTTCTGGACCGGCTTTGGTGCGCACACCAGTCTACTATGTCCAGGAACTGTCCATATCCTCTTGCTGTCTATGTTGCCTTTTTGAGCTGGTGGTTCTTCTTCATCAGCACTATAGGACTTGGAACACTGCTTCTGGGGTATATGGAGGTTGCTGCTGGGTGTATATGGAGGCTGCTGCTAGGTGTATATGGAGGCTGCTGCTGTGGTATATGGAGGCTGCTGCTGGGAGTATATTGACACAGCTGCTGGGTGTATATGCAGGCTGCGTGTATTTGGAGGCTGCTGCTGGGGCATTTGGAGGCTGCTACTGGGGTATATGGAGGCTGCTGCTGGGGTATGTGGAGGCTGTGCTAGGCTATATATATTATTTGGAGACTGTACTGTGTAATATATATATATATTTATATATAATACTATGGAGGCTGTACCGTAGTATATATAATATTAGGATATTAGGACGCTGCTGCTGGGCTACCACAACCTCCAAACAATATATACAGCCCAGCACGGCCTCCAAATAATATATACAGCCCACAGCCTCTATATTGCACATACAAAGCCCATAGCCTCTATATTATATATACAGCCTGGCAGTCTCCATACTATATATATATGGGTCATCCCGGACAGCCCCGGACCGGATCACACCGCAGTGTGAAGCCAGCCTAAGGCTGCACATCGGACTCCCCAGTGTGAACAGAGTGTGAAGTCGGCATGACAGGTTCACATGGTATCCAATAGTTGGACATGATTGATTGGATGAAACTGGAGTGAAATTGGCACTGGCGGGTATAAGTACTGTTATTCTTCTGAACTGTGGAGGATATATATCCATATTTATATTATATTTTAATCTACTTCTAGTGTTTGTGTCTCGTCCCCAGTTTACTGCAGTTATGTGGATTGATGACGTCCATTTTGGAAACTTTTGGACTAGTTGCTGTTATTCGGCTGCCGCTCATCTGAGAGATGATCTGAAATTGGATTATTATGTAGCAGAGATGCAGTGGAGAAGAGTTAATTTAATAGGGAACATTTGTGAGTAGGAAATGCACTGTCTCTTCCAATATTACCTTGCCACTTTGATTTTAAAAACAAATATATTTTATCATTAGTAGGACACGCTGCTCCAAGACGACGTAGCATTCCTGGGGATGAATGTACTCAATTAAATTGCTTTGTTGAATCTCTGACATTTCAGTTGAGCTAAAGCATAATATAGCTCCTCCGAAATCTGATAAATAATTGACTGCCGTTTTTAAATAGCAGAAAACGTTCTGCACATTTGGAGACATTTTACTAAATGATTGTACCTTATCTCTCCCGTACTTTGAAGCCGCCGATTGGAGCTGATTTGTTTGATCAAACAGAAATGTTATTTCCCATCAGGACCGGGAGTCCCGTTTAAGAGCAGAAATTTAGATGTGGAATTATCATATTATTCAGCAAGATAGAAATTGCAATCCTGACTTATTGTGCCATGAATCTCTTTAAATCGATGTGAAACAAACACAAAAAATAAAATATATAACATTAAACTGTTGCAGGTTTATTGTAACTCTTGGTGAATGACATGTTGAGGTCGCAACGTGCACACAATCTTAATGTTTTGCCATTGGGTTTTGCAACAATAACACGTATTTTAATATTGTCTGAATGTCTGTCACGGAAACTGTGGGAAAGAGGGAAATCAGGGAACCTGATCTGGCCCTCAAGCTAGGGAGCCCTAAACTATCCCTTACTGAGGGATAATCTTGATGGTGGAGAGGTCGGAGTCTCCACCTTGGCCCTGCTCCTGTACAGCCCTGAGCTGATTCCCACTCCGCCTTCACCCAGAGCTGGTAAGTTAAAGGGAACCTTTCAGCTAGTCTATACCGCCCCAGCTATCACTGTTTGTACCTGCAGCTATAGTACTTTCCTAATCATCCCTGTCTGAGCTCATAGTGTAATGTTAAAGGTGAAAAAAAGCATTTATACAGTTAAACTTTCTTATGTAAATGAGGCAGTGTGTTGTCATTTTGGAGGATGTAGTCAATCAGGCAGATTAATAGTTAACATTTCTGCCGAATGTCAGAAGATGCTGCGGGACATGTGTGATGTCACAATAATAATATAATAATATTTATTCATTTATATAACGTTTTTAATTTCATAGCACTTTACATACATTTGCAACACTGTCCCCATTGGGGCTCACAATCTCAACATCCTGTCAGCATGTCTTTGAAAATGTGGGAGGAAACCCATGCAAACGTGGGGGAAACATACAAACTCCTTGCAGATGTTGCCCTTGGTGGTAATTGAACACAGGACCCCAGTGCTGTAAGGCTACAATGCTAACCACTGAGCCACCATGCTACCTGAGCATGTGACTGTAATAGGCGGAGCTAAGTGACTATAGTCCAGAATGATTTTACTTGATTAGCTCCGCCCACTATGGTCACATGATCGGGACATCCCACAGGTCCTTTATACAGTGAAGTTTTCAGTGAGTTAACTATTAACTTGCCAGGGTGACTAAGTCCTCCAAGGTGTAGCCACTGCCTTATTCACATAAATTGTAAGTGTATAAATGCTTTTTTTCACCTTTAATATTACATTATGAGCTCAGACAGGGATGGTTAGAATAGTACTATGAAGCTGCAGGGACAGACAGTGATAGACTCAGGGAGAAGTCATTATTATGGGGGACTTCAACTACCCTGAAATACATTGGGGATCAGAAACCTGCAATTCCAGCAAAGGTAATAAGTTTTTGAAAACTATGAGAGACAATTACCTTTCGCAACTGGTTCAGGACCCAACAAGAAGGGGGGCACTGCTGGACCTAATATTAACTAACAGGCCGGACCGCATATCAAATATACGGGTGGGAGGTCACTTGGGTAATAGTGATCATAACTTAATAAGCTTTCAAGTATCCTTTACTAAGACGTGTAGTAGAGGGGCCACAAGGACACTAAACTTCAGGAAGGCAAATTTCCAACGGTTGAGAGATGATCTTAGTGCAATAAACTGGGACGATGTCCTGAGACATAAAAGTACACAACACAAATGGGAGATGTTTATTAGCATCCTGAATAGGACCTGTGCACAATATATACCCTATGGGAATAAGCATGCTAGAAATAGGAGGAAACCACTATGGCTAAATAAAGCGGTAAGAAGTGCAATATGTGACAAAAAGAAACATTTAGGGAATTAAAGCAAGTAGGTAGTGATGAAGCATTAAATAAATGCAGAAAATTAAATAACATTTGTAAAAAGCAAATCAAGGCAGCAAAGATTGAGACAGAGAGACTCATTGCCAGAGAAAGTAAAAAGAATCCCAAAATATTTTTTAACTACATAAATAGTAAGAAACTAAAAAATGATGGTGTTGGCCCCTTTAAAAATAGTCTGGGTGAAATGGTGGATGAGGATGAGGAAAAAGCAAATATGCTAAATGACTTTTTTTCAACAGTATTTACACAAGAAAATCCCATGACAGACAATATGATCAGTGATAACAAAAAGTCCCAATTAAATGTCACCTGCTTAACCCAAGAGGAAGTACGGCATCCTCTAAAAATCACTAAAATTGACAAATCCCCGGGCCCGGATGGGATACACCCCAGAGTGCTGCAGGAATTAAGTACTGTCATAGATAGACCATTATTTTTAATATTTAAAGATTCCATAATAACAGGGTCTGTACCACAGGACTGGCGTATAGCAAATGTGGTGCCAATATTCAAAAAGGGGACAAAAACTGAACTTGGAAATTATAGGCCAGTAAACTTAACCTCTACTGTGGGTAAAATCCTCGAGGGTTTTCTAAGAGATGCTATACTGGAGTATCTGAAGAAAAATAACCTCGTGACCGATTATCAACATGGTTTTACGAGGGACCGTTCCTGTCAAACTAATCTGATAAGCTTCTATGAAGAAGTAAGTTCTGGACTGGACCAAGGAAATGCAGTGGATGTGGTGTATATGGACTTTTCAAAAGCTTTTGATACGGTGCCACACAAAAGGTTGATACATAAAATGAGGGCAATGGGGATAGGGGAAAATATGTGTAAGTGGGTTAAGAACTGGATTAGTGATAGGAAACAAAGGGTGGTTATTAATGGAACACACTCAGAATGGGTCACAGTTAACAGTGGGGTACCACAGGGGTCAGTGTTGGGCCCGCTTCTATTTAATATATTTATTAATGACCTTGTAGGGGGCATGCAGAGTAGAATCTCAATATTTGCAGATGACACTAAACTCTGCAGGGGAATCAATACAGAGGAGGACAATTTTATATTACAGGAGGATTTATGTAAACTAGAAGCTTGGGCTGCTAGTGATGGGCGAATCCTAAATTACTCGGAATCGCTTGACTCTAACGAGTCCGAGCCCAGGACTCGCTACTCGTTGCGAGTCTAGCGAGTCCAATGTTAATGAATGGTGAAGCGAGTAATAGCGAGTAGTGTGAGATTTACAAATCGCAGATGTGTCTCGGAAGCTTCAGCCTGAAGCAATCCTAGTTGTGTCATTTATTTGCATTGCTAGTTTACTTTGTAAGTAATCGCTGACTCGCACAGATAAGATCCTGTCTTCTCTGTGTTCTGGCTGCCCCAGCTCCAGGGTCCTAGAGCCTGCCTGCTGCCTGATGTAGCAGTGCTGAGATTGTTCTCAGTCTGCTCATTCCCTGTGTACAGACATGAATGTCTGTGCACAGAGATGATGTAGCAGAGCTGAGATTGTTCTCAGTCTGCTCATTCCCTGTGTACAGACATGAATGTCTGTGCACAGAGATGATGTAGCAGAGCTGAGATTGTTCTCAGTCTGCTTATTCTCTGTGCATAGACATCTATATTTATGCACAGGGGATGTAGCAGAGAGGACATCGCGTTTTGGACTGCGTCGGACGGAAGAGGATTTTTTTAATTAAAGATGGAGTCCCTAATGGCTTTTTTTTTTATTTCTAATAAAATTTTTTCCTTGTGTTGTGTTTTTTTTAAAACAATTTAATAGAAATTTATGGCGGTCATGTCTAATATTGGCGTGACCGCCATAAATTTCGGGCTTAGGGCCAGCTGATAATACAAAGCTGGCCCTAACCTCTTTATTACCCAGCGTGCCATCGCTACCAGGGCCGCTGGAAGAGCGGGGTTCAGCGCCAGAGGATGGCGCTTCAATGAACGCGCCAGCTTCTGGGGCGGCTGCGGGCTGCAATTTGCAGCGGGGGGTGCCCAGAAAGCTTGGGCATCCCTGCGCTGTGGATTCAAGCCCCCAGCTGCTTAGCTGTACCTGGCTAGACATAGAAATTGCGCGGAGCCCCACGCATTTTTTTTAAATTATTTCATGAAATTCTGAGACTCTGACTCTGAGACTCTGAAATTCATGAAATAATTAAAAAAAAATGCGTGGGGCTCCGCGCAATTTCTATGTCTAGCCAGGTACAGCTAAGCAGCTGGGGGCTGGAATCCGCAGCGCAGGGATGCCCAAGCTTTCTGGGCACCCCCCGCTGCAAATTGCAGCCCGCAGCCGCCCCAGAAGATGGCGCGTTCATTGAAGCGCCATCCTCTGGCGCTGAACCCCGCTCTTCCAGCGGCCCTGGTAGCGGTGGCACGCTGGGTAATAAAGAGGTTAGGGCCAGCTTTGTATTATCAGCTGGCCCTAAGCCCGAAATTTATGGCGGTCACGCCAATATTAGACATGACCGCCATGAATTTCTATTAAATTGTTTTTAAAAAAACACAACACAAGGAAAATTTTTTATTAGAAATAAAAAAAAAAGCCATTAGGGACTCCATCTTTAATTAAAAAAATCCTCTTCCGTCCGACGCAGTCCAAAACGCGATGTCCTCTCTGCTACATCCCCTGTGCATAAATATAGATGTCTATGCACAGGGAATAAGCAGACTGAGAACAATCTCAGCTCTGCTACATCATCTCTGTGCACAGACATTCATGTCTGTACACAGGGAATGAGCAGACTGAGAACAATCTCAGCTCTGCTACATCATCTCTGTGCACAGACATTCATGTCTGTACACAGGGAATGAGCAGACTGAGAACAATCTCAGCACTGCTACATCATCTCTGTGCACAGACATTCATGTCTGTACACAGGGAATGAGCAGACTGAGAACAATCTCAGCTCTGCTACATCATCTCTGTGCACAGACATTCATGTCTGTACACAGGGAATGAGCAGACTGAGAACAATCTCAGCACTGCTACATCAGGCAGCAGGCGGGCTCTAGGACCCTGGAGCTGCACAGAGAAGACAGCTGGACTCGGCTCGCAAAGAAACAGCAGTTACTTTGCGAGTTTCCCTGCTATCACTGGCACAGTAGCCAGTGATTACTCGCACAAGTCTAATGCAAACAAAGGCAATCCTAGTTTTGTCAGCGTTTCTGACAAAACTAGGATTGATATTGATTTGCATTGGACTCGTGCGAGTAATCACTGGGAAACTCGCAGAGTACCGAGTCCTGCGAGTCCCTTACTACTCGCCGAGTAACGAGTCCTAGCGAGTAGATTCGCCCATCCCTATGGGCTGCTAAATGGCAAATGCGCTTTAATGGGGATAAATGTAAAGTTATGCACTTGGGCAGAGGAAACAAAAGGTATAATTATGTGCTTAATTGTAAAACACTGGGCACAACTGTCACTGAAAAAGACCTGGGTGTATGGGTAGATGACAAACTCACATTTAGTGGCCAGTGTCAGGCAGCTGCTGCAAAGGCAAATAAAATAATGGGATGCATTAAAAGAGGCATAGATGCTCATGAGGAGAACATAATTTTACCTCTATACAAGTCACTAGTGCGACCACACTTAGAATACTGTCTACAATTCTGGTTTCCGGTGTATAAGAAAGACATAGCTGAACTAGAGCGGGTCCAGAGAAGAGCGACAAAAGTCATTAGAGGACTAAGGGGTCTGCAATACCAAGACAGGTTATTAAACGGGGTTATTTAGCTTGGAAAAACGAAGGCTTAGGGGGGATCTTATAATAATGTATAAATATATGAGGGGACAGTACAGAGACCTTTCTAATGATCTCTTTACTCTTAGGCCTGAGACGGGGACAAGGGGGCATCCTCTACGTCTGGAGGAAAGAAGGTTTAATCATTATCACAGACGCGGATTCTTTACTGTAAGAGCAGTGAGACTATGGAACTCTCTGCCACATGATGTTGTAATGAGTGAGTCACTACTAACATTTAAGAAGGGCCTGGATGCCTTTCTTGAAAACTATAATATTATCAGTTATACATACTAGATTCTTTGATAGGGCGTTGATCCAGGGAATTAGTCTGATTGCCGTATCTGGAGTCAGGAAGGAATTTTTTCCCCCAATGTGGAGCTTAGTGTTGCCACATGGTTTTTTTTTGCCTTCCTCTGGATTAGTGATGGGCGAATCCTAAATTACTCGGAATCGCTTGACTGTAGCGAGTCCGAGCCCAGGACATGCTACTCGTTGCGAGTCTAGCGAGTCCAATGTTAATGAATGGGGAAGCGAGTAATAGCGAGTATTGTGAGATTTACAAATCGCAGATGTGTCTCGGAAGCTTCAGCCTGAAGCAATCCTAGTTTTGTCATTTATTTGCATTGGACTCGTTTACTTTGTAAGTAATCGCTGGGAAACTCGCACAGCTAAGAGAAGAGTCCTGTCTGTTCTGTGCAGCTCCAGGGTCCTAGAGCCCGCCTGCTGCCTGATGTAGCAGTGCTGAGATTGTTCTCAGTCTGCTCATTCCCTGTGTACAGACATGAATGTCTGTGCACAGAGATGATGTAGCAGTGCTGAGATTGTTCTCAGTCTGCTCATTCCCTGTGCATAGACATCTATATCTATACACAGGGGATGTAGCAGAGAGGACATCGCGTTTTGGACTGCGTCGGACGGAAGAGGATTTTTTTAATTAAAAATGGAGTCCCTAATGGCTTTTTTTTTTATTTCTAATAAAAAAATTTCTCTGTGTTGTGTTTTTTTTTAAAACAATTTAATAGAAATTCATGGCGGTCATGTCTAATATTGGCGTGACCGCCATAAATTTCGGGCTTAGGGCCAGCTGATAATACAAAGCTGGCCCTAACCTCTTTATTACCCAGCGTGCCACCGCCACCAGGGCCGCTGGAAGAGCGGGGTTCAGCGCCAGAGGATGGCGCTTCAATGAACGCGCCATCTTCTGGGGCGGCTGCGGGCTGCAATTTGCAGCGGGGGGTGCCCAGAAAGCTTGGGCATCCCTGCGCTGCGGATTCCAGCCCCCAGCTGCTTAGCTGTACCTGGCTAGACATAGAAATTGCGCGGAGCCCCACGCATTTTTTTGACTCCGACTCCGAGACGACTCCGACTCCAAGACGACTCCGACTCCGAGACGACTCCGACTCAGACGACTCCGAGACGACTCCGACTCCGAGACGACTCCGAGACGACTCCGACTCCGACTCGACTCCGAGACGACTCCGACTCCGAGACGACTCCGAGTCCGACTCCGAGACGACTCCGACTCCGACTCGACTCCGAGACGACTCCGACTCCGAGACGACTCCGACTCTGAGACGACTCCGAGACGACGACGACTCCGACTCCGACTCGACTCCGAGACGACTCCGACTCCGACTCCGACTCGACTCCGAGACGACTCCGACTCCGAGACGACTCCGACTCCGAGACGACTCCGACTCCGAGACGACTCCGACTCCGAAGCGACTCCGACTCTGAGGCGACTCCGACTCTGAGGCGACTCCGACTCTGAGACTCCGACTCTGAGGAGACTCCGACTCCGAGACTCTGACTCCGAGACTCTGACTCTGAGCCTCTGACTCTGAAATTCATTAAATAATAAAAAAAAAATGCGTGGGGCTCCGCGCAATTTCTATGTCTAGCCAGGTACAGCTAAGCAGCTGGGGGCTGGAATCCGCAGCGCAGGGATGCCCAAGCTTTCTGGGCACCCCCCGCTGCAAATTGCAGCCCGCAGCCGCCCCAGAAGATGGCGCGTTCATTGAAGCGCCATCCTCTGGCGCTGAACCCCGCTTTTCCAGCGGCCCTGGTGGCGGTGGCACGCTGGGTAATAAAGGGGTTAATACCAGCTTTGTTATACAAGCTGGTATTAAGCCCGAGATTCTTAATGTCAGGCCACGTTTGACCCAGCCACTAAGAATCTCCAATAAAGGGTTAAAAAAACACAACACAGAGAAAAATTTTTATTTGAAATAAAAAAAAAAGCCATTAGGGACTCCATCTTTAATTAAAAAAATCCTCTTCCGTCCGACGTAGTCCAAAACGCGATGTCCTCTCTGCTACATCCCCTGTGCATAAATATAGATGTCTATGCACAGGGAATGAGCAGACTGAGAACAATCTCAGCACTGCTACATCATGTCTGTGAGCAGGCAGGCTCTAGGACCCTGGAGCTGCACAGAGAAGACAGCTGGACTCGGCTCGCAAAGAAACAGCAGTTACTTTGCGAGTTTCCCTGCTATCACTGGCACAGTAGCCGAGTCTAATGCAAACAATGGCAATCCTAGTTTTGTCAGCGTTTCTGACAAAACTAGGATTGATATTGATTTGCATTGGACTCGTGCGAGTAATCACTGGGAAACTCGCAGAGTACCGAGTCCTGCGAGTCCCTTACTACTCGCCGAGTAACGAGTCCTAGCGAGTAGATTCGCCCATCCCTACTCTGGATCAACATGTTAGGCTATGGGTTGAACTAGATGGACTTAAAGTCTTCCTTCAACCTTAAAAACTATGTTACTATGTTACTATGTTAGACGGGGGCATAAACAAGCAGACAGGTTCCCTTAGGAACCCAATGACAAAGACAGGGAGAACCAAAACACAAGCTCACAGCACTCACACACAAAGAAAACACAATAATTAATAAGGGAGATAACAAGAACAACAAGAGTTAATAATACAGTAAGGAAGTATTCACCAAACACCTGACAAAGAGCTACTGATACCAGATTACTGGAACACCAAGATAAGGTCCGGAATTGTTGGAGCAAAGCTGAAGCTATAGTCGGCATAAGAGACCATATCCCACTATCTTAAAAAGGCAGGGAGCAACTGTGGCGCCCTTGCAACCAGGTGGCCACAAAGGGAAGTGCAGCCAGGTAAGGCAAGATGGTTCACAAAACACCCCCACATGCACACACCGTCCCTACGCCTAGGACTCTAGGTTGGGCAAGGGGTGGCAGGTGTTAGGAGAAGTGGGTGGAGTGTAAAGTAGCACTGACAAGTGGGTGGAGAGACCAACACAATAAAAACCCGGGAACACACAGTTAGAGTCAGAACAGCAGAATGTAAGAAGAGAAGTGAGCTGTTAGAGAGAGAGAGAGCCTTCCCAGGAGGTTTGGGGTTCCCTGGAGGTGCAGAATCCTGAGAGGCACAGACCCTAGGAGAGAAAGCCCCCTCCATAGCCTGGAGGTAACAGGAAGGAGAAAGAGACTGAAAGAGACCCCACAGCTGAGAAAGTGGGAGGACGAGGGTCCGGCAGCTGCACACATCTTAGCTGTCCGGAGGAACCCTGAACTGAATCAGTGACTGATAGAAGGAGCCTGGTGTGCCCAAATATGTGAACCTGGGACACTGGAGGCTAGGCCACGACCAGAGAATCGGCTCTGAAGAGGTGACCGGTGATAATCCAGACCCTAATCACGAGACACACCGGTGTGGGGCAGGTGCTTTATGACCTGCAGCCTAACTTTCCACCACGGACAAAGAACACAGTTGTCATACTAGGACTGGTGACCCTGACTGTGAGGGAAACATTCACCTGTGAGTCCGCGACGACCAGACTGAACCCATGGGTGAGACTGAGAGGCCTGAAAGGACTGTAAACTGGAAAGAGCTGAAAGAACTGTAAACTGTGTAAACTGTTGTGCTGTGAAAGATCTAGTAAAGTACCCAGTAAGCTCATCACTGCCTCAGACTGTTTACTTCCAGTGTCGCAGTAAAGTCCGGCCTGAGGAGCCACAGACTGTCATCCCTGCACACTGGCTGGAGAGCTGCAGCTTTGAAGTGCATTACACCCAGTACAATCCCTCAATAGGCCCATCCACTAAAACTACTCCTGCCCTGGGGACCCTCAGCCCTACCCAATTAGGGCTTACCATCCACGCTGCCCCAAGTCACTGTCCCCAGCAGGAATACAGCAGCGGTGGTTCTTTTAACCACATACCCCGGGTGGCGTCACGACAAATCCCCTATAAATAACCACCTTTTGGACTGATCCCAGGCCACGGGACCGGGTCACGACTACCGTAATACCCCAGAGAGACAGCGCCGGCCCGGTTCCCGAGTACCCCATAGCACGGGGGCGCATCACAACTGTGATTGGGCTTCCAGAACATGTGATCCAAGAGGTAATCAGGAGTCATAAAGAGATTAACTCCTGCTAGCCTGATCACACTGAAAACACAGCGAACACAGCTGGTCAACGCCCGAGCGACTCAGAAGCATCAGAAAAACCTCAGTGTGGAGTGTCAGAATCTGAAGTGTGAACAGAGAAGATGCTGCTCTGACACTCTGCGGGTTTTGAGCCAAACTCCATGTGACAATATTATTTATTATTATTATTATTTATTTATATAGCACCATTAATTGCATGGTGCTGTACATGAGAGGGGGTTACATACAAAATTATAGATCTGATTTACAGTAAACATATTAACAATGACAGACTGGTACAGAGGGGAGAGGACCCTGTCCTTGCGGGCTTACAATCTACAGGGCAATGGGGAGGAAACAGTAGGTCCGGGTTGCAGCAGATCTGGTGGTGGAGAGGTGGTAGCTCCGGAGGCGGTGGGGCGGCGGCTCGGTCATTGCAGGCTGTAAGATTTCCTGAAGAGATCCATCTGAAGGATCCGAGCATGGTGGATAATCTGACGTGTTGTGGCGCAGAATTCCAGAGGATGGAGGATATTCGGGAGAAATCTTGGAGGCGGTTGTGTGTGTGGAGAAGGGTAAGAGGTCTTGGGAGCATCGAAGAGGGAAGATAGTGTGAGATTAGTTTAGAGGTATAGGGAGGAGACAGTTAGTGTGATTGTTCCACCCTATCCCTTATTATTATTATTATTATTATTATTATTATTATAGCACCATTTATTGCATGGCGCTTTTCATTAGATACTGGACTATGGAATATTTTTGGGATGAAAAAAGGCAAGAAAAGTTGGTTGAATGAAAAGTACTGCCTCCACAATTGTAACTTGGGTTTCAAAAGGAATATTTTAGGAAATCAAACTCAGAAATAATCCTTAAGGCCCGGTTACACGCTGCGATGTCCCAGCGATCCCACCAACGATCGGGATCGCTGAGACATTGCTATCTGATCGCTGGTGAGCTGTCACATAGGTAGACTCATCAGCGATCAGCGAGAATGCTGGTATCCAGGGTAAACATCGGGTAACTAAGCATAGCGCTGCGCTTAGTTACCCGATGTTTACCCTGGTTACCATGTCCCAGCATGTGCTGTGTGCCCCTGGGCATCGGCCGAGAGGTCGTTGATCGTTGGTCTCCCGCTGTCACACATGCCGATGTTGGCCCCCCAGCGGGAGACCAACGATCAAAAAATAGTCCTGGCCATTTACCAATGATCAGCGATCAGTGAGAAGTCTTGGAGCTGGGAGTGGGAGGTTTGGATTAATGCAGAAGTGAGTCTAAAGTCACTTCCAGAGCGCAGAAAACAGGTTGGGGGATAGACAGAGATGAGGGAGGAGATTTAGGGAGGTGCTGCACTGTGTAGAGCTTTGTGGGTGAGAACAAGTAGTTTAAATTGGATCCTATAGTGTAGGGGCAGCCAGTGCAATGACTGACATAGAGCAGAAAAGTCTTTGTAACGTTTAGCTGTATAGGTGATTCTGGCTGCTGCATTAAGGAGGGACTGGAGAGGGGAGAGTCTAGTACGGGGGAGGCCAATTAAAACAAAATTACAATAGTCAAGGCGGGAGTGGATCAGGGCCACAGTGAGGGTTTTTGTGGTTTCCAAAGTGAGAAAGCGGAGCATTCTAGAAATGTTCTTCAGGTGCAAGCGGCAAGAGCGGGCAAGAGATTGTGTATATATGGGGTGAAAGAAAGATCAGAGTCAAACATAATACCCAGACAGCAAGCCTGCTGACTAGGCGTTATCGGGGTGCCGCACACTGAGAGAGAGATGTCATATTTAGGGAGGTTAGTGGAGGGCGGGAGCAGCAGAAGTTCAGTTTTGGAAAGGTTGAGTTTCAGGTAGAGAGCGGACATGATATTGGAAACTGCGATTAGACAGTCATTAGTGTTCTTTATTAGAACAGGAGTAAGGTCAGGGGAAGAAGTGTATAGTTGTGTGTCATCAGCATAAAGATGGTATTGAAAGCCAAATCTACTGATGGTCTGTCCAATTGGGGCCATGTAGAGAGAGAAGAGAAGAGGTCTAAGGACTGAATCCTGAGAGAACCCCAATAGTGAGAGGAAGAGGGGATGAAGTGGAGCCAGCAATTGATACACTGGAAGAGCGGTCAGAAAGATAGGAAGAGAACCAGGAGAGAGCCGTGTCCTTGATTCAAATGGAGTGCAGCATGGAGAGTAGGAGATGGTGGTCAACAGTGTCGAAGGCTGCAGAGAGGTCAAGAAGAATAAGCAGAGAGTGGTCACCATTACATTTTCCTGTCAGAAGGTCATTGGTCACTTTGATGAGGGCAGTTTCTGTAGAATGTAGGGGGCGGAAACCAGACTGTAATGGGTCTAGAAGAGAGTGAGCGGAGAGGTAACGGGTGAGGCGGGAGTAGACCAGGCACCCCAGGAGTTTAGAGATGAAGTGGAGTTTGGAGACTGGTCTGTAGTTATTTGTGCAGGATGGGTCGAGAGAAGTTTTCTTTAATAATGGAGTAGTGATAGTGTTTGAAGGAGGAGGGAAAGATGCCAGAAGAGAGGGAGAGATTGAAGATTTTGGTAAGGTGAGTGGTGACCACCGGAGAATTAGTCCAAATTAGTCCTGTTCATTATAACCAAATAGGAATAGGCATGTGCTGTATAAACTGTCATGTAATTATGCACTCCCTCTCCTCTCAGCAGCTCTCTCCTCCCTCCTCCCTTTGCTAACAGCGTAGTGTAAGGTTTCAGTAGCTTCTGTTCTGATGAGGACACGGAGGGAGATAGCTAATACAGGTCTGACTTATCTAGACTCCATATGTTTCTGTAAGCAGGAATCACTGCTGTGACAGTTTCTGTGTTGTATTTCAACTCTTTCTTGACTGCAGACACAGAGAGCTGAGAGGAGAATACAGCCCATCCCATTGAACTCTTGTGCAGTGATGTGGTGTGAATATGTGACAGAAATATTCATCCTATGGGGAGTGGACAGCAGAGAACTAAGTGAATCATTCACTGTTAGTTACAGATGGAATGAATGTCTTTATTTGAAGATTACAGACGATAGGAGAGAAATATAAATAAAAGAAATACATCAATAGAGAGAGTATAGTGTGAGAAATTAGAAAATGATAGCAGTTACATATGGATTTTTGACCTGACAATTTTCCTTTAAATCCAAATTTAGAGGTTTGTATCAGAAAACTGGGCTATAACTACTATGAAAAAGTATTTTAAAATTTGTCAACATAAATTTTTTTAAAATCTATTTATAATTTCTTTTAAAGGAGCGCATTGTAGAGTTTCTTTTTAATTTTCCACTTTCTTAGCAAATAGAGGAGACTCTATTGCAATACTAACCAAATACTTCCGCCGTTTTCAGCGCAGCTCCACGGCTCATTGAGACTCCGCATGAGGCAAGGAACCCTTGTTCTATGTCTCATAGACTGGCATTAAAAAAAAAATTAAAAAATGACCAACAATCCTTACTGCAAACAATTTGTGATTTGTCAGGTCACAAATATGGTCACATAACACTGGAGTGGACCAGACCGGTACTCGGAACAGCAAAGGGCAGTGACTGATGACTAATGCAATACAGTTGTTATATATAGATGTGTGTCAGTCACAAGGGCCAAAGTACTCAGCAGCTGGGCCAAAGTTTGGTTCACGGTAGCCATGCCCAGCAGCTGTGGTCCTAACTACACATGTAAAGGGGATAGTAGTAGGGATAGTTTGTCATGGCACCAGTTGGGATAATTAGCCTGATATAGCTGGCACTGCAGGGGGACCCTGGGAGAAAGGTGGTGGCAGGAGTGCAAGTGGTTAACCCTTCCCAACCAGGGCTAGCTCCAGGGAGATTATGGGGGTCATGGTGGTAAGTGTAGTGGAGAAAGTGGATAGCAGGAGACTATCTTTTGCTTTACCTTTTTACTGAAGATTCTGTAGAAGGTCCAGTGTTATACATCCACCCCCAGGGTTGTGGTTTGGCCAGTCTGATGAGAACTGTGATCCTGGGTTCAAATGCCACCAAGGACAACATCTGCAAGGAGTCTGTATGTTCTCCCCATGTTTCCTCCCACATTCCAAACATAAACTGATAGGGAATGTAGATTGTGAGCTCCAACGGCCGTTGTTCACGTCTGTAAAGTGCTGTGGAATTAGTAGTGCTATATAAGTGAGTAAAAAAATATTTGCTTATATACTGTACATGAAAAAAAAAATCTGTGGAAATCATCCCTTAAAAAATGAATGTACAAGTTGTAAAAATGGTTTTTCCCTAGTAAAATTTTGTCAGAAAAGTAAAAAAAACACTTGAACCAAGGAGTGCACAGAACCGAGATCCAACACAACCCAAGTTCCAGAAAATAGTGCCGCTGAAGTAGACGTGATGCTGCATCACACCTACTTCAGCGGCACTATTTTGATGCACTAC
The DNA here is from genome assembly GCA_033576535.1 of Allobates femoralis. NCBI lineage: Eukaryota > Metazoa > Chordata > Amphibia > Anura > Aromobatidae > Allobates > Allobates femoralis. The sequence continues at coordinate 533,934,422 of JARQOC010000005.1, forward strand.
TATTTTTGGGAGGTTTTTTTTTAGCATAATTCTTACTTTAAGTTGTTTGCTATTGCTAATAATACATGTACGAGGAAGGGTCGCAGTGTATAAAATTAGGAATTTCTTTTTTTTGAGCTCCCAGGACAAATGTAATAATAAGGTTTGCACTTCTGCTATTGAAATCCTATGTAAAGTCTGATGTGTTCAGTTTTCGCAGTTTATTTACAATCAGATCTCCACCACTTTGATGTAAATGACTGATTTTTTGACAAATCTTTGTCTATGGCACTAAGGTGTACTGCTGCGGTCTGTGGCAGATGTTTGGGGGCTCGTGCTCTTCTTCAGGCCTGGGGTGGTCAGATTTCGGCGTCAGTTTAAACACCCGTCTGACTGACACTAATTGGTCCACCGGCTGACAGCGGAAAGCACGAGGCGAAGGCGAACACGCTCTGCTTTATGTGATCTCCTCCGTACAGAAAGCTCCTTCAATGCACATTATTTATTAACAGCTTCATCAATCCAGCTGGTAAAATGTCTGCTCATAAACACGGAAGTTATGTTCTCTGTAGGAGGCCGGACCACCTTCAAAGGAATAATATACCGTACCTTAAATATAAAAATGACCACATAAAATAATACCCAGCAGGTTATTGTAACCATATAATGTCTATATTAACCAAGAAATATTGTCTTGTTATTACTATTAGCAGTATTATTATTATTATTTTTGCAATTTTGTTGCTATTGGATTAAATATTTCTATACTGTGACATCACGGTGTGTATTATCCCTGTACCGTGACATCACTGTGAGTATTATCCCTGTACTGTGACATCACTGTGAGTATTATCCCTGTACTGTGACATCACTGTGTGTATTATCTCTATACTGTGACATCACTGTGTTTTATCTCTGTACTGTAACAGTACTTTATTCATTACCTCCAGTGAGATAGCGCTCGCTGAGAGTATTAGGGGATACTCTTTTGGCAGCAGAAGTAAAGCTCATAGGAACAGTCTCACGTTTAATCAGTCCAGCTGGTTTATTTCCAACCTTAAACTGCTATAGTACAGTCTATTTAAATCAACAGAACATATTATGACCACTGGTCCTTTCCAAGGGCCCGCATGGCATTTCTCACTTAGTCCATTATAGTGTCCACTGACCTCTTAGTCCATCATTCAAGAAGCTGCCTCTTTGGGATCACAGATTCCTGTCTGTTCCAGACCCTCAGGGGGGCTGTAGCCTCCTGAACTCAGAAAGCTATCCCAGGTTAACCTAGCCTTTGTCTCCAGCCCTCTTGCCTTCCAGGGACACCTGCTCCCAAGCACCAAGAGACACAGGCTCTTGACCATGTGTCTCCAGGAAGATGGCGTCTCCAGTCCCTCCCAAACACACAGAGACCTTGCTTAGGTAAGCCCATGTGATCAGGAAGGACTCACACTAAATCAGATGTGACACACCCTTGGGGAGGTATGCCAATGGTCAGTCCCACCCATCACTTCCTGACCATCCTTAAATCCAGCCCCTTAAATTAAAGTTTGTGGAACTGCAGTGCCAGCAAGCCAAACTGGATTTAGATTGCAGAAGACTTCTTTCTGTGTGGTACACACTGGATATATATGCGTGGCCCACTGGGACGGGGTACTCGATACCGGACCGGGGTATATGCTGAGGAGGTCATGGCAGTCTTGGTCATGGAGCAGACTTTCTCTCCATGGAACGGTGTCTCTGTGGATTCTGGGCAACCTAGGACTGTCAGGGGAGCCTCACTCTCGCCTACGCCTTGGCCTTTGCTGCTTGGCTCTTCCTGGCTTACTCTTGTCCTTACTAGTCGGCTTACTCTGGCCTACTCGGTCTTTACTTCTCAGCCTACTCTGACCTACTACCCAGCTCCTCCTCGTTACCCCCTTTTGTACCCCCTACGTCACCTGACCTACATTCCCACCCACTTCCCTCTAAACCCTACCACCCCTTGCCCGCCTAGATTCCCAGCTCTGGGTTGGGTGTTATGCTCTGAGTGGCGTGTGTGTACTGAAGGTGTTTGGTGCACAAACTGTCTCCTATCTGCCTGGCTGCAGTTCCTCTTGTGGCCTCCTGGTCGCAGGCGCACCACATATACATTGCTAGTATACCTCACACCCTGTACTATGATATCACTGTGTGTATTATCCCTGTACTGTGACATCACTGTGTGTATTATTGTGTCACTGATAATGGCAAAAACAGTTTTCAATATGCACCATGTTCCAAATTATTATGCAAATGTTCTTTTTCTCTGATTTTCCTAAATGGTCGGTGCAGATGACAGTCAGTGTAATAAAAGTCATCACCCATTAGAGTATACATTGAATTTTATTGAATAAACCTCCCAATGATAACGGTATAATCTTTAAAATTAAAAAAAAAACTCTAAAAGCACTGTCCCAAATTATTAGTCACAGTAGAGTTTCTAAACATTTGATATGTGTGAAAGAACTGAAAATGCTCATTTGTTGAATTTGCAGCATTAGGAGGTCACATTCACTGAAATAAAAAGCTATTTAACTCCAAAACATCCTAACAGGCCAAGTTACATGGTAACATAGGAACCCTTCTTTGATATCACCTTCACAATTCTTACATCCATTGAACTTGTGAGTTTCTGTAGAGTTTCTGCTTGTATTTCTTTGCATGATGTCAGAATAGCCTCCCAGAGCTGCTGTTTTGATGTGAACTGCCTCCCACCCTCATAGATCTTTTGCTTGATTATAATCCACAGGTTCTCTATAGGGTTGAGGTCAGGGGAAGATGGTGGCCACGCCATGAGTTTATCTCCTTTTATTCCCATAGCAGCCAATGACACAGAGACATTCTTTGCAGCATGAGATGGTGCATTGTCATGCATGAAGATGATTTTGCTCCTGAAGGCACGTTTTTGCTTTTTGTATCATGGAAGAAAGTTCTCAGTCAGAAACTCTATATACTTTGCAGAGGTCATGTTCATACCTTCAGGAACCTTAAAGGGGCCTACCAGCTGTTTCCCAATGATTTTGGCCCAAAACATGACTCCGCCACCTCCTTGCTGACGTCGCAGCCTTGTTGGGACATGGTGGCCATCCACCAACCATCCACTACTCCAGCCATCTGGACCATCCAGGGTTGCTCGGCACTCATCAGTAAACAACACTTTGAAAATTAGTCTTCATGTATGTCTGGGCCCACTGCAACTGTTTCTGCTTGTGAACACTGTTTAGGGGTGGCCGAATAGTAGATTTACTCACAACAGCAAGCCTTTGAAGGATCCTACACCTTGAGGTTCGAGGGTCTCCAGAGGCACCAGCAGCTTCACATATCTGTTTTCTGGTTTGTAAGGCCTTTTTAGCAGCTGCTCTCTTCATCTGATGAACTTGCCTGGCAGAAACCTTCCTCATTCTGCCTTTATCTGCACGAACACGTCTGTGCTCAGACTCAGCCAGAAATCTCTTCACAGTACTATGATCACGCTTAAGTTTTGTTGCAATATCTAATGTTTTCATCCCTTGTCCAAGGCATTGCACTATTTGTTGCTTTTTGGCAGCAGAGAGATCCTTTATCTTTCCCATGTCAGTTGAAAACTGTGGCCTGCGTAATATTGTGGAACATCCAGCTTTCCTTTTATTGGGCTCACCTGCCAAACTAATTATCAAAGGTATCTGAGATTAATTTCAGTGATCCAAAGAGCCCTGAGACACAATCCCATCAATGGGTTTCATTGACAAAAAAAAAAAAAACCCACGACACTTAAAACCAATTTGCATAATAATTTGGAACATGGTGTATACATATACACAAGACCAGATAGAACAAACTCTTACATAAAGTCAAAAACAATTAAAGCCAAACAAAAAACACCCCTCAGTTACATAGAGATGGTGTAAGCTGGAAAAATAGTATAAAAAAAATCACTCAATACAATACGACAACTTCCAAGAAATAAAACATAGGGGTTCAAACCAATTTATGACAACAGAAAACTGTATACAAAAATAGGATGAGACACAGAATATCCAAGCCTTGTACGGATGATAATAAATGAGAATATTAGGAAATATGGCAAATAATGTCATATCTAACATAAAAGCATCTATAAGTTTATATGGAGAGCTAAGGGCTGGGGTACCCAGCAGCAGGGCCAGGAGTTAGGATAGCGGTGGTAGTGCCCAGCACTGTGGCCCTGGATCACATTGAAAAGAAGAGTAAAAATGAAGAACTAAAAATAATTAAGAAATAATATGAGTTTGCGATGCCATATATGGTTGGCACTGCAGGATATCCCTGGGAGATAGCTGGAGTGGGAGTGTAGTTGTTACGCCCTGCCTAACTAGAGCTCCCAGGGGATGGTGATGATGGGAGTGGTAATAGTGGTGTGGGGTACCAGAGAAATAAAAAGCAGGAAACAGTCTTTTGCTTTACTTTTTTAATGAAGATGTTCAAGAAGATCCAAAGTAGTACAATCTCCGGCAGCCGGGTGGCCTGGCCAGTCTGATGAGAACTATAGTCCCTTCTGCTGGATGGGTATAGTGGCCTTCCTGCTGAATTCTGTAGTTTGGTAGGTTTCTTAGGTTTTTAGGTGCCTCTGTGCTGTCTTGTACTCCCTCTGGTTGCTGTGAGTTAGTTCCAGCCAGGCAGATAATGCAGGCTCATGTGAGTATCCATGCTCTGCTCAGAGTAGTTCTCTTGCCCTCTGTATTATTGATGCCCTGGAAAGTTCCACTTAACTGGCTAGTGGCCATAAAACCCACTAACTTCCAGTTTCAGTTACTAGCCCTTGTAGCTATAGCCTTGCAGCTGGTCCCTTAGGAAATCCTCCCAGCTCTCTCTTGACTGAACCTGTCCTTTGCCTAACCCAGCCTTACTACCTAGCTAACACCTCCCTCCAACCAGAAACTGAGACACAGCCAAATCAGGCCTTTCAGTGCTCAGCTTCCTGGTTAGAGATCAGGCAGCATTGGATGCTTCAGACTTCCAGCAGGGTGAGCTCCAATTCTCTTCGGACATGGTATTAGAATTGTCATGGTGGCGGTCGCCCAGCTCCGTGGCTCTGACCGAGCAAATGAAGGGGAATATTTACAGGGCATTTGTAGATGATCGTGATGCCATCTATGATATCTTGTCAGGGATGACCAGGACTGCTTGTGTAGGTTCCCAGTGGATAGATGGATTGGCAGCTAATATGGAACACTTCCCACAGGCGGAGCGGGTCCCTGGGACTTTGTATGACAATCTATGTGGATGATGAGGGTCATAATTGGTGCTGTGTGCAGCAAAGAGGCACAGAAAAGAAGCAGGAAGACAGCGGAGTTCAGTCTTTTTACCTTTATTGGTGAAATGTTGTTGAGTCCGGGGCACCAGTCACAAGGTCCAGGAGGTCTGATCAGCCTGGAAGCAGTCGAAATCCACAACACCAGGTGGGTTTGGAGGCCTGGCTGCCATGCTTGTCGGATTCAGGACCCAACTGCCTGTGAACTATTCTGTGGCCCTTTCCTCTCAATCTGCAATAAGCTCCCGACTAGCAGACAGTGCGAACCGGTAACGGGTACTGCTGTGTTGCTTGCAGCTGCGGGTTCTTAAACTGGTGTGCTGTTGGGTCCCTGTTTGCAGCCAGGAAACTTGCAATCTCCTGCCCTCCATATTCGGTTCATGGGATGTGCAGTCCCCATATAACCCAGGACTCTGGCGTCCTCGGCTCCGCTGCTCTAGGGTGAGCTCTCCAGCTCTCCACTCCCAGAGCTCTCTCTTCACCTTTCTCTCCCTACTCTTTCTTTCTCACATTACGCCCTCTAACCCCTTCCCCTAGCCACAGGAAGCTACACCCCCCCAGAACTCGGGTCATGGGCTCCCCCTTCTGGTCAGGGATCAGGTGTTATGTGTGCATGCGGAGGCTACCTAGCATGGGGAGCTCCTCCTGCTTCCAAGCATGATGCCACCTCCGGTGAGAGAGTTGATACCACTGTGGCAACTGGACCGTAGGAGCGCCACAGATGCAGTTTTATCAGTCACCCTTGTGGGCTTGTGTATGAAGTGTTTAAATTATTTATTTACCAAACAGGAGGACAGCGGTAAGGTAAAGTGCATGTAAGGTTACTTGAAAGGGTATTTTTTTTATGGGGGCACAGAACTTTCAAGTTACTGTTCTGCATATTACAATCCAATTTATGTCATTTTTGTGATATTGAGAAAGGGCCTTTTCACATCTGCATTTCTGTTGCGTTTGGCTTGCAATCCGTTCTTGACAGCATGTGTGCCAAAAATGTATTGCAAAAGCATCCAAAAACGCACCCATTGATTTCAATGGAAAACGTGTCCTGCAACATTTTGGGCTGTGTTTGCAAAAACGCATGTGTTGTGGGGTTTTCTGAAAATGACATGCATTTTTACATGCGTTTTAATTGTGTTTTCCATTTAAATCAATGGGTGCGTTTTTGGATGTGTTTCTTTGCATTTCTATTAGTTTTTGCAGTGCAATGGAAGTGCAAACACAATCCCCCTTAGATGTGAACTTAGCCTTAATCACCTTTTTAAAAGGCTATGAACCCATTAACACACTAATTTGTCGTTGTTCATTTGATGCCAAAATGTAAAGTTGTACAATTTTCTTAATATTATTAACTTTTTTTTTACCATTTTGTTGGTGCAGATTGTCTGTAAGTCCTTTAACTCAGTGATATTGTAAAACTGATGCAAATTTTTCAAATCTCCTGCGTAGTTCTAATAGATCTTTCTGCTCCCCTCTCCTGTTATTATAGGAGGGATTGGGAATGGATTGTATACAGATCTCAAAACTGGAGCGCGAGGAGGAAGCATGTACAGTCTCAGAGAGGGCAGAGAAAACCGACTATAGTAAAGGAAGAGACTATATGAAGAAAGAGTAAGGGCCACGTCACACACACAGATATTTGTGCAGATATTGTTTGCAGATCTCTGGTTGCAATGAAATCATGGACACATTATTCCATTTTGTTGCTGTGTACAAATAGAACAATGTGTCCATGAATTCACTGCAACCAGAGATCTGCGAACAATATCTGCACAAATATCTGTGTGTGTGACGTGGCCCTAAGAGCAGGATAAAAGCTGTGCTGATATATGAGCAAATGAACTCAGCAGCACCTGCAATACACACAAACCTTACCTCCAGCCTATACAGTGCCTACAAGTAGTATTCAACCCCCTGCAGATTTAGCTGGTTGACACATGCGGAATTAACTTGGCACTGTGACATTTGGACTGTAGATCAGCCTGGAAGTGGGAAATGCACTGCAGGCAAAAAGATTTTTTAAATGTTTTTTTTTTTTTTTAAAGCGTTAAAAGTTAATTCAGAGGGTCATTTATTATTCAACCCCTCAAACCACCAGAATTCTGTTTGGTCCCCCTAAAGTATTAAGAAGTAGATCAGGCACAAAGAACAATGAGCTTCACATGTGTGGATTAATTATCTCTTTTCCCAGCCTTTTCTGACTATTTAAGACGCTCCCCAAACTTGTGAACAGCACTCATACATGGTCAACATGGGAAAGACAAAGGAGCATTCCAAGGCCATCCGAGACAAGATCGTGGAGGGTCACAAGGCTGGCAATGGGTACAAAACCCTTTCCAAGGAGTTGGGCCTACCTGTCTCCACTGTTGGGAGCATCATCCGAAAGTGGAAGGCTTATGGAACTACTGTTAGCCTTCCACGGCCTGGACAGCCTTTGAAAGTTTCCTCCCGTACCGAGGCCAGGCTTGTCCGAAGAGTCAAGGCTAACCCAAGGACAACAAGGAAGGAGCTCCGGGAAGATCTCATGGCAGTGGGGACATTGGTTTCAGTCAATACCATAAGTAACGTACTCCACCGCAATGGTCTCCGTTCCAGACGAGCCCGTAAGGTACCTTTACTTTCAAAGCGTCATGTCAAGGCTCGTCTACAGTTTGCTCATGATCACTTGGAGGACTCTGAGACAGACTGGTTCAAGGTTCTATGGTCTGATGAGACCAAGATCGAGATCTTTGGTGCCAACCACACACGTGACGTTTGGAGACTGGTTGGCACTGCATACGACCCCAAGAATACCATCCCTACAGTCAAGCATGGTGGTGGCAGCATCATGCTGTGGGGATGTTTCTCAGCCAAGGGACCTGGCCACCTGGTCCGCATCCATGGGAAGATGGATAGCACGGCCTACCTGGAGATTTTGGCCAAGAACCTCCGCTCCTCCATCAAGGATCTTAAGATGGGTCGTAATTTCATCTTCCAACAAGACAACGACCCAAAGCACACAGCCAAGAAAACCAAGGCCTGGTTCAAGAGGGAAAAAATCAAGGTGTTGGAGTGGCCTAGTCAGTCTCCTGACCTTAACCCAATTGAAAACTTGTGGAAGGAGCTCAAGATTAAAGTCCACATGAGACACCCAAAGAACCTAGATAACTTGGAGAAAATCTGCATGGAGGAGTGGGCCAAGATATCTCCAGAGACATGGGCCGGCTTGATCAGGTCTTATAAAAGACGATTATTAGCTGTAATTGCAAACAAGGGTTATTCCACAAAATATTAAACATATCGGTTGAATAATAATTGACCCACACTTTTATGTTTAAAATTTATTAAAATTCAACTGAGCAACATAACTTTTTGGTTTGTAAGATTTATGCTTCTGTTAATAAATCCTACTCTCGTTTGCAGTTTGAAGGCTCTAACTTATTGGCATCTTATCAAACCAGCTAAATCTGAGGGGGGTTGAATACTACTTGTAGGCACTGTATTATTGATAGGGACACTCTCACAAGAGATAAATCTGAAACTGTATCAGCAAAACGCATATCAGGGGTTGGAAAATTAGTTCTCTTTTAGTAACTAAATGTACTAACCACTCACACATGTAAGAATTAGGGATGGGCGAATCTACTCGCTAGGACTCGTTACTCGGCGAGTATTAAGGGACTCGCAGGACTCGGTACTCTGCGAGTTTCCCAGCGTTTACTCGCACGAGTCCAATGCAAATCATTGGCAAACGCTGACAAAACTAGGATTGCCATTGTCTTGCATTAGACTCGGCTACTGTGCCTGTGATAGCAGGGAAACTCGCAAAGTAACTGCTGTTACATTGCGAGCCGAGTCCAGCTGTCTTCTCTGTGCAGATCCAGGGTCCTAGAGCCCGCCTGCTCACAGAGATGATGTAGCAGTGCTGAGATTGTTCTCAGTCTGCTCATTCCCTGTGCATAGACATCTATATCTATGCACAGGGATGTAGCAGAGAGGACATCGCGTTTTGGACTACGTTGGACGGAAGAGGATTTTTTTAATTAAAGATGGAGTCCCTAATGGCTTTTTTTTTATTTCAAATAAAAATTTTTCTCTGTGTTTTTTTAACCCTTTATTGGAGATTCTTAGTGGCTGGATCAAACATGGCCTGACATTAAGAATCTCGGGCTTAATACCAGCTTGTATAACAAAGCTGGTATTAACCCCTTTATTACCCAGCGTGCCACCGCCATCAGGGCCGCTGGAAGAGCGGGGTTCAGCGCCAAAGGATGGCGCTTTAATGAACGCGCCATCTTCTGGGGCGGCTGCGGGCTGCAATTTGCAGCGGGGGGTGCCCAGAAAGCTTGGGCATCCCTGCGCTGCGGATTCCAGCCCCCAGCTGCTTAGCTGTACCTGGCTAGACATAGAAATTGCGCGGAGCCCCACGCATTTTTTTTTATTATTTCATGAATTTCAGAGTCTCAGAGTCAGTCTCAGAGAGTCAGAGTCAGAATCTCAGAGTCTCAGAGTCAGAGTCAGAATCTCAGAGTCTCAGAGTCTCAGAGAGTCAGAGTCAGAATCTCAGAGAGTCAGAGTCAGAATCTCAGAGAGTCAGAGTCAGAATCTCAGAGTCTCAGAGTCAGAGTCAGAATCTCAGAGAGTCAGAGTCAGAATCTCAGAGTCTCAGAATCTCAGAGTCTCAGAGAGTCAGAGTCAGAGTCAGAATCTCAGAGTCTCAGAGAGTCAGAGTCAGAATCTCAGAGTCTCAGAGAGTCAGAGTCAGAATCTCAGAGTCTCAGAGAGTCAGAGTCAGAGTCAGAATCTCAGAATCTCAGAGTCTCAGAATCTCAGAGTCTCAGAGAGTCAGAGTCAGAATCTCAGAGAGTCAGAGTCAGAATCTCAGAGAGTCAGAGTCAGAATCTCAGAGAGTCAGAGTCAGAATCTCAGAGAGTCAGAGTCAGAATCTCAGAATCTCAGAGTCTCAGAATCTCAGAGTCTCAGAGAGTCAGAGTCAGAGTCAGAATCTCAGAGAGTCAGAGTCAGAGTCAGAATCTCAGAGAGTCAGAGTCAGAGTCAGAATCTCAGAGTCTCAGAGTCAGAATCTCAGAGTCTCAGAGTCAGAATCTCAGAGAGTCAGAGTCAGAATCTCAGAGAGTCAGAGTCAGAGTCAGAATCTCAGAGTCAGAATCTCAGAGTCTCAGAGTCAGAATCTCAGAGAGTCAGAGTCAGAATCTTAGAGAGTCAGAGTCAGAATCTCAGAGAGTCAGAGTCAGAATCTCAGAGAGTCAGAGTCAGAATCTCAGAGAGTCAGAGTCAGAATCTCAGAATCTCAGAGTCTCAGAATCTCAGAGTCTCAGAGTCTCAGAGAGTCAGAGTCAGAATCTCGGAGTCTCAGAGAGTCAGAGTCAGAATCTCAGAGAGTCAGAGTCAGAGTCAGAATCTCAGAGAGTCAGAGTCAGAATCTCAGAGAGTCAGAGTCAGAGTCAGAATCTCAGCGTCTCAGAGTCAGAGTCAGAATCTCAGAATTTCATGAAATAATTTAAAAAAATGCGTGGGGCTCCGCGCAATTTCTATTTCTAGCCAGGTACAGCTAAGCAGCTGGGGGCTGGAATCCGCAGCGCAGGGATGCCCAAGCTTTCTGGGCACCCCCCGCTGCAAATTGCAGCCCACAGCCACCCCAGAAGATGGCGCGTTCATTGAAGCGCCATCCTCTGGCGCTGAACCCCGCTCTTCCAGCGGCCCTGGTGGCGGTGGCACGCTGGGTAATAAAGAGGTTAGGGCCAGCTTTGTATTATCAGCTGGCCCTAAGCCCGAAATTTATGGCGGTCACGCCAATATTAGACATGACCGCCATGAATTTCTATTAAATTGTTTTAAAAAAAACACAACACAGAGAAAATTTTTTATTAGAAATAAAAAAAAAGCCATTAGGGACTCCATCTTTAATTAAAAAAATCCTCTTCCGTCCGACGCAGTCCAAAACGCGATGTCCTCTCTGCTCATCCCTGTGCATAGATATAGATGTCTATGCACAGGGGATGAGCAGCCTGAGAACAATCTCAGCTCTGCTACATCATCTCTGTGCACAGACATTCATGTCTGTACACAGGGAATGAGCAGACTGAGAACAATCTCAGCTCTGTACATCAGGCAGCAGGCGGGCTCTAGGACCCTGGAGCTGCACAGAGCAGACAGGACTCTTATCTGTGCGAGTTTCCCAGCGATTACAGTTGCAAAGTAAACGAGCAATGCAAATAAATGACAAAACTAGGATTGCTTCAGGCTGAAGCTTCCGAGACACATCTGCGATTTGTAAATCTCACACTACTCGCTATTACTCGCTTCCCCATTCATTAACATTGGACTCGCTAGACTCGCAACGAGTAGCGAGTCCCGGGCTCGGACTCGCTAGAGTCAAGCGATTCCGAGTAATTTAGGATTCGCCCATCACTAGTAAGAATTGTAAACATATTTTTAATGTGAAGGGTTTCCATAATCTTTAAACTCTTTTCAATATTTTTATCATATTGGGAAAGCATGCCCCGTGTTCTTTTATCAATGTCTGACTGAACACTGCTAGATTTTCCTGAAAATTAAAATTTCAGCTCTACACAGTACACATTAATATTATATTTAAGTCATTTATTTCCCTGACATAGTCATCTGTACGCAGCCAAGTTGAAATAATTAATTGCTTTTTGCCTGCGAACATTTAAATATTGGTTAAATTTTACGGCGCTTAAAAAGTAATCAGAGGCTGATTAAATAACATGGCTCCCGCTTGGTCAGTTCCAATTCTATATTTTATAATTAATATTTGGTAATTATATGGCATAGACATACTATAGCTCATCTTAAGTGTGTGAATTGGGTATTTTTAGGCTATCATAATCTGGCCTGACGAAGCGTATCTCTGTATGGTCAGACACATCCATTACACAGTACATAGCAGAGACACATACAGTGGTGTTCAAAAGTCCTGCATAGGCATTGGCTAGGGTCACACTTAAATCTGGAATTGCAGATCCGGATGCGGTGAACGCAATTGTCTTCTGACATTCAGCAATCCGGTGTCCTGAGCAATCCGGTTACCGGATAGTTTGCTCATCCCTGCTACCGCAGAGATGAGCAAACTGTTCTGTGTTTTGTTAAACTATTTATTTGATCAATAAATGTTCCTATAATGTCTCTAGGGTGCCCACTCCCCCTAGAGACCTTACACCCACTCATGTGGGCATATAATGCTATAATCACCTCTGTACAGCAGCTGCCTCCAGACAGCTGCTGTACAGTTTTATGAATGAAAGCGCCGGGCTCTTCAGAGCGGCGCGCATACTATACCTATTGCTATTGGTGTAGTATGTGCACCGCTGTCTGAGGTCCAGAAGCTTTATACAGTAGATCTAGGGGCAGCGCTGCCCATAGATCTACTGTATAATGCTTCAGGACCTCAGACAGTGGCGCACATACTATAGCAATAGGTATAGTATGCGCGCCGCTCTGAGGAGCCCGGCGCTTTCATTCATAAAACTGTACAGCAGCTGTCTGGAGGCAGCTGCTGTACAGAGGTGATTATAGCATTATATGCCCACATGAGTGGGTGTAAGGTCTCTAGGGGGAGTGGGCACCCCTAGAGACATTATAGGAACATTTAATAATAAAATAAATAGTTTTACAAAACACATAATACTTTGCTTATCCAGGCGGCAGCTGGGATAAGCAAAGTATATGCGGGAACCGGATTGCTCAGGATTACACATCCTGGGCAATCCGGTTCCCGCATTGCAGATATCAGAACCGCTCCGAAAACCGCAGCCTGCATGATTATTCACGCAGGCTGCAGAACAGGAGGCGGAAACCGGATTGCTTGTGAAGCAATCCGGTTTTTAGCATAGGCTCCTATGAGGAGCGTTTCCTGATCCTGTTTTGAGCTTTTTAAAAGCTCAAAATCGGATCAGGTTTTAAAAAAAAAAACTGATGTATGACCCTAGCCATAGGATAAATAGATTTTTCAAGTTTTAAACCTTTTCTGTCGAATATCTTCGATGCTGATATGACATATTATATATGGTTTTGTTCAGAATACAATTTTGCATTCTTCCCTGTAATATTTTTAGCTTTTGAAACAGTTTTGCCTGAAATTATTGGAACAATATGGGAATTGAAAGCACAACTAAATATTGTACAGCTTCCGATCCAAAATTAGCCAATCACAGATGAGGTTCTTGTGACCAATCATAACCTGGATATGGCAGCCAATCACATTCCGTTACATTGGATCACATCTGCTGCTTTGTTTGTTTTATCTGTTGGTCTATCTAGTGAATCATACTGTAGAGCTTTATGATGGGAGCCTTGTTTTATCTGTTGGTCTATCTAGTGAATCATACTGTAGAGCTTTATGATGGGAGCGTTGTTTTATCTGTTGGTCTATCTAGTGAATCATACTGTAGAGCTTTATGATGGGAGCCTTGTTTTATCTGTTGGTCTATCTAGTGAATCATACTGTAGAGCTTTATGATGGGAGCCTTCAGATTTTTGTCAGCGGAGGATCGTGTGGGAGTTGTGGTGCTCAATGAAGAGGGTTATACTGGCCCCCAGATCACAAGGAAGGTTGGCTGTAATCAGAGGACAGTCGTAAGAATTTTGCAGAAACATAAGCAGTTTGGAATTACCCAGGACAGGCCCAGATCTGGTCGGCCCAGAAAGTCAACTAAAATGGAGGATAGAGTACTGATAAGAACATCCCTTACCAATGGAAAGCTCACCTCTCCTCAGCTTCTGCGAGAATGGCAAGAAAAGTGCAATATTGAGGTAGCAGCATCAACTGTTAGGAAGAGATGTGTGGAAGCAGGATTGAGAGGGTGCAAGGCCCGAAAGAAGCCATTGATGACAGTTATACAAAGACAAAGGCGAAAACTGTGGGCATTGAAATATTCAAAATGGAGGAAGGAGGAGTGGGAAAAAGGGCGATTTAGTGATGAAAGCACTTTTTGCATTTTAGGAAATGATGGCAAGTGTTATGTGAGAAGGTTTCCACATGAAGAGGACAAGCCAGAGTGTTTGAGCTTCTCTGTGACACATCCGATGGAAGTAATGGTCTGGGGCTGTATGGCAGCCAATGGTGTTGTAAGGCTTCATATTGTGGAGGGTATGGTTAATGCAAAAAAATACATAGACATCCTTAATAAGAAAATGCTTCCTTCTGCTCAACACCTGTTTTCAGAGGATTATATCTTCCAGGATGATAATGCTCCTTGTCACAGAGCTAAGACAGTAACGGAATGGAAAAAAAAAGAACAAGGTGGCTACTATTGACTGGCAGCCCAGTCCCCGGACCTCAATCCAATTCAAGGTATGAATAGAGATATCTAAAAAACAGCCGAGGACCAAGAGAGAGTTGATTGAGGCTCTGATACAGGCCTGGAACCACATCATCACTCGTGAACATCTACAGAAGCTTGTTCACTCAATGCCACAGAGAGCAAAGGCCGGCCAATAAAGTATTAGAAGCTAAAGATGCACTCAAAAGGCCCAGACTCTGAATTAAATAAAAAATAATACATCTTAAAAAGTAACATTTAAGTCTGTGTGAACTCGCATTGGAAGTTAATGAACTTAGAAACCTGTTCACCATTCTACACACTGTACAAGTGTAGGTATGGTTATGCTGCAAAAAAAATTATCAAAAATGTGCATACCATAACAATTTATACACTTGGGACATTCAAAAATGAGTATGGCAGACAATGAGGGATTACAAAAACATATATCTTCCACCAGTTTCACTGTAGAGATGCAGAAGTATGAAATATATTTCATGCCTATGCAGGACTTTTGAACACCACTGTATTTAAGATTATCTCAGCATATGAGATGTGGAATGATCAGACCATGTCCTAGTACGGTCAGACACATCCATTACACAGTACATAGCAGGGACACACATATAAGATTATCTCAGCATAGGAGATGTGGTATGATCAGACCATGTCCCTGTATGGTCAGACACATCCATTACACAGTACATAGCAGGGACACATATGTAAGATTATGTCAGCACCGGAGATGTGGTATGATCAGACCATATCCCTGTACGGTCAGACACATCTTTTACATAGTACCTAGCAGGGTCACATATAAGATTATCTCAGCATAGGAAATGTGGTATGATCAGACCATGTACCTGTACAGTCAGACACATCCATTACACAGTAGATAGCAGGGACACATATATAAGATTATCTCAGCACAGGAGATGTGGTATGATCAGACCATGCCCCTGTACAGTCATACACATCCATTACACAGTACATAGCAGGGATACATATGTAAGATTATCTCAGCACAGGAGATGTGGTATGATCACACCATGTACCTGTACAGTCAGACACATCCATTACACAGTACATAGCAGGGACACATATATAAGATTATCTCAGCACAGGAGATGTGGTATTATCAGACCATGTCCCTATATGATCAGACACATCCATTACACAGTACATAGCAGGGACACATACTGTATATAAGATTATCTCAGCACAGGAGATGTGGTATTATCAGACCATGTCCCTATATGATCAGACACATCCATTACACAGTACATAGCAGGGACACATATGTAAGAATATCTCAGCACAGAGACATTTTTGTTAAACACATCCAATTTTTGAAATTATTGTTTTATTAATTAAAATTAAGTTTGAGGGCAAAATCCCTTTAGTTTCCAGGATTCAGGTGCAGGTTTCCTTTAAAGTGAACTTCTGTAATAAATAATATCATTTCTCAGAAATAACCAGTGCAGCCTTGCAGAGTCGAGGCTCTATTTTCTCATACTTTCCCTCCTAATCGACTATTATGTTATTTGTCTTTGGTTTTTACACTGTAAGAGAACACTGGCAATGTGTGGAACCCGCAGCTCCTCAGCTCCGCAGCTCCTCAGCTCCGCAGCTCCTCAGCTGTGCCATTGTAAGCTGCCCATAAAATTATTAATAGGGAGAAATACGCTCAGCCTGGAATCTCAGGGAGGAGATAACTGGAAGAAGACTCGGCAGTGGAGAGGTGCTCTAAGTCTTGGCATCCCCTCCCTTCAATCATGCTTACCGCCAAGTTAATTAAACTTCCAGTCTCTTAAAGTTTCGAGCACTTGCTCACTTTGTGCTGTTTCTGAAAATCAGTGTTTATGCTGAAGATGAGAATTTCCATGGCCATCTGCTCAGGGGAAAGTGAATTAATTGAGTTCATACTGCGAGACAAATAAATCAGTGGGTGCAAAATGCGGGATGTTACTAGTGAAAGTAATTGGATGAAATAATCCTGGATTTCTGCAGAACAGAACTGATTTTTATCACACATTGTGCTTCGGAGCATGTCACTGTGTCCCGGTATGAGGAGCGGGAGATCGGGATGTATGTATAGAACTCTTGTACAATATGTTCTGCTTATTTCAGGACCTCCCTGATTCACCACTTTATATTTAGTTTCAATCACGGCCCTATTCTGTAAAGACCCAGATATACCCCAGAGAAACATATGACTAGTATTCAAGGTCAAGTCAAAGTCAAAATACAAGTAAACTTGGTTAAAATCGACAGAGTGAGGATTATTATAAAAAGAATTGTGAAACATCTTTTTCATATTTTTATATAGAATACCAGTCAAAAGTTTGGACACACCTGTTCATACAATGGTTTTATTTGTTCTTTTAAGGGTATGTGCACACTGGCCGGGTTAGGGTCGGTTTAGATGTGTAAACCGCCGGTCGGTTTACATAAATTTCATGTAAATTTATGTTAATCCAAACCGGCGTTTGGATTAACATTAAAACCTATGTAAACCGACACCCGGTGTCCACACACCGGCGGTTTACACATGCTCATCCGTTGCGGGTTAGCAACGAATGAGCATGTTCTATAAACCGGCCGGTTCTGCAGCGGCTGCAAGCAGAATCATGTACTGCTTCCAGCCGCCGCAACACCGCCGGCGCTAACCCGCTGGCCACCCGCCCGGCACCCGCCCGTCACCCGCCGCTCATACCCGCCAGGATGCCGGTGGACAGCTCCGGAGCTGCTTGGCGGGTCCGCCCAGCCGCCGCCGACCAACCCGCCGGCCAGTGTGCACATACCCTTAGAATGCACATTGTAGATTCAGACTGAAGGTAGCAAAACTCACAAAGAAGCACAAAGAGTAAAGACACATGTGAAACCAACTATGGGTAGGGTCACATTGAAAACAAGAATTGCATCACCGCATCCGGATCCGGATGCGGTGAACGCAATGCCGGTCGCACACAGTTTTTTTCAAAACTGTGTGCAGAATACCGCACTGCGGTAACCGGATGGCTCAGGATGTGTAATCCTGAGCCATCCGGTAACTGCAGAGTTTGCGTTTCCCGGCTCAGCAAACCTAGTAAAGAGTTAAATAGCTGACCTAAATGACTGTTAGAGGTCTGTAGGGGGGCTTAGACCCCCCTACAGACCGGCCGCCCACTTCTATAGTGCTCTTCAACAATTTCTTACTGTGCACGGGCGAGGAGCCCGTGCATGTCAGCCAAAGTTGCCCCTACCCCCCCGTATCACTATAGAGGGGTGCATACACCCCTCTATTACAATTATGCTTTAATTATGTGATATACACCAATAAGTGTCACAATCGTCATGTAAGAATATATTTACATGTTCCGGAGGCAGAGTGAAGGGAATTCCATGGGCGGGGCTGTGTGCAGTAGCCTCCGCCCGCTCCTTCTTGATGGCCGCCCCCTCTGGCCGTAATCCAGTCTTGTGAGGGCGGGCACGTCGATAAAGGGGCGTGGCTAACCGCGGCACTTAGTTAGCCACGCCCCTTTAACGACGTGCCCGCCCTCACAAGACTGGATTAAGGCCAGAGGGGGCGGCCATCAAGAAGGAGCGGGCGGAGGCTACTGCACACAGCCCCGCCCATGGAATTCCCTTCACTCTGCCTCCGGAACATGTAAATATATTCTTACATGACGATTGTGACACTTATTGGTGTATATCACATAATTAAAGCATAATTGTAATAGAGGGGTGTATGCACCCCTCTATAGTGATACGGGGGGGTAGGGGCAACTTTGGCTGACATGCACGGGCTCCTCGCCCGTGCACAGTAAGAAATTGTTGAAGAACACTATAGAAGTGGGTGGCCGGTCTGTAGGGGGGTCTAAGCCCCCCTACAGACCTCTAACAGTCATTTAGGTCAGCTATTTAACTCTTTACTAGGTTTGCTGAGCCGGGAAACGCAAACTCTGCAGTTATGGTGGGTTTACACGCCACGATATCGTTTCGATATCGCAACTCAATGGCGCGGGAGCGCGCAATTAGTGCACGTTTCACCCGCATCGCATTGACTGTTTAGACGCTGCGATATCGTAATACAACGTCCGTGCGATGTCTCCGCCTCCCAATCCAGGATCGCATAGTTAACATGGGAGTGAATGGGTGACGTATCAAATCGCATCGTAATTGGGTGTTTACACAGCACGATCTGGCTTCAATCGCTATGCAATATCGGGGCATTGAATAGCACGCTCATTCGATCCCCGATATCGCATTGACATCGTTCCTGCATCGCATTGGACGTTCACACCATACAACGCAGGCACGATATCGGGTCCAACGATTGAACCACGTGACTTTTGATTGAAATTGTACTGCGATATCGCGACGTGTAAACCCGCCATTACCGGATGGCTCAGGATTACACATCCTGAGCCATCCGGTGACCGCAGTGCGGTCCCTGGAAACGCTGCGAAAACTGCTGCCTGCATGATTTTAAACGCAGGCAGCAGTGCCGGATCCGGCCACCGGATGGCTTGTGAAGCCATCCGGTGTTTTGCATAGGCTCCTATGAGGAGCGTTTCCTGGTCCGGTTTTGAGCTTTTTGAAAGCTCAAAATCGGATCAGGATTTTACAAAAAAAACGGAAATGTGACCCTAGCCTATGTCTTAGGGTGCTTTCACATCTGCGTTTTTCGTAATTCGCGGCAGATGCGGTGAAAAAACCGCATCTGCCGCGTTTGCCGCATAACGGTTCCACTTGCGGCACGGTTGCGGTTTTTTCCATAGGAAGTATAGGGGGACTTGCGGCAGATGCGGCAAGTGCGGTATTGCACTTGCGGCAGGTGCGGCAGAGAAAAAAACCGCGGTCAGCCGCGGTTTTTTTCTCTGCCGCACCTGCCGCAAGTGCAATACCGCACTTGCCGCATCTGCCGCAAGTCCCCCTATACTTCCTATGGAAAAAACCGCAACCGTGCCGCAAGTGGAACCGTTATGCGGCAAACGCGGCAGATGCGGTTTTTTCACCGCATCTGCCGCGAATTACGAAAAACGCAGATGTGAAAGGGCCCTTAAACCCTAGATTCCTCCAAGAACTCCCTTTTCTTGTTTGATCAATTAGACTAAGGTTGGGGTCACACTTGTTAAGGCAATTGCGGTGACCGCATCCAGATGCAGTAACTGCAATTGCCTTCACACACATTTTTGGGCAAAAATGTGTGCTTGAAACCGCAATGTGGTAACCAGATTGCTCCGGATGTGTAATCTGGAGCAATGCGGTTACCGTATACTTTGTTCATCCCTGCTCTAGCAGGGATAAACAAAGTGTTAAATGTGTATTAAAACATTAAAT
This sequence comes from Allobates femoralis, assembly GCA_033576535.1. Classification (NCBI taxonomy): domain Eukaryota; kingdom Metazoa; phylum Chordata; class Amphibia; order Anura; family Aromobatidae; genus Allobates; species Allobates femoralis. The sequence continues at coordinate 533,954,291 of JARQOC010000005.1, forward strand.
ATGAATATTAGCTGTGGCCAACATGTCTCTAGGGGGTGCTAGAGACATGCTGTCCACTTATGTCAGCATGTTAGGGGTTAAATTACCCATTGACTGTATAGCCGGCTATTGTCGGCTTTGTACAAATGTATGAATGAAGCCGCGGCTCCTGACAGTAGAGGAGATACTGTACGTAATGTATGTATAGTATCAGCCGCTGTCCAGGGTCCTGATACCTTTAACATTAGGTGTATGGGGGTGCGCATCCTCATATACCTAATGTTAATGCTTACAGGACCAAGGACAGCGGCTGATACTATACATACATTACGTACAGTATCTCCTCTACTGTCAGGAGCCGCAGCTTCATTCATACATTTGTAGAAGCCAACAATAGCCGGCTATACTGTAAAGGGCTTATTAACCCCTCACATGCTGACAGGAGTGGACACCATGTCTCTAGGGAGGGTGGGCACCCCCTAGAGACATGATGGCCACAGCTAATATTCATATTTAATGTTTTAATACACATTTAACACTTTGTTCATTCCTGCGGTAGCAGGGATGAAGAAAGTATACAGCAACCACATTGCTCCGGATTACACATCCAGAGCAATCTGGTTACCGCATTGCGGTTGACAGAACCTCTCTGAAAACTGCAGCCTGCAGATCAGGTTTACAAAATTTAAACGCATAGGTGACCCTAGCCTAACAGAGTGGGAGACAAATAGGGTCTTATCTGGGAGTAAGGTTTGAGGATTAAAGGTAACAGAGGCTTCACCTTGCATGGCTGTGATGAGTCACAACCACTATAAAAGCAGTTGACAGCAGACCCCAGTGAAATACATAGGGACCAGCATGCTGGTTTGTCTTGAGGAAGGGGCCTGAGGGCCTTGAAATGCGTTGACAAATAAACCACAACTCTATTTCAACATTTAATGTCTCCTGGAATCTGATGTCTTTTGAAGTCCGGTAGCGCGGTAATTATCATTCTACCGTTGGTCTGTATATGTTTTTTTGTTTGATGACAGCTTATGATCCATTTGGCATAGAGTTTGGATTTGAGTTATTAAGACTGACATTGTATACGAGTCTTGATGAAGCGGAATGGCGGGGGACATGGTGCAACTTCTCAGTGGTGTGCATCTATGTGTGCCTTGCTAGAAATGCACTTTCAAACAATTTGACAAATGTTCACTGTCATGCCCCTGTAAGCAGAGTACCAAGGAATTCGTACCAGGATACAGCGGGTCACAGAACAGAAACGAGACCAGACAGTTTCAGATAAATAGATCTTTATACTAGAGGGGCAATGGATAGGATTCTCCAGTTAAAACAATAGGGGATATCACCAAATCAAAGTAACATATACCTGGTCAGGGTTGACCGGGACCAATGTGCTGCCCCCAATGACACTGACCCAGAAAATTTACTTAAGCTATGCCCTGCCTCTTACAGGAGCACGAAAACTACTCTAGTGATGCAATGTGAATTACTGGGTGCACAGAACCACTAGTCGGTGGGTCAACTCACACACTGCAAATGTCTTCCCAGGTGCCACACGTAAACATTGACAGCAGTCTAAGGCTGGCTTCACACTGCAGGATTTTCACTGATCAGTGTCCATCCAGTTCATGTGCCAAAACCAGGAGAGGAACCAGGAGAGAAACTTGCAGAGAGGAACTATAAATGAAAGATTGACACCTGTTCTGAGTTTTGGAGACACTCCTGGTTTTGGCACACACCCTAAATGGACACTGATCAGGGAAAATCCTGCAGTGTGAAGCCAGCCTTAGTTAAAACTTCAGTTCCTTTCTCAATGGCTGTAGCCTACCTAAACTAGTTTGACGGGAAGCGTGCACGCAAAATGTATTGTTTGGCGCCAAAGATGTCTGTAGTAGAGCCTGAGCTCAGGACTTACGATTTGAATGTTTCACAGTCTTTTCCACTCATCCATGCCTTGAGGGACGACCCGGGGATTTTTGACTTGGCCCAAACAGGGGAAGTCTGTTATACCATCTCCTACAATCCTCAGGACTGGTCACTGCAAGGAAAGACTCGTAGCGGAATACAGCTCTTTCACACCAGAAGATGCTCTCACGGAATTAGTCCTTTTCTCTCTAGCTGGTGCACTGATTTACAGGTGTGCCATCCTGGCACTGCCCGCACAAGTCATGGAACACTTTCTCTTGGGTTTCTGAGTCTGAAGTCCTCTGCTAAGGGAAGGAGACAGGCCTCTGCACATCCGCACACCTCAGGGCTTGACTGAGAACCAACTTCTTTCACCCGACCTACCAACTAGCCTCCTAGTTAGTCTTTGCAGAGACCCCAGGAGGACAGGTGTTGAAACTACAGGCACTGCCTCCACCATTTCACACCACTTCAAGCCCATTTTTCACTTACTCTGGCACAACTGTCCAAAACTGGTGTGTAAATGACAGAAGACACATTTTTTTGTGCAAATTTGCATTGCAGAAAAGTTGGCAAAAACTGAGGAATCCGCCTCGACATCTTCAATGTTGAAAAAAAAAGTTGTGCTGACAATGTTTTTCGACAAAGCTAAAAATCGGATTGTAAGCGGAAAGAAAACAAAGTGAAGACACTTTATGACACTTCTGTTCCCATTGAAACGAATCGATCCCGTGCTGGATCATTTTATTTTCATTTTTACGATCGCAAAATAGATCCAAGAATGGAAGTTACTACTAAACACGTGAACAGAGCCAAAGTCTTACTATTTATTAATCCTTCAGCCATAATTTGTATATGTTGGAAAGTCCATTGACGTTTTTATTGCGCCGTTGATTCATTTTTATTGTTGAGGCTTTGGACCAATTCAAAAATTGATTAGAAAGATTATTAATTTTGTAGTAACTTTTGTCTCCGCTCAAACACCTTTGCCCACAGGTACATAGTATCTAATGAGCAATAGATTCTATTATATAGGATCAGTTTATAATTAAGATTCCAGCTCATACTGCATGTATTACGATAAGTTATAAATTTGTTGCTGTGCTGACAATGGAGGGAGATTAGGATAGTAAATCTCGGCCTAAGCACGGCTTTAAACAATGGCTCATTACGAGCAGAGGTACCAGCACCATATATCAGGTGTAAATAATTAACAAAGCGATGGAGAATAAAACACATTAAAGGATATAACGGGAGAATTTAGGAACACGAGTACTTTTTCAAAAAGCGAATTCTAAAGAAAAACAAGGAAGATATGTGGCTCGTGTGAACATAAGCTCGTACAACCTAATATTTGCATTATTTACAGATATGATAGGATTAAAAAATTAACTTTCTAGTCTAGTTTATTTTTTCATCGAAATAACTTGTACTACTATGCCATAAACAGGGTATTCCCATCTCACAGGATAGGTCTGATAAATAGGGGAATAGTGGCCACCAAAGCAGGTGAGTCAGCTATCAATGAATGTAGACTGAATGGAGATGTAATTACGGCTCTCTCTATTCATGCCTATTGGGGAGAGTGTCAACTCAGGGCTTTATAAAAATTCTAGATCCCGATATGTAAGGTTTAACAAAATTACATTGAAAATAACTTGTTTCATCTTTGGATCTGTCTGTTTTAGTAATTTAATAGTTGCATTCCTCACAATCATTCCCAGGGTCAGTCTGACCTGCCGGGTGCACCGGGTAATCCCCCAGTAGGCCCCAGGTCCCCGTGGGCCCACCCGGAGCTACCGCTACTACTGTTAATTATATCTGGCGTGCACTGTGCCCCTATATGATTAATGTCTATGGTAGATTAGGAAGACACAATCTCCCTGCTCTAGCACTCCCATACCCCACTTACCTTGGTGCAATCAACCTGTGCTCTTCTGTCTTCTAATGCTGTAGATAAGTCCCCATGATCTGGTAACCAAGTGTCTCTGAGCTTAGTTCCCCCTAACATATTACTTAGAATTTGACCTCAACCTGTCTCCTAACCTTATTTACCCATGTGTTTTTGTGCTTCTGTACTGTAATATCAGAAAGACCTGACCTCAGCCTGTTGTGAATATACTTGGTCTACCCTGACCTCTACCTATTTGACTATTTCTTCTCTCTACCAACATGGTGCTGTGGCGCCCCTGTGTCTGGTCGCCTCAGAATGGTACTGCATATAACATAGTTTGTATTGTTAATCAGATGGGAAAGATTATTCCTCTGCAGGAGATTAAAACATTCATAAAAATAATGTCTGATCCCTTATAAAGTGAAGTGCACTAGATGCTTGGATTAGGTATGTGACAGCTTCTGGTAAGTGGTAGATGTTAGAATAGTAAGTCACTTAGTGGAGCATAATGAAACATCCAAGATGGAGAGGCTGGTAAGTGCTCATCTAGAATAGCTACATGGTGGGACCTTAGTCCCCAGGTCACCTAACCTTTCAGTCCTTGGTGGCAGAACCTGAGAAGGCTGTGTGGGTCCCTCACACACAGCAGCAAGTGTAGTACCCAGGGACACAGTAACACATAAGGTCAGGGAACTGCTCTAAAGCACTGTACCTGTCCGGCTGAAGGAAATGCACGGAAGACCAGAAACAAGGTGTTATTGGGAGTTCCAGGCTCCGAGAAACCTTAGAACTAAGAAGGAGACAGCAGTAGGCAACACTATCATTTGGCAAAGGAACGAGCTCCCATCAGACCAGCCAGATTGCAAGCCTGGGAAGGAGGTACTGTGCCATACTAACCTGTTTGTAAACTGTAAAGTAATGATCTGGTTTTCTGCTGCTTTATTCCAACTACATCACTACCCTCATCATCTCTCTGGGGCCATCCCTAGTTGGGTAGGTCTTTCCATCTGTGCTGCTATACCACCAATCCCACGGAATCATCTGCAGTGCCAGCCACATCAGGCTGATAATCACAACTGGCGTCATGAATAAAACATTCTCCCTACTACTAGACCCTTTTATGTGTGTGGCTAAGACCACGGCTGCTGGGCATGGCTACTGTGAACTAATCTTTGGCTCAGCCGCTGAGCAACCTGGCGCTTTTGACCAACACAGTGCCTCTTCATGGTGTCATCTGCCTGATTTCAAGCTTCCTCAAGTAGACTACTCCCAGAATAAAAAACAAAGTTCAGATCTCTGAGTGAGTATAGTAAAAAATGACCACGATTTAAGTAGACATAGCCTCTCAGGCAAATGACCCTTACTAAATTTTTTAACGGTTGTCCACTTTCTTTTTTTCTTTATTTTTACCTTTTTTAGAGTGGCATATAGGATATTGGCTTCCTTATTACAGGGTGATTCCCACAAGTGATCCCATAGAATGGTAATACCCCTTCAAGTATGCAAAAATTACATTTTGACCTTGACCAATGTTCATGTTATAGTGGAATGAGGATATTTACTTAAAGGACTAGTTTCCAAGCTGTGACTTTTGGCTAACAAATTTGCCACAACTGGAGAAACAGAGGTTGTGCACCACAAGCATATAACATACCGTTTTGGAAAAAAGATTCTTAAAATATTTGACTCTTGTAATTTTACCTTCATAGAAACTTATTAGAAGAGGTTTTCAGTATTGTAGGGTTGTCGGAGCTACCTTATTAATTCATTCTGATGGTCTATTTTCTTACTATAAGATTGGATACTACAATTGCCAATGTAGAAGTCATGTGGCTGACTTGGCAATATTGCCGCCAAATCTGCTGATCATGTCTTCTGCCATCAGAATAAAGCTTGTGGCCAAGAATTTCAGTAGCAGAGGACATACACTTTAATGGGATTATCCAGTCGTAGTATAGACCATTAATATTAGATTGTCAGAGTCTGGCTGTCAGCCATTAGACTAATGTAAGCTGAACCTGCCAATATTGATGGCAATTAATTCAGCCAACATTCTGGAAGCCCCCGATTCTTTCCCAACAGATGAAATTGGGATAGATAAGGATAACTGATGACCGATCCTTAAATTCTCTAAGTGGGATTATTTACTAATAGGACAACCCCTTCTCATTCCACAGTTAAAAAAATAAAATAAAATAATAAAAAAGCATATACCGTATATACTCGCGTATAAGCCGAGTTTTTCCCCCTCGGCTTATACGCAGTCATATACAGCAGCAGCCCGCCCGCCAGCCCCATCAGTACACAGGCACCCCCCATCAGTATCCAGGGACCCCCCTTGCTCCGCAAACCTGCAAAGTAAAATCATTATACTTATCACTGTCCTGTCGCTGCCGTCCCCGCCGCTGCCATCGCCCTCACCCGGCTTCATCCGTCTTCTTCCGGCTTCCTCTGGTCGGCGCCGGCAATGACGTCATTGTCTGCGCCAGAGGAGGAAGCCGGAAGACGCTGGATGAAGCCGGGTGAGCGCGATGGAATCGGCGGGGACGGCGGCGACAGGACAGTGATAAGTATAATGATTTTACTTTGCAGGTTTGCGGAGCAAGGGGGGGGGGGCCCTGGATGCTGATTGGGAGCGCCTGTATACTGATGGGGGTGGCGGGCGGGCTGCTGCTGTATATACCACTGGGGCTGCTGTATAGTAGCACTGGGGCTGCTGTATACTACCACTGGGGCTGTATATACCTCTGGGGCTGCTGTATACTACCACTGGGGCTGCTGTATACTACCACTGGGGCTGTATATACCTCTGGGGATGCTTTTATACTACCACTGGGGCTGCTGTATACTACCACTGGGGCTGTATATACCTCTGGGGCTGCTGTATACTACCACTGGGGCTGCTGTATACTACCACTGGGGCTGTATATACCTCTGGGGCTGCTGTATACTACCACTGGGGCTGCTGTATACTAGCACTGGGGCTGTATATACCTCTGGGGCTGCTGTATACTACCACTGGGGCTGCTGTATACTACAACTGGGGCTGTATATACCTCTGGGGCTGCTGTATACTACCACTGGGGCTGCTGTATACTACCACTGGGGAGGCCTGTATACCACTGGGGGGCCTGTATACCACACTGCTGGGGGCTATATACCTGTGCAGGGGTCCACCCTCGGCTTATACACGAGTCAATAGGTTTTCCCAGATTTTGGGGGCAAAAGTAGGGGGGTCGGCTTATACACAGGTCGGCTTATACACGAGTATATACGGTACTCAACTCCTGGGCCGGCATATTCCAGGCTAGGTCAATGTCTTGTGAGCCTCACGTCCACTCACTGCCGGCTTCTCCCAGTCTTAGGACAAATGTGTTAACAACAGATAATGAGACCCGTGACTGCCGCTCACCTCCTGTTGATTACTTCTGGGTCCGAAGGCAGGGAGAGTGACACAGGACTCGCATAACGTCACAACCGCACGTGAGCCCCCAGGAACATGAGCGCCATCGTCGCTGGAATGGCACCGGCGTGTGAGGTGAGTATAAGCTTCTTTATTGTAATTGTGGAATGAGAAGGGGTTGTCCTACTAGTGGACAACCCCTTTAAGCTGCTAGAGGAGTCTGGCAGTGGCTCTCTAATAGAGAACACATGAGCCCTCATCCAGAGCAAGCTATCGCCTATACTGAAAAGTTGGGTGACAGCTGCCGGCCAAACAATTGTCCGAATCATCACTTGGCCAACAGAGCTTTCTAAAGACTATGGAGAGGACGGCGGGGGATAAGGGTAAAATATCAATTTTTAAAAGACTGGATATTTCCTTTCACGCTTCTGTAGTAATTTTTAGGTTGAAGCAAAGAAAGAAAAAATCCAGTAAAATACTAATATTGAATTTATCCAAACGCCTAGGTAACATGAACTGTGTGCCAAGATTATTACTTTATATAATTGCTAAATTAGAGGTGGTATTACATCTGTTGTCTACATGTTTTGATGCCCTCAGTGGTTTGTTCTGGACCAATTTTCATGAATCTTATATAATTTATCTTAATTATAAATCACCAGGGTGTATTCACTCGGCCAAATCTCTTAATTGGCTGAATGCCTCTCCACCGCTACTTCTAATAGAATTATTCAGTTCATTGAAACGTCTGCTAGCTCTTTCCATTGTGCCGTGATCAAGGCAATTGTTTTATTATATTTGCATCACGGTAGTGCTATGTCATAGTTACATAAGAATGTATTTTATGTGTATTATTAGCATTGTTTGCTGCTGCTCCAGTGGTAATCAGAATATATTCTTATTGAGAAGAGCTACTAGACCTGTACTTGCGAAGGGCACATCGTGGACTATCACTAAAAAATATATTATAGCAGATCGTTCCGGTACAGCGCTTTCTCAAGAACACACTGTAACCTCCAGCATGTGGAGGTAATAGGAGGACATTACAGCCACAGTACACATTTCTAAAATGTAACCGAATAGATTTTATCAATAAATGAGCAGAAATTAAATAATTGAATAAAATTAATAAAACTCTTACACAAATATATTTTCGAAATAAGGCTGGTCTCACACTGACACTTTTTGAATCTGGAGGATGCTAGTTTTACCCGCACCCCCCGGCACCCCCGGCACTCCTGGAATTGTAAAAAATGATGCACCACAACCGGTATTATCACCGATCCGTCTCTCCGGTGCGGGAGCATACAGTTGCTTCCGGCTACATACCTTTTTCCGCCGGATCCGAAGACAAATGACAAGTCCCTAGAAGGTGTCTCATATAGAACTGCGTTCTGGGCATGCAAAGTTCAAAAACCTGGATCAGGCGTCGGGATCCAGAGTCCGCCAGATCCGGGTGGGTTACATAGGGTCGTATGGAGTGCCCCGAATCTGGGTGCTCCTGTTTTTTTGTCACTGAGTCCAAATTTGCAACAAAATTAGTTTTTGATCTAGATGTAAAAATCGGTGACTCCCGGATCCGGGGCAAACAGGAAGAACAGGGTGCACCCACAAGTCCCTGCAGCCCCATTGACAGTCAGGGAGGCCGAAAGTGGATGCGGGTGCATTCAATATTAGACGGATTCACACCGATGCCAAAAAACGCCATTGTGAAATCAGCCTTATTCGATATTGGATGCTTTGTTTTCTGTATATAGAATTCCCAACAGCACGGTGGCCCTATTACTATATTGTTCCAGTTATTAAGTGAATAATAAATAATAATGGGAATAAATTAAGATCTTACTGTTGTGATAACTTTTGTATATATAAATCTGTACGGATTAGGAACCAGATATTTGATATGCATAAGATTAAAGCAGACCGTAAGACTTGCTGAAGAGATATAGGATCTATATACTGTAGAATGGGTCATCTCACCAGGACAATACCTCTTCAGTTTGAAGTTGGACCCAAATTACCAGGGTTAATTTATCCTCAGTTCTTGAGTGGTAATTTCGACTCCTTATTTTATTCTCTCTGCTCCTCTGAGTATTTTTTTTCTAATCTAATATACAGTTCCAGAGATATGGGACCTTTTATTTAGTACTAATATTTATAGTCTGTTCTGAAGGGGTGTAGCTCATTGTATAATTATGCAGAGCAGGCAAAAGACACGCCCCAGAGGATCTTGTGAGGATCGCCCAATTAATAAAGACATAAAATACTAGTACTAAACAAAAGGCCTATATTTCTGGAACTGTATGGAGGATTAAAACAAAACTAAAAATAATTACTTAGGTGATAACTGGGAATAAAATACCGTAAGTGAAAAATCTGCCACTTCTGACCTGGTGTCAGGTCATCTTTAAACTGAATGCAAACCATGCAATATTTAATTTTCTGAAATAATGACCTTCGGGTTTTCATTGGCTGTAAGCTGTAATCATCAACATTAACAGAAATAAACACTTGAAATAGATCACTCTGTGTGTAATGACTCCATATAATGTATGTGTTCACTTTATGTATTGAATTACTGAAATAAATGAACTTTTTGGTGATATTCTCATTCATTGAGATGCACTAGTATAATATAGAATGGGATCATTTCACCATGACAATACCTTTTCAGTTTGAAGATGGACTCAAATTACACAAGAAGACCTGTCACCAGTTTTTCCTCGTATTCCCACTTCTCCACTGAACGTACCATATTTTGTTATTATAGAGCCATGTGACTTTCCTCCAATAGATTATATATCAGGTGACATAAGGATTGGGGAGTTGGAATTCAGTTGCCAGGAATTTTTGTTTGGAGGGAAGATAAGTTGTTGCCAGATGATTCTTCCTTATGGAAATCCAAGCATTTGAGAGATATCGCTGTTAGACAAACAATAGGAATCTAAGGGGTAAGCAGGGGCGTAACTACAATGGGTGCAGGGGTTGCAATCGCACCCAGCCCTGGAGCCAATGGACCTCAAAAGTCCCTTCGCCTGTAGAAAAAGACCACTGCTATTAAAGATTTGCAGTAATTGGGGGCCCTGTTGGAGCTTTCACATTGGGGCCCATTAGAGATTCAAATTACGCCACTGGGGGTAAGATTTCTCTTCGTCGAGAGGGACATGCCATTGTGAGGAGTCTTAATGGAACCAATCACTATGATTTAAAGGGCAACTCCAGTGAGAGAAAACTTTTTAGTACAGTCCCTGCCCTCCTACATGATCAAGTAGAGCTGTACACTGCAGTTCTAGGATCTATAGATTACTTATAAATCAATAAAATCATATCTGCTACTCTGCTCTGGTCCCCACCTCATGGAACCTAAATCTCTCCGCATGTCAGCTTTATGCTGCTGGTGAGAAGAGGAGGTGTGTCGGGGACGTAGATGCTTCAGGATCATCCTACATTCCAGCCGCTCACATTTCTGCTTAGGGAGGGGGCATGTCAGGGGGCGTGGGCATCAGCCCCATGCTCACACATAGAATCCAGCCCCTGTTATACGATCCTATGTGCAGGGGGGGTCCAGGCTTCAATTAGCAATCATGTCACCAAGCAGATACAAACACATGTTGTGATCCTCTGCTGTATGATGATAGATAATGTGTACTGTTATTGTGAGGATACAAGCAGAGGCAAATCATTACATTGATCGATTCAGCTCTGCATGATCTCCCCTCCCCCATAGGAACATGGTATCTTCTTATCTCTCCAACTTTCAATGGATCATCATCATCACTCCTCACTGGAATGTAGGATGATCCTGTAGCTCCCAGCATCCACACCCCTGACACACCTCCTGCATGAAGCTCCCAGGCTAAAGATTCTGGGTTCCATGACATGTGGGCCAGTGCAGAGGAGCAGATATGATTTTAATGATCTATAAGAGATCTATAGATCCTAGAACTGCAGTGTACAGCTCTGCTTCATCATGTAGGAGGGCAGGGACTGTACTAAAAAGTTCTCTCTCACTGAAGTTCCCCTTTAATCACCTGTAAATCAGTGCAGCAGGTGATTGACGTGTGCAGCATGACATCACTATTTTTTTTTATTATTTATTTCTCCTGTGGGCTTGTTTTTCTGCTGAACCCGCTCACTCTCATCCAGAATCATCCAGGGAGGGAGGGAAACAATCAATTTGCATAACAAAATAATAGTAACCTAAAGTGTATGCCACTTTCATCACACTCAGCCAAAGGAACGCCTGGCGCATGGCTCAACGCAGCAGTTACAACGGTGAATAATGGAGTAAGGAAAGCTCTAATGGTAGGAAGCAGTGAAATGAGTCACCTCCTGACACTCGCCTGTCTCTGCACCCTCAGCTCCCTAATGTACCTATAGGGGTCCTTCCACGCCGTCACCATCACATGCCTAATCCCTATCTATCCCTCCACTCATTCTGAAAAGTGCATTTAACAGTGAGTATGCTAAACTTATAAGTGCAATTATACGATACAGGCGAATGAGGACAAACAGAGGAACAAGGAAAGGATACACTCCCAACTCAAATTGTCAACAAAGCACCAGGACTGATATGTGATTATATAATCGGCAAGGGTTAAAGGAACATGCAACTATTTAGGGGGAAAGGGAGTGGTTACAAATCGGCTACACCTGAGATTGGAACAACAAGGAACGACCAGAAAGAAAGAGTCCTTAACCCTTGCCGCTGAAAAAGAACTCAAATAAAACCCAGAGTCTCACAAAGCAATGTGACACTTGGATCCCAAACCTGTCACACGTCTTACAAGGACGGGAGACCCTGTCACAGCTTTACAAGTGGTATAATTCAAGGTCTGTAGCTAAGCTATCTTTTAGTTCAAAGGCCTAGCCCCCTGTATCTATAAAACCCTGGTCAGTGGTCCTCTGACATCCTGGACTCGGGGCACATCCTGTACTATCCCCAGGCCTGGGGTATATCCTGCACTATCATTGGACCTGGTGCATATCCTGCACTATCTCAGGACCCGGAGCACATCTTGTACTATGCCAGGACACAGAGCACATCTTGCACTGAGCCAGTACCCGGGACACATCCTGCGCTATCCCAGGACTCAGGGCACATCCTGCACTATGTCAGGACCCAGAGCACATCTTGCACTGAGCCAGGACCCGGGACACATCCTGCGCTATCCCAGGACTCAGGGCACATCCTGCACTATGTCAGGACCCAGAGCACATCCTGCACAATGTCAGGACCCAGAGCACATCTTGCACTGAGCCAGGACCCGGGACACATCCTGCGCTATCCCAGGACCCAGGGCACATCTTGCACTATCCCAGGACCCAGAGCACATCCTGCACTATGTCAGGAGCCATGGCACATCCTGCACTATTCCAGGACCCAGGGCACATCCCGCACTATCCCAGGACCAGGGGCACATTGTGCACTATCCCAGGACCCGGGGCACATTCTGCACTATCCCAGGACCCGGGGCACATTCTGCACTATCCCAGGACCCGGGGCACATTCTGCACTATCCCAGGACCTGGGGCACATTCTGCACTATCCCAGGACCCGGGGCACATTCTGCACTATCCCAGGACCCGGGGCACATTCTGCACTATCCCAGGACCCGGGGCACATCCTGCACTATCCCAGGACCCGGGGCACATTCTGCACTATCCCAGAACCCGGGGCACATCCTGCACTATCCCAGGACCCGGGGCACATTCTGCACTATCCCAGAACCCGGGGCACATCCCGCACTATCCCAGGACCTGGGGCACATTCCGCACTATCCCAGGACCCGGGGCACATTCTGCACTATCCCAGGACCCGGGGCACATTCTGCACTATCCCAGGATCAGGGGCACATCCCGCACTATCCCAGGACCTGGGGCACATTCTGCACTATCCCAGGACCCGGGGCACATTCTGCACTATCCCAGGACCCGGGGCACATTCTGCACTATCCCAGGACCCGGGGCACATTCTGCACTATCCCAGGACCCGGGGCACATTCTGCACTATCCCAGGACCTGGGGCACATTCTGCACTATCCCAGGACCCGGGGCACATTCTGCACTATCCCAGGACCCGGGGCACATTCTGCACTATCCCAGGATCAGGGGCACATCCCGCACTATCCCAGAACCCGGGGCACATCCCGCACTATCCCAGGACCTGGGGCACATTCTGCACTATCCCAGGACCCGGGGCACATTCTGCACTATCCCAGGACCCGGGGCACATTCTGCACTATCCCAGGACCCGGGGCACATTCTGCACTATCCCAGGACCCGGGGCACATTCTGCACTATCCCAGGATCAGGGCACATTCTGCACTATCCCAGGACCCGGGGCACATTCTGCACTATCCCAGGACCCGGGGCACATTCTGCACTATCCCAGGACCCGGGGCACATTCTGCACTATCCCAGGACCGGGGCACATTCTGCACTATCCCAGGATCAGGGGCACATTCTGCACTATCCCAGGACCCGGGGCACATTCTGCACTATCCCAGGACCTGGGGCACATTCTGCACTATCCCAGGACCCGGGGCACATTCTGCACTATCCCAGGACCCGGGGCACATTCTGCACTATCCCAGGACCCGGGGCACATCCTGCACTATCCCAGGACCCGGGGCACATTCTGCACTATCCCAGAACCCGGGGCACATCCTGCACTATCCCAGGACCCGGGGCACATTCTGCACTATCCCAGGACCCGGGGCACATTCTGCACTATCCCAGGATCAGGGGCACATCCCGCACTATCCCAGGACCCGGGGCACATTCTGCACTATCCCAGGACCCGGGGCACATTCTGCACTATCCCAGGACCCGGGGCACATTCTGCACTATCCCAGGACCCGGGGCACATTCTGCACTATCCCAGGACCCGGGGCACATTCTGCACTATCCCAGAACCCGGGGCACATCCCGCACTATCCCAGGACCTGGGGCACATTCTGCACTATCCCAGGACCCGGGGCACATCCTGCACCATCCCTGGACTTGGGGCGCATCTTCCACTTGGCGACGTCCCTGGTATACACAATTCTCACATAGCTTTTCCTTTCAGAATCAAACCTTTGCCACCAAAACCTTCCAAACCACAAGCAGTTCTCAGCGCTTCCATGTGTTTTCTTTTTCTTATTACTATCTTTCACGTTGCATATGTTGCTTCTTTGTAAATGAGAATGGATAAAATGTAATAAAAATTGCAGGAAAGTTCAGCTCTTTAGATCTTCACTTGTGTGTTTTGATGTATTTCTGGGAAATGCGTGCAACAATAAAAGAGGAATTTTGATAGAATTGTAGCGCTCTTCCAGCGATGCGTGCATGAGCTCCGAGCTCGTCGGAATAAAAGCTTCCTTGATATTGCAGTTATCAAAACAGCACTTTACTTTTTCTAGATATTATTATTGCATTGTAAACAACGACGCTCTTTGTGGCTCGGTGAGGAATAGTGGTCACCGCGATGTTAAGTATCCAACAAAAGAAAACTCTGAACTTTCGTCAAGCATGAATACTCCGCCATTACCACTCTTTTCATACATCGCGGCTATAGAAAGCAGCTCTTTTGAGCATAAAACAGAATAAACCATTGATCTCCCTTTTCAGCCCTGAGCAGTTAACTATCGAGTCTTTGTGTATGTTCTTCCTAGCTCCAGGCGCGGTGTAATAACAACGCAATGCCATCCTTTCTAATGGCAGGCGGATATGACTATAGTGTGGTAGTGACCCAAGGGAAACGGAGGACCCCAGATAAACAATACTTTGTGAATCCATAGTTTATAAAGAAAATCTATATACAGTATGACCTGCTAAATATAACGACCCAATGCACTTAAAGCAGAAATACCGTACCTACAAAGAGAACACTGTGCAGGTATGGAGAAATAACAATGCCTTTTATTGAAATAATCTAAAATTACAAACATTATAAAGCACTTGAAAAAATGTGTCTGCAAACTGAGTGTCAGTTTGGCTTATATCTTAAGGGTCGATATTGACTTTTTTGGATTGCTACTTCCAATAGGTGGCGATAAAGTTCAAGCCTTCTTTGAAGAAGTAATAAGCATAACTGATTGCGAAGAGGAGCATCTGCGGCATTTAAGTCTCCTCATACTGGCATGTTACTCTCCATGAAGAGAAAGGTTGCACCTTCGATCCCCAGTCTTAGCCAAATCAGATCTCGTAATTTGCGCTGACGAGAGGCAATACCCTGAAACACCGTGTCTCGTGATAGAGGACTTGAACTCTAGTACCACCTATTGGAAGTAGCAATTCTAAAGCCTCACCCCTTCTAGCCCCAGTCTTAGCATCTCACCAACCAAATCAGATCTCAAACTTTGCACTGATGAGAGGCAATACCCCAAAACAGCATGTCTAACGAAAAAGGACTTGAACTCTAGTGCCACCTATTGGAAGTTGCAATTCTGAAACCTCATCCCTTCTAGCCCCAGTCTTAGCATCTTACCAACAAAATCAAATCTCATACTTTGCATTGATGAGAGGCAATACCCCGAAACACCATGCCTAGAGAAAGAGGACTTGAACTCTAGTGCAACCTATTGGAAGTAGCAATTCTGAAACCTCAACCCTTCTAGCCCCAGTCTTAGCGTGTCACCAACCAAATCAGATCTCATACTTTTCACTGATGAGAGGAAATACCCCGAAACACCTTGTTAGAGAAAGAGGACTTGAACTCTAGTACCACCTATCGGAAGTAGAAATTCTGAAGCCTTACCCCTTAGATCCCAGTTTTAGCTTCTCACCTAGCCAAATTATATCTCACACTTTGCACTGATGAGGGGCAATAGCCTGAAATGCTGTGTTTGAAAATTGAGATTCTGATTTGGCTTTTGTATCCTTGGTCATATGATAAGGCTCGTCAAAGTGTCGATATTGACTTTTAAGATAGCTACTTCCAATAATATATTTTCAATACTATATGGAAGGAGTCATTCCACTGTATATTTCAGAATGAATCTGCCTTGAGATTTCACAATATAAACTGCATACAGTGTCTTGAAACAATATCCATACCTTGTGAACTTTTCCCACTTTTTCCACATTACACTCACAAGCTTAAATTTGTTTAATTGAGATTCCATATGTTAGACCAGGGCAAAGTGGTGAGTATTTGTGAAGTGCAAAGGAAGTGATACATGGTATTCTAAATATTTAAAAATATATTTGTGAAAATTTGGATTTGCATTTTTATTCAGCCCCCTGAGTAAATACTCTATAGCAGGGGTCCACAAGGTACAGCAGGTACAGCAGCGGTGAGCAAAGGGTGGGTGTGTGTGCTGCAAGAGGAGGAGGATGGGTGCTGCAAAACGAGGAGGATGGGGGATGCAAAAGGAGGAGGATGGGGACTGCAAGAGGAGAAGGATGGGGACTGCAAAAGGAGGAGGATGGGGGCTACAAGAGGAGTAGGATGGCTGCAAAAGGGAGGAGGAAGGGGCTGAAAAAGGAGGAGGATGGGGCTGCAAGAGGAGGAGGATGGGGGCTGCAAGAGGAGGAGGATGGGGGCTGCAAAAGGATGATGGGGTTGCAAGAGGAGGAGGATGGGGGCTGCAAGAGAAGGAGGATGGGGACTGCAAAAGGAGGAGGATGGGAGCTGCAAGAGGAGGAGGATGGGGACTGCAAGAGGAGGAGGGTGAGGGCTGCAAAAGGATGATGGGGATGCATGGAGATGATGGGAGCTGCATGGGGATGATGGAGGTTACATGGGGATGATGTGGGCTGCAAGAGGATGATGTGATTATTGTGCATTACAAGGGGACGATGGGGGCTGCAAAGGGATGATGGGGATACCATATTGAGGGCTGCAAGGGGGTGGAAAAATAAGACATCAACTGAAAATAAGGCGTAGTGCATCTTTTGGGGAAATGGTACTAAACTCCACCCCTTCTCCTTGGCCCTGCCCCATATGACCAAAGCCCTGCCCCTATCTCCATATCCCTCTTCCCAGGCCACGGAGAAATGGTCTTGCATGAAGCCGTTCCCCGATGCAAAAAAGGTTGGGAACCACTGCTTCATAGAACCAATTACTGTAAAAGTACCTTCATACTCCGCAATCTCGCCTGGCAATCCTAAAAGCGATACGTCGCCCCGGAGCAATCACCTTGAAATTGCCTCACAGTTGCGGCGTGTGATTGGGGAATTTCGCAGCGGTAAATCGCCTCTCGCCTGTCGCCTGATTCCTGAGCACTGCCCTGAAATCAGCTGCAATCATGAAGGCGATATATCCGTGTTGTGGCGTGTGATATATCTATAGTGATGTAATCAGCATCGCCTATGGTTTCCCGTAGGCGTGCCACAGCGTGCTGTAGTCCACGCCCCATGTGAACTGATTGGTGTGGGGTACTGTGTTCCCATTGGCTGTCAATTGACACTGCGCCATATTTAAAGAGCTGTCCGTCCAGCGCCACACAATGGCAATGGCGTCATGTATTAGCCAGCCTACCAGAGCAGGCTGACCAATCGGAACGCTGTTGCTTTGTCCAATGAGCGCGTAAGGGGTGCGGTGTAAACCACTGCGGTACACCTATCTCTTCGCCGCGCTGAACATGTACGCCCACATTGCCTTTGAGATTGCGGCGTGTTAACTGGGGATGGGATTAGGTAGGATTGCTTCTGCTGTATGTGAGGCGATTTCCTGAGCGACACATCGCCTTACTTTCAGGGCGCAATTGCAGCGTGTGAGGCCGCCATCGGCAATCTGAGGCGAGCATGAAAAATGTGCACGCGCATGTTAGATCACCTCATATTTCCAGGCGAGATTGCGGCATTTGAACGTACCTTAAGTCTTTTGGGATCTGTCTCTTACCAGCTTTGCACATCTAAAGGCTGATTTTTTTGCCCATTTTACTTTGCAGATTAAGACATCTGTGAACAGCCATTTTCAAGTCTTGTCACAGATTCTCCATGTGATTTAGGTCTGGACTGTGACTGGGCCTTTCACACATATGAACATGCTTTGATGTAAACCATTTATTGTAGCTCTGGCAGTATGTTTAGTGTTGTTGTCCTGCTGGAAAGTCTAAATCTCAGTCTTAAGTCTTTTCCAGACTCTAACAAAATTTCCTCCAGCATTGTGCTGTATTTATCTCCATCCATCCCCCATCTACTTGGACCAGCTTCCCTGCCCCTGCTGAACAAAAGTCTCTCCACAGCATGATGCTGCCACCACCATGTTTGACAGTGGGGATGGTGTTTTTAGGATGATGTGCAGTATTGGTATTTTGCCCCATAGCGTTTTGTATTTATCCAAAAAAGTTCTACTTTGGTCTCATCTGACCAGAGCACCTTCTTTTACATACCAGCTGTGTCTCCTACATGACATTTTGCAAACTATAAATGGGATGTGTTATAGGTTTCATAAATGTGTAAAACAAAAAGGAAAAGGGGCGCAAATGTGTAGGATCCCCTTATTAAAAACGTCTAAGTGGCGTGGATAGGTGGCCACTCACCTTATCGGGTTGTGCAATTCCTGCACGACCCGGTTTAACAGCCTCCGCCGCCGGCGGTATATGCAATGCCTCTCCGCTCTCCTCTCTCCTGTTCAAGGCAGATTGTTTGTGCTGTTCCTGAGCTGCTCCAGCCGCCAGTCCCTCAAAAAGGGAGTAGTTTTCATGCAAAAAATAGTAATGGCGGTCTAATTAGGAGCGCTCTAAGGAACAAGCAGACATGTAAGATGTTTTCATAAATGTCAAACCTTTTATTAACTTCTTAGCTCCCCTCACAGCTCCACTACGCGTTTCAACTGCATACAAACAGTCTTCATCAGGTGGTGTACTTTGGTGTTCATAATGTAATTTCCATCTCACACCACCTGATGAAGACTGTTTGTATGCAGTTGAAACGCGTAGTGGAGCTGTGAGGGGAGCTAAGAAGTTAATAAAAGGTTTGACATTTATGAAAACATCTTACATGTCTGCTTGTTCCTTAGAGCGCTCCTAATTAGACCGCCATTACTATTTTTTGCATAGGTTTCATAAATGGCTTTCTTCTTGATGGTCTTCCATAAAGACAAGATTTGTGGAGTATACAACTAGTAGTTTCACAGTTTTCTCCCACCTGAACAGTGGATCTCTGTGGATCTCTTGACTGTTTTTCTAATTAGTGCACTCCTTCTTTGGGATTTCAGTTTCGGTGGACGGCCATGTCTTGGTAGGATTTCAGTTGTGCCATACTCCTACCATTTTGGAATGATAGATTGAACAGTGCTCTGTGAGATGTTCAGAGCTTGGAGTCATTTTTATAACCTAACCCTGATTTACTCTACAAATTTATCCCTGACCGGTCTTGTGTGTTCCCAGTAAAATACCTTTAAGTTGTGAGTGTATTGTAAAAAAAGTGAAAAAGTTCACGTGACATAAATACTTTTTCAATGCACTCTACATTATTAACTAGATCTATTGGATCTGACAAGGTTTGTGTACATGCAATCTATATTAGAATGTCAATGTAACCTTTTTTTGAAAGTTTAATCTCTGCTCATATAGCCTAATTGACAGCTCCTTAGTATCTCTCCTTCCTGCGGAGATCTCATTCAGCTCAGTATAAGCTGTGGCTGTCAGTCAGACTGGGTGGGATGAGACTGAATACATTTGGCCTCAAGCTTGACTGATGAGGCCGGGTTTAGAATCTTGTACTAAAACCTGGATCAGTCACATTTTCAAATTGCTATTTTATGCACAAGAATAAATGACACTGTATTTTCTTCTATGCAGACCACTGATCATTGGTGTTATATATACAGGTGCATATCAATGAATTAGACTATCATCAAAAACAATATATAAAG
Source organism: Allobates femoralis (assembly GCA_033576535.1). Taxonomy (NCBI): domain Eukaryota; kingdom Metazoa; phylum Chordata; class Amphibia; order Anura; family Aromobatidae; genus Allobates; species Allobates femoralis. Next base: position 533,974,289 of record JARQOC010000005.1, read on the forward strand.
TGAAATACATATATTGTATAGAGTCATTACAAACAGAGTGATCTATTTCAAGTCTTTATTTCTGTTAATGTTGATGATTATGGCTTACAGCCAATACAAACCCAAAGGTCATTATCTCAGAAAAATTTAAGTAAGTAGGATGAAGGGTTAAAAACCGTATCCCACGAGACATCAAGTGAAGCATCATCAGGCAGGACGTTGGTAAAAAAATAAATAAAAAAAACTGTTAAAATGGAATGAATGACAAGGACTTTTTAATTAAAGTATATTAACAAATAACAGATTATTACAATAAATAGCCATTTAGAAATAAAATCAATATTAGTTTTTGATTACGCCTTTAATATCAGGATTACGTGTACATTCTTACATTGGTTGTCAAAGTCAGTACACCAGACTCATCAGGACTAAGATTACTAATGTATATTTAATTTGTATTGTCTAGTGACAGATCTGCCATCATTGGTGCCTTAAATGCAAAATCTGTAAGAGAAGCCATCATCTGTGTCCTTCATAATATTTGTGTCTTATGGGGTTCTCTGGACCTTGGAGCTTTCAGGCACTAAATCCCAATGCAAATGTTACCTTTGCACCCCCCGAATGTTTGCACTTAACTATTGTATTTTTTGTATATTTCCTTGTTAGTGCCAACATATTCTTGAGGACTTTGGTGTTCATAATGTAATTTCCATCTCCCAGCAACATTCAGACATACAGATCAATGTTACAGGAAGCCAATGCCCATATAATTATATTGTTGGAGAGTGGAAGGAAGCTGGGATACCACACAAACACTGGGATGACATACCTCCATGCAAATGTTACTCTTGGCTGGGCTTGAACCCAAGGTCCTAGAGATTTCAAGACAGCTGTGATAATAAACCTAGAGGATCCACTGGTGGATTTAGGTTCTTATATAGTAACAAACCCTGCAGGTTCAGCAGAGGCTTCATTTGGAGATGGCTGGATGTATCCACATGCCAGTAGGGTCTAATTCCAATTTAAGATGTATGATATTAACCAGATTAAGATGCAAGGAAACATTGGTGACTAGCCCAGGGTATGGGGACTCGGGTATCGGGGCCCTCTGCTGTGGTAGGAATGTCACTGGTGGCCTGCCCTGACCCGTGGCCATGGTGATCAAGTAAAAAGGGGAAATTGGAATGGAATAAAAATTTATCGTGACGCCACCCCCAGCTTCTGGTGATTGAGCACCAGCGCCGCTTCAGACCTCCGGAGGGTGGTGGTATAGCGACAAATATGGTACAGCTCCCTGCAGGTGGAGCTGGCCCTCCAGGACAGAGATGCACCGGTGGTAACGGGGGTGCTGATGATGAAAATGAGTGGAGCACGGTATCGCGGAGAAACAAATACACGGAGACTCGGTCACTCTACCCGGGTACTTTACTGGAACAATGCAGATGGTGATACAGTTCACAGTGGCAAAACAGTCTTTATCTGGCCAGGTAGTCACAGTGGGCTGCAGAGTCACTGGAAGTCTCCTGTGGTATGCCTTCCTGGATCTAACCCATGTCCGCTGCTCGAGCCTGTCCTGGGGTAGCCTGCTTAATACCAGGCCCATTGAGGTGCTCTGATGATCCCGGCTTCCACTCTCTCCCTCTCCTGCTCTGGGATTCGATCCCAGTGAGTTAACCTGGTGTGACTGATCCCGCCAGACAGGGTGTCGGGGCCGGTAAACGGTTTTCTTGGCTCAGGGGCTGGACTCCCTGACCGTCTTCGGAATCAGTACTCCGGTAAAGTTGACCACGGTTCCCTCCCTGACTATGGGCACTCTGGTTCCCCTCCTTCCGTCTGGGCTGCCTGTTCTCTCTCTCCAGGCCTCCTCCCTGGGAGTCTCCTTTTCTTACTCGGAGGCTCCCCATTCTCCATCTTTCCTCAGTGCCGACTAGAACTCAGTGTGTCCTCCTCCTCCCCTAACTCCCCCCCCCAGGGTACGAGCCCAAAACCATCTATTCTAAGTGGGTGTGTGGGAGTGCTGGGTTGGGATCCTCCCACAGACATCTGCCTTCCCACTGTGATAGGGGTTACCACACACTCATTTATGGGTGCAGTACCCCTCTTGTGATGCCTAACCAGATGGGGCGCCACATTGGAGTTCACATACTTAGATTAATGGCCAGTTCTTCTCGTGATCCCAAGACAACCTATTCCCATTCATTATATCCACCATGCTTCTTACATATATAATTGCTATTTCACTTATTCAATATGGTCTCTTTTTCATAATAATGTTCACACCATTAATAAACTGTAACACTTCATACCTGGATAAACCGATATTCTCCGTTTCTCCATCTACTTTGTCTTTTTTTTGCATTGTGCGCTGTACTACAATAAAAACTATATAAATGGATTTATCCACTCAACCAAGAAAACCAATTGTTATGGTCTGATCACTCTTAAGGACAGGGTATAAATATACTGGTTAATATGAAGTCTTTATGATTAGTGAATCTTTAAAAGAGATGTTTCTTGAAGACCACCAGTGTCCACCTGACCTATTAAGGGGTATGGACCACATGGAGTAAGATGCCTCACTTGGAACCAAGAGTGGAGAAACTGAGTGTATATGACATGAACCATCCTTGCATTGCATTAATCATCTGATCACATGTGGACTGCACTATCAATAGGGTTGTCTCTAAAGGGACCCTCAACTGCACCATAGACCTTAGAATGCTAATTCTGGCTTAATATTCAGGATAAATGTTTCTATGTTCATAGCTCATCGAAGGTTGAAGCTAAGTGATCTAGTTAGTGTTTACTACATGGTGAAATATTCAGTATACATATATAGGTGTACAAACACTAGATAGATTCTGACTGGTGATATAATTGGTCAACCAACACTTTGGTACTCCTACTGTGCTCCAACTTGTCATTTACTCTACAGGTGTGTCAGCACTGAGAGGTTGGCCACTTTGGACAAACTTAAAAGTGTCATAATATATAATGAGCTGATCACTCTGTCAGGACACTCAGCAATTGGTTATAATCCGTGGGGGAAACCTATAGCGCCCCCACAAGGGTAATTAAACATGGCACTGTTCCCATTCATAGCAATAAGTTTTCTATCTGATACAGAACAAAACAGGTTGTCCAAAGACTCCAGTCTCTCTACTGTAGGCTGGTGAAGATGAAGATCTTAAACCAGGCAACCTTCCCTATTAACTCCAAATTACCGTATATATGAAATAGGGTATTCTAAACTGCACTGAAGTCAAGTAATTGGTGGTGACTTAGATTAAAATAAAAACCTTATTTTCCTTTCAATCTTATTTGAAGGATATCCAATGTGTCCCTCAGTTATGGATACTTCACACATTTTTGTTTCATCGTCCAAGCTCAAACCTTGATGTAGACTGACCTAGGTCTCTTGACTCAAGGCACCTAGGCTTGGGAGTATTCCTATGGGGCCAAATGGCATTGTTTTGCCATCCGGTTTCCATCTGTCCGGGAGGATCCGGGAGATTTTGGGTTTTTCTGGGGCGGAAATCTGCACAAATCGGATCCTCTTGGATCCGGCGCCATACACTCCCGGGTCATTCCATGTCAAGTGATCCAAAAATGAATATTTTTTTTCCCTGACGTCCTCAGATTTTTTTAAAAAAATTTCTATATGAAGAACAACTTTAGTTAATTACAAAAAAAAAGTTTTGAATTTTTTTCTTAATCAGTTAGATTTTTACAGATTTTTAAAGTTTTAAAAAAGTGCGAATTTTGGCCTGGTATGGCTTTACATTTTCTATCATATCTCGGGCTAGAAATAAGATAGAGAAACAAAATAAACACCAATCTACTCAGAACTGTGCAGGCTTTCACCAGATATGTCACAAGAGGATCTTTGTTAATATTTTACCCATGTGATCACAAGCGCAAAATTTTAAAACGCATTTCCGAAAAATCGGCGCTCTTTAAATATTTCAAAAACTGCCCATTTGTCTGCTTTGCTCTTAACCACATCTGTACCAAATTTCAAGTTGGGATCGCGATGGGATCATATTTTAAAATATTTTAATATTAATAGCGTCAATGGGTCATTCTATATCAAGTGATCTAAATATGAATATTTTTTTTTACCTGACGTCTTTAGATTTTTTTTATTCTTTTTCTTTATGAAGTACAACTTTAGTTAATTACAAATTAAAAGTTTAGAATTTTTTTCTTCATCAGTTAATTTTTTACAGATTTTTAAAGTTTAAAAAAAGGGTGAATTTTGGCCTGGTATGACTTTACATTTTTTTTATCTCAGGCTAGAAATAAGATAATGACGTGGGAGAGGCATCATTTTACTCAGAACGGTAACAGCTTTCATTTGATATGTTACAAGACTATGTTTCTTTATATCAAATTCATACTATTAACGGGCAAATGTGAAAAAATGACTGATTGTGTTCTTGGTTATATTTGTGCAGAGATTCAACTTGGGACCTGTCAAATTTATATATTTTTTATTTTATGGTTGTATGAGTTATCACAACTTATTGAATAAAACATTTATATGCAACAAAAAAGAAACACAAAAAACAAATCCCATAAGTGCCAGGATAAATACATCTTAATCATCAGAACACAACGCTCAGCATTTTCAACTTGAATGTATTGAACAAACCAAAAGAAGAAAGGTGATCATATCCTCAAGTTTGATTAAACAAGATTAAAAGAACCAAAAATGTTAACCCCTATTTATACATATAAATTTGTTTTCTATTCTATCACTAAACATGTGATTTATGAAGTGTTTAATAAGAATAGTACAGTAGTTAAATCATCGTTCTATAAATTATGAACTAATCAAACAATTAATAGTATGTTTTTAAAGTGGCCTTTTAACAATTTGTCCCTTCTAGTGGGTGAAATGTAATCTTGTCCATAAACGCTTACTAGCAATCGCCATTTGCTTGTGTGTCAAAGAGTATGTCCGGCCTGTTACGGTGTTAGGCTCCGCCTGAGTTAATATCTGATTTTTGTGCACTTTTAAAATGTCTGGCTTTCTTGGATACACAAAGGATGGCGCTGGACCAGAAGGATGCAATAAAGTCAATTCTACTTCTTCATTTTCACAATCTTTGGAGAGTACAGTAGCCAGCCACCAGCGCCAATCATATTCATATTTTTTCAAAAGGATTGCAACAGTGTCTATGATAAAATGCTGTTTCTTGAGAAGTAGCAGCCATTGCTGTGTGGAAAAAAACAGTTAATATTAAGTAAGGAAGATAGGTAATAAAAATAAAGATTTACAGTACACTTGAGATAGAACTGTATTACTATAAAGTGAGTTTTAGGGCTAGCGCACACAGTTTTTTCTGTCTGCAGATACACGCTGCAGTTTTGGCAGCTTGTTTTTCTACCAAGTTTTTACTACATATGCGTTAGTTTTTTTAATCGCTAGTGAAAAAAATGGCAGCTTTTTTTATATAAATGATAAATGCTGCGTTTATTGCAGCGATTAAAAAGTAGTTCAAGCAGTGATTTACTCACTCTTGAGTGTTTCCAAAAACACTGCATGTGGTGAACCCCATAGAAATCAATGGGGCTGTTTTTCTGAATGATGATCCCTAAGAATAGCACTGTGTGTATTGCCCCTTAATAATAAAAGCATTAAACTATTAATATATTTACTCACCCATATTTAGCCTTGATGGCTTTGTACAGACTATTGTTTGTTCAGGAGTGAAGATGTCCAGACATGTCAGGACAAGAAAGGTCTGAACGAGCTGTCTTACTTCCTGAATGCAGTGGGTAGACACTTAACATGATTTACAGAGCTGCTGGCCTATCATCTGCTCTGCATTCACTGTCTATCCCTGTGCTTTCTCAGGTTGAGCCCTAACAAAGCTTTTTCCTATATGTCCTCTCCTGCTTCTAAGCTGTAACATATCAAAATAATACAGTAATGTCTAAAAATAATGGATTTGATAAATATAGACCCCACGCTTTTAGACCACAGGTTGAACAGATCTGAATTCAAGATTTTTGAATTGACACTATAATAGTTAAATATTTTAAAATATGATCCCATCACGATCCCAACTTGAAATTTGGTACAGATGTGGCTAAGAGCATAAAAGACACATGTGCAGTTTTGGAAAATTTTTATTAAAACGTTTTTTCGGAAATGCGTTTCAAAATGTTGCGTTTGTGTTTGCATGGGTAAAAAATTAAAATTAACAAATATACTCTTGTGACATATCTGGTGAAAGCCTGGACAGTTCTGAGTAGAATGGTGTTTATTTTGTTTCTCTATCTTATTTCTAGCCCAAGATAAAAAAATGTAAAGTCATACCAGGCCAAAATTCACACTTTTTTTAAACTTTAAAAATCTGTAAAAAATTAACTGATGAAGAAAAAATTCTAAACTTTTAATTTGTAATTATCTAAAGTAGTACTTCATAAAGGAAAAAAAAATAAAAAAAATCTAAAGAAGTCAGGTAAAAAAAAATATTCATATTTAGGTCACTTGATATGGAATGACCCATTGACGCTATTAATAGTAAAATATTTTAAAATATGATCCCATCACGATCCCAACTTGAAATTTGGTACAGATGTGGCTAAGAGCAAAGCAGACACATGGGCAGTTTTTGAAATATTTAAAGCGCGCCGATTTTTCAGAAATGCGTTTTAAAGTTTTGCGCTTGCAATCACATGGGTAAAATATTAACAAAGATCCTCTTGTGACATATCTGGTGAAAGCCTGTATAGTTCTGAGTAGAATGATGTTTATTTTGTCTCTCTATCTTATTCCTAGCCTTAGTTATGAGGAGAAACGTAAAGGCAGGCAACAGCGAAATTCGCACTTTTTCCGAACTTTGGAAATCATTTTTAAAAAAAATAAATTTTTTAAAAAAATTTTCTCTTCACATTTTGCATTGTCTGACATGCTATTATCAAATAACAAAATGTCAAAAGAATTAAAAATATAGAGGTAATAATCATTGGTTCACTTGACATGGAATGACCCTCCCATGTTAGGGGTGCCGGATCAGTCCGGCTACCGGACGCAGAGTGCTGAGACTCACGCTGAACTTTAGCACTGTGGAGAGCTCCCCGTTGACATTTCAGGACTGTGGCTAGCTCCTGCTAGCCGCGATTTTGAAATTTCAGTAGGGACAGCTTCTGAAACCTGCGATCTGCGATCTGCCGATTCCAGCCGACCACAGGACCAGGGGGCATATTTGCTCTCCGGTTCTGTTCTATCCGGGGCTGTCAGGTTATGTCCGATGTTTCCAATAAAATACCAGACAGAACCTGATAGAGGAAAAACGTGGTGTGAAGCCGGCTTTAGAGTCAGGACTAGTCCATGTATCTCGATCAGTCCTCAGACCGTAATACATAGATATATTAAACTGACCTAAAGCTATGGGAGCACGTTGAGTATTTTTAGCAGATTTTCCTGCAGTAAAAAAAAATGTTGATGTTAAAAACACATCGTAATATATGTGTGCTTTTGTTTTCTTCTTGCATGCTTTTTTTCCAATTAATTTCAATCGGTGAAAAATGCCGCAAAAACTCTGAAATAATTGTCATGCTGCAGAAACACTTTAATAATGATAATCCATATCTGGAAGGAAAAATAAGCCGCATGTGCATGAGATTTCAGAAATCTTTTTCACTTTGCTGGCTCTGAAAAATACTATTTTTTTTTTCAAGAGAAAAAAAAATGTCTGAACAAACCCTATGTGTTCATCTTCCCTGCAGTGCCTCCAAAGGGCAAATTAGGTATCACCTAGTGTCCATTCAAATCAGTATGTGCAATGTAAGTTACTGATCATACTCCAGAATAAGAGTTACTCTTTTTAAGGAAGCAGTTTCATATTATATAGCACTGTGTACTTACATTTGCTCATTTTGCCCTTCTACCCAGTTAATTCTTCTTTTTTCTATTAGGTATATGATATCACAAGATTAGAAACTGACTGTTTCAATCCTTAAAGCTCGATGAAGAAAAAGGAAGTCACCATTAGAACTACAATGTGTTTTCAGTGATGTACAGTGGGTACGGAAAGTATTCAGACCCCTTTAAATTTTTCACTCTTTACACAGCTAAAATAACAAAGGAGTGGCTTCAGAACAACTCTGTGACCATTCTTGACTGGCCCAGCCAGAGCCCTGACCTAAACCCAATTGAGCATCTCTGGAGAGACCTGAAAATGGCTCCACCAACATTCACCATCCATCCTGATGGCATTGGAGAGTATCTGCAAGGAAGAATGGCAGAGGATCCCCAAATCCAAGGATGAAACACTTGTATCATTCCCAAGAAGACTCATGGCTATACTAGTTCAAAAGGTGCAAATACTCAATACTGAGCAAAGGGTCTAAATACTTCCGACAAAGTGATATTTCAGTTTTTCTTTTTTAATAAATTTCTAATTTCAGTAGAGTGAAAAATGTAAAGGGGTCTGAATACTTTCCGTACCCACTGTACATCACTGAAAACACATTTGTACAACCTTTCTGGTACTACATAGAATTTAGAAGAATTCAGGTAGTCTGTTTATAGTCTCTGTATGAGACTTCCATTGAAGAGTTCCCCTTCATTGGAAGCCTTCAAACAGAGGTTGAATAGACATCTGTCTGGCATGATTTAGTGAATCCTGCTTTCAGCAGGTGGTTGGACCAGATGATTCAGGAGATCCTTTCCAACTCTACCTTTCTATGATTCAATGATAATCCTGTGATGTCATAGACCTAATGGAAAAGAGAAGCATTAATTGGGTAGGAGGGCAAAATGAACAATTGTTAGTAAACGGTGCTATATAATATGATCACTGCAATGTATTAACAGGATAAAAACTTTGATTGGAGTGTCCATTAATTACTTTCACTCTTGCTAGAAGATAAGTATCCTGAACAGGGGCCCCATGTCTATTTACCCAACATTTTTAGGATATCGTAAATAGGGATTATAAATTTACCAACCCCTTTAAGAAGGTTAAAATGCCAAACCCACACTTGTGTGTCTACAATTAGCTAGCCCTGTA
>JARQOC010000005.1:533983396-534039478 GCA_033576535.1 Allobates femoralis
GCGTTGAAAGAATATTTTCTTCCTTTGGACTCATTCATTCTAAATTGAGAAATCGGTTGGAACCCAATAAAGCAGGAAAGCTTGTTTTTCTTTTCCAGATTATGAATAGGAACAAAAAAGAAGATGATGATGAAGATGACGACAAGTGAGCTACAGAGGACAGCAGGGACAGTAGTATTTAAGATTTTCATGTGTCGGCTGGGCTGACAGTCTAAGTTTCTTAAAATATATATATATTTTGTTTAGCCAAATTAGTTAACAAACATGGATGTTTGTTTAAGCAAATAACTTATGCTGTAATGTTGTTATTGTTTCAGTTGAATAAATCTATTTAAGTTGTTATGAAGGTCAGGATTATTTTTCTCCTTCCTAAGTACAACAGAACAGTGGTGTCCAAATATGAATGATTAACCCATTAAACTGGGGAGAAAAAAGTAATATAAAAAGTGATTCTAAAAATCTTCATCTACTTGCATGTTAAAGTAGCAAGAACTAGTTTAGGTAGAAACTTTGATTTAAATCACTGATTTAAATCAAGCCTTACTGACTAGTGATTTAAATCGTGATTTAAATCAGTTAGATTTAAATCAAATCCACCCTGTTTATCTTTTTTACTTGTTATGCCATTTACCAATCAGAATAATTTATTTTATATTTTAATATATTTCTGAACATGGCAATACCAAATATGTACTTTTTTAATTGTTTTATTTTAATGGAAAGGGGATTTGAATTTGTCTTTTTTTATTTTTTAATACTTGTTAAAAATAATTTCTATAACTATATTTGCTAGTTACCATAAAGGGACTTGAAGCTGTTATAATCTGATCGCCTGTGCTATCCCTTAGTTTCTCACAATAGTTGGTAAGAAATTGGGCCCATTCCTCCTGATAGAACTGATGTAACTGAGCCATGTTTGTAGGTCGACTTTCTTGCACCTGCCTTTTCAGCTTTGCCCATATATTTTCAATAGGGTTGAGATCAGGGCTTTGTGATGGCCACTCCAAAACATTGACTTTGTTATCCGTAAGCCACTCTGTAACCAGTTTGGCAGTATGCTTCGGGTCATTGTCCATTTGGAAGACCCATTACCATCCAAGCTTTAACTTCCTGGCTGATGTTTTGAGATGTTCCTTCAGTAATGCCACACAATCATCTTCTTATGAATTCATCTATTTTGTGAAGTTCACCAGTCCCTCCTGCAGCAAACAAACTCCACTACATGATGCAGTCACCCTCGTGTTTCACAGTTGGGATGGTGTTCTTATGCTTCCAAGCATCTCCCTTTTTCCTCCAAACATAATGATGGTCATTATGGCCAATCAGTTCAATTTTAGTTTCGTCAGACCACAGGATATGTTTCCAAAAATGTAGGTCTTTGTTCCTGAGTACATTTGCAAAAGTTAATCTGACATTTGTATGTTTCTTGTAGAGTAATGGCTTCTTCCTGGCAGAGTGGCCTTTCAGCCCATGTTGATACAGTACTTGATTCAGTGTGGATAATGACACAATCTTAACTGCTTCTGCCATCATCTTCACAGCGTCTTTTGGCCATGACTGTAAGTGATACAGTGTTGGCTAAAAGTATTGACACCCCTGCAATTCTGTCAGATAATACTCAGTTTCTTCCTGAAAATGATTGCAATCACAAATTCTTTGGTATTATTATCTTCATTTAATTTGTCTTCAATGAAAAAAACACAAAAAGAATTGTCCTAAAGCCAAATTGGATATAGTTCCACACCAAACATAAAAAAGGGGGTGGACAAAAGTATTGGCACTGTTAGAAAAATCATGTGATGCTTCTCTAATTTGTGTAATTAACAGCACCTGTAACTTACCTGTGGCACCTAACAGGTTTTGGCAATAACTAAATCACACTTGCAGCCAGTTGACATAGATTAAAGTTGACTCAACCTCTGTCCTGTGCCTTGTGTGTACCACATTGAGCATGGAAAACAGAAAGAATACCAAAGAACTGTCTGAGGACTTGAAAACCAAATTGTGAGGAAGCATGAGCAATCTCAAGGTTACAAGTCCATTTCCAAAGACTTGAATGTTCCTGTGTCTACCGTGCGCAGTGTCATCAAGAAGTTTAAAGCCCATGGCACTGTGGCTAATCTCCCTAGATGTGGACGGAAAAGAAAAATTGACAAGAGATTTCAACGCAAGATTGTACGGATAGTGGATAAAGAACCTCGACTAACATCCAAACAAGTTCAAGCTGCCCTGCAGTCCGAGGGTACAACAGTGTCAACCCGTACTATCCATCGGCGTCTGAATGAAAAGGCACTGTATGGTAGGAGACCCAGGAAGACCCCACTTCTTACCCCGAGACATAAAAAAGCCAGGCTGGAGTTTGCCAAAACTTACCTGAGAAAGCCTAAAATGTTTTGGAAGAATGTTCTCTCTTTTTGGGCAAAGGCATCAACATAGAGTTTACAGGAGAAAAAAAGAGGCATTCAAAGAAAAGAACACGATCCCTACACGATCCCTACATGGTGGGGGTTGCCTTGCTGCCTCTCGCACTGGACTGCTTGACCGTGTGCATGGCATTATGAAGTCTGAAGACTATCAACAAATTTTGCAGCATAATGTAGGGCCCAGTGTAAGAAAGCTGGGTCTCCCTCAGAGGTCATGGGTCTTCCAGCAGGACAATGACACAAAACACACTTCAAAAAGCACTAGAAAATGGTTTGAGAGAAAGCACTGGAGACTTCTAAGGTGGTCAGCAATGAGTTCAGACCTGAATCCCATAGAACACCTGTGGAGAGATCTAAAAATTGCAGTTTGGAGAAGGCACCCTTCAAATATCAGGGACCTGGAGCAGTTTGCCAAAGAAGAATGGTCTAAAATTCCAGCAGAGCATTGTAAGAAACTCATTGATGGTTACGGGAAACGGTTGATCGCAATTATTTTGGCTAAAGGTTGTGCAACCAAGTATTAGGCTGAGGGTGCCAATACTTTGTCTGGCCCATTTTTTGAGTTTTGTGTGAAATGATCAATGTTTTGCTTTTTGCTTCATTCTCTTTTGTGTTTTTTCATTGAGGTCAAATTAAATGAAGATAATAATACCAAAGAATTTGTGATTGCAATCATTTTCAGGAAGAAACTGAATATTATCTGACAGAATTGCATGGGTGTCAATACTTTTGGCCAACACTGTAAGTGTATAGGAAGCCACCTAGGATATACTGTTTTCTGTGATTTTAATTGGATAAAACATTGTTTTTAACCTTTTTTTGTCAGTTGCTGGAAAACTTTTATACACTGAAGCTTTATCACCGGTCCAAAAAAAAGGGCTTGATTCAAGCTTCGTCTGCAATATGAAGCGTGGTCCGCACCTTGAGAGTAGGATGTGTGCAAACTGTATTCTGTTAGAGCTGGTGAATATTGTTGTTTTATTATTTATCGATCCCTGCCTTATGAAAGCAAATTATGAAAGTCGGACAAACCCTCTAAAGCAGATCTACTACCAGATGACACAATGCAATTACCGTATATACTCGTGTATAAGCCGACCCGTGTATAAGCCGACCCCCCTACTTTTGCCCCAAAAATCTGGAAAAACCTATTGACTCGTGTATAAGCCGAGGGTGGACCCCAGCACAGGTATACAGCCCCCAGCAGTGTGGTATACAGGCCCCCCAGTGGTATACAGGCCTCCCCAGTGGTAGTATATAGCAGCCCCAGTGGTAGTATACAGCAGCCCCAGTGGTAGTATACAGCAGCCCCAGTGGTAGTATATAGCAGCCCCAGTGGTAGTATACAGCAGCCCCAGTGGTAGTATATAGCAGCCCCAGTGGTAGTATACAGCAGCCCCAGTGGTAGTATACAGCAGCCCCAGTGGTAGTATACAGCAGCCCCAGTGGTAGTATACAGCAGCCCCAGTGGTAGTATATAGCAGCCCCAGTGGTAGTATACAGCAGCCCCAGTGGTAGTATACAGCAGCCCCAGTGGTAGTACACAGCAGCCCCAGTGGTATACAGCAGGCCCCCAGGGGTACATATAGCAGCCCCCAGGAGGTACCCAGCAGCCCCCTGGGGGTACCCAGCAGCCCCCAGGGGGTACACAGCAGCCCCCAGGGGGTACACAGCAGCCCCCTGGGGGTCCCCAGCAGCCCCCAGGGGGTACAAAGCAGCCCCCAGGGGGTACACAGCAGCCCCCTGGGGGTCCCCAGCAGCCCCAAGGGGGTACACAGCAGCCCCCTGGGGGTACACAGCAGCCCCCAGGGGGTACACAGCAGCCCCCTGGGGGTCCCCAGCAGCCCCCAGGGGGTACACAGCAGCCCCCAGGGGTTACACAGCAGCCCCCTGGGGGTCCCCAGCAGCCCCCAGGGGGTACACAGCAGCCCCCTGGAGGTCCCCGGCAGCCCCCAGGGGGTACACAGCAGCCCCCTGGGGGTACACAGCAGCCCCCAGGGGGTACACAGCAGCCCCCTGGGGGTCCCCAGCAGCCCCCAGGGGGTCCCCAGCAGCCCCCAGGGGGTACACAGCAGCCCCCTGGGGGTCCCCAGCAGCCCCAAGGGGGTACACAGCAGCCCCCTGGGGGTACACAGCAGCCCCCAGGGGGTACACAGCAGCCCCCTGGGGGTCCCCAGCAGCCCCCAGGGGGTACACAGCAGCCCCCAGGGGTTACACAGCAGCCCCCTGGGAGTCCCCAGCAGCCCCAGGGGGTACACAGCAGCCCCCTGAAGGTCCCCGGCAGCCCCCAGGGGGTCCCCAGCAGCCCCTGGGGGTCCTCAGCAGCCCCCAGGGGGTACCCAGCAGCCCCCTGGGGGTACACAGTGGCCCCCAGGGGGTCCCCAGCAGCCCCCAAATGCTGGCACTCGCCCCCCCTTGCAAGGGCCCCCCCGCTTCTCTTACCATTCCGGACTTCTGATCCGCGCCGCTCCTCGGCGCTCCTCGCTGCTCCGTCCGTCCGTCTTCTACATCCGGGATCCCTGGCCGTCGCGCGATGACGTCATATGCCTGCGACGGCCGGAGATCCCGGATGTAGCAGACGGACGGAGCAGCGAGGAGCACCGAGGAGCGGCGCGGATCAGAAGTCCGGAATGGTAATATAACCATCGGGGGGGGGGACCCTTACAAGGGGGGGCGAGTGCCAGCATTTGGGGGCTATATGCACTGCTTCCCCCTGCCGCTGATTGACAGGGGGAAGCAGTGCATATTTAATGAGCGGCCCCACGTGACGGGGCCGCTCATACAGCAGCCCCCCCCCGCCTCCTGCGGCCTCCACAGCCCCGGACACAGCCCCCCCGTATTGACTCGTGTATAAGCCGAGGGGGAGACTTTTCAGCCCAAATTTTGGGCTGAAAAACTCGGCTTATACACGAGTATATACGGTAGTAAAGTATATTGCAATCTGAGAGTACTCAGTGGTTGATACCTTTTAATGGCTAACTGAAAAGATGGTAAACATAGCAAGCTTTCGAGACGACTAAGGTCTCTTCTTCAGGCTGATAATGACACAAATTCTGAAGACACATACATTTATACATAAGCAATAGAGAAAAAAAAAAAAAAAAGAAGGGGAAAGAAGAGAACAGAAAAAAAATGGCAAAACAGTGTTATATGCTCTGGTGGATATGACAGGTGACGCAAAGCAGAGTCGGGTAGGGAGGGGTGGAGGAGCAGGGTCAGAGAAAGCAGATTTCTAAGATAAGCGGAACCAATATATTAGGTGGATGGTTAGTAACCCATGGAGACCTGAAAATACTTAGTTAAGTTGTGGAGAGCAGACTAAGTGACAGGGTTCACAGAAGTGTCAGGAGTTCATTGTCCTACGATTTCAGTGTGTAGCAAGCTGTCTCCAAATGCACTTTCATTTTATATATAAAATGCATGAATCTGCTATCCCCAAATGTCCGTTCATTTTACATAGAATCCCATAAATCCATGTGAAATATTTAATCCGGTTTCGAGTGTGTTGAAGGTTGTTATCAATTTGTATTCCCAAATTCTTCTCTCTCTCTGAGATTTGAAGTCACTCTTTAAGATGAGCAGCCTCATATCGGATTCAGTGTTGTGCTCAGAGCTGCAAAAATGCTTTGCTACAGGTAGATCCATACACTTTTCTTTTATTGAGTGGCGATGAGAATTCATTCTTGTTCTGAATTGTAATCCGGTCTCACCTACGTACATGCCACCTGTTGGGCATTTGGTACATATGATTAAATACACCACATTGCTTGTAGTGCAGCTGAAGTTACCTGGGATCTTGTAGTCCTGATCTGTCCCAGGAATCCTTATCTTGTCAGTTGTCATTATAGATGAACAGGTTTTGCACTTTCTCTGGTTGCAGGGAAAGGTTCCTGTTGCTGCTGGAGAGGACAGGGCGCTTCTCACAATGATGTTTTTTACATTCAGAGGTTGTCTAAAACACAAGAGTGGGGGATCTGGAAATATTGATTTTAGTTGGGCATCTTTTTGTAGGAGTGGTTGCAGTTTCCGTGCGGCTCCTCTTAGCACCTCCAGACTTGGATTGTAGGTGACTACAAGAGGAACTCTGTTGTTTTCTTCTCTAGTTTTGTAATGTAGGAGATGATTCCTTGATATTCTGGTGGATCTTGTAATCTGGTTCTCGATTGTTCTTGGATGGTAGCCCTGGTTCAAAAAGGTCTTTCTGAGGTCCTCAAGGTGACTGTCTCTGTCCGTAGGGTTGGAACATATCCGGTTGTATCTGATGGCCTGGCTGTACACAATAGAGTTTTTTATGTGCTTTGGATGAAAGCTGTCCCATCGGAGATATGTTGGACGGTCAATTGGTTTCCGGTACAAGGATGTCTCTATTTCATTGTTCTGTAGCTTAATGATGGTGTCCAGAAAGCTGACTTCAGTGCAGGAGTAGTTGAGTGTTAAGTTAATGGTGGGGTGAAATTGATTAAAGTGTTCGTGGAACGTCTTCAGCTGTTGCTCAGACTCCGTCCAGATGATCAAGATGTCATCAATATAACGGTAGTAGGCCAGAGGCCTGATAGGGCAAGAGGATAAAAAGTCACCTTCAAGCTTGGCCATGAAAAGGTTTGCATATTGTGGTGCCATTTTGCTCCCCATTGCTGTGCCAGTCTCCTGTAAATATATGTTGTCGTCAAATCTAAAGTAATTGTGCGTGAGGATGAATTTTGTGAGTTCTACCACAGAGTCAGCATCAATCCCTGTGTTCTCCAGGAAGGTTTTGCAGGCATTTAATCCATCCTGGTGTGGGATGTTGCTGTACAAAGATTCCACATCCATGGTGGCGAGGATGGTTCCTTCTGGTAGAGGACCTATTGCTGACAGTTTATTCAATAGGTCAGTTGTGTCCTGAATGTAGCTGGGTGTCTCTTTTACCAGGGGTTTGAGAACACCCTCTATCCACCCAGACATTTGTTCGGTGAGGGTGCCCACACATGAAATGATTGGTCTCCCTGGATTTCCTGGTTTGTGAATTTTGGGAAGCATGTAGAATGTGCCTGTTCTTGGACTTACTGGTAGAAGGTCATCAGCTCTTACAGATACGTCAGGTAGACAAGAAACCAGTCATTATCAGCCTGAAGAAGAGACCTTAGTCGTCTCGAAAGCTTGCTATGTTTACCATCTTTTCAGTTAGCCATTAAAAGGTATCAACCACTGAGGACTCTCAGATTGCAATATATTTTTCTATCTACTGGCTAACACGGGATAAATATTTTTTACCTTATCAAAATGGAGGATACCGGAATGTACCGAATCTTTATGGATTTAAAGGCACTTCTGAAGAAACGTGCACAACTGGACAGTGACATATTCTTTCTTTCCAAATGTAAGAAGGAGAATCTGATTCCCAAAGGACTCTGGATTACAAATCCACTTCTGCACACCTATAATACTCAGTATGCACGAAACCTTTGCCACAGGACCTCGGAGAGACTAAGGAACCACCTTTTGCATGTCTACTACAACATCAAAAGTAACATCCAGGGGGAATTGGAAACACGGAGGAACACACTTACAGAAGCCATGGAACATAATCTACAACAATTTTACCATAAATTACAAACTCGTCTGATTCAGAACAAGGAAAAGAAATTACACAGACTGCGCATCAATTCAGGACTCAATACAAACAAAACAAAGACACATCCTGACAACTGGGACAACTCCTCCTGTCAGAAAGCATCTAATTGTGTTATCAACCTTTCGGATTACAAACCCAACAAGTTGGAACTTTCTGTGCTTTCTAGGGGACTCTCCTTTTGTCCCACTAAAGCTCTGGATAAAATTGAACTGTGCAGCGACATGGAGGATTACTTCAGGAGATTACGCCTAAGGGAATTTTTCAGCGACAAAGAGGATTCCGAACTCAACTGGGCCGAAGGAACAAGGATCCCGACAACCAAAAAGAAAAGGTCAGACTGGACACCTGATCTTAAGCGTAACTCACACTTGAACAACTATATAGACACTTTCAGACATTTGGTAAAATCCACTATTTTAGATACACACAAGAGTCCACCATCCAATATCAATGCCCAGGAGAGAAGGGCCGTACGGTCCTTGAAAACCAACAAAGAAATCATCATTAAACCTGCAGACAAGGGTGGTGCAATAGTCATGATGAACAAATCTGACTACCTGAAGGAAGCAAACAGACAACTGACGGACACACGTTACTACAAGAAATTGCAGTCTGACCCCACACAGGACTATTACAAGGAATTAAAAAGGCTGGTTTCTTGTCTACTTGACGTATCTGTAAGAGCTGATGACCTTCTACCAGTAAGTCCAAGAACAGGCACATTCTACATGCTTCCCAAAATTCACAAATAAGGTAATCCAGGAAGACCAATCATTTCATGTGTGGGCACCCTCACCGAACAAATTTCTGGGTGGATAGAGGGTGTTCTCAAACCCCTGGTAAAAGAGACACCCAGCTACATTCAGGACACAACTGACCTATTGAATAAACTGTCAGCAATAGGTCCTCTACCAGAAGGAACCATCCTCGCCACCATGGATGTGGAATCTTTGTACAGCAACATCCCACACCAGGATGGATTAAATGCCTGCAAAACCTTCCTGGAGAACACAGGGATTGATGCTGACTCTGTGGTAGAACTCACAAAATTCATCCTCACGCACAATTACTTTAGATTTGACGACAACATATATTTACAGGAGACTGGCACAGCAATGGGGAGCAAAATGGCACCACAATATGCAAACCTTTTCATGGCCAAGCTTGAAGGTGACTTTTTATCCTCTTGCCCTATCAGGCCTCTGGCCTACTACCGTTATATTGATGACATCTTGATCATCTGGACGGAGTCTGAGCAACAGCTGAAGACGTTCCACAAACACTTTAATCAATTTCACCCCACCATTAACTTAACACTCAACTACTCCTGCACTGAAGTCAGCTTTCTGGACACCATCATTAAGCTACAGAACAATGAAATAGAGACATCCTTGTACCGGAAACCAATTGACCGTCCAACATATCTCCGATGGGACAGCTTTCATCCAAAGCACATAAAAAACTCTATTGTGTACAGCCAGGCCATCAGATACAACCGGATATGTTCCAACCCTACGGACAGAGACAGTCACCTTGAGGACCTCAGAAAGACCTTTTTGAACCAGGGCTACCATCCAAGAACAATCGAGAACCAGATTACAAGAGCCACCAGAATATCAAGGAATCATCTCCTACATTACAAAACTAGAGAAGAAAACAACAGAGTTCCTCTTGTAGTCACCTACAATCCAAGTCTGGAGGTGCTAAGAGGAGCCGCACGGAAACTGCAACCACTCCTACAAAAAGATGCCCGACTAAAATCAATATTTCCGGATCCCCCACTCTTGTGTTTTAGACAACCTCTGAATGTAAAAAACATCATTGTGAGAAGCGCCCTGTCCTCTCCAGCAGCAACAGGAACCTTTCCCTGCAACCAGAGAAAGTGCAAAACCTGTCCATCTATAATGACAACTGACAAGATAAGGATTCCTGGGACAGATCAGGACTACAAGATCCCAGGTAACTTCAGCTGCACTACAAGCAATGTGGTGTATTTAATCATATGTACCAAATGCCCAACAGGTGGCATGTACGTAGGTGAGACCGGATTACAATTCAGAACAAGAATGAATTCTCATCGCCACTCAATAAAAGAAAAGTGTATGGATCTACCTGTAGCAAAGCATTTTTGCAGCTCTGAGCACAACACTGAATCCGATATGAGGCTGCTCATCTTAAAGAGTGACTTCAAATCTCAGAGAGAGAGAAGAATTTGGGAATACAAATTGATAACAACCTTCAACACACTCGAAACCGGATTAAATATTTCACATGGATTTATGGGATTCTATGTAAAATGAACGGACATTTGGGGATAGCAGGTTCATGCATTTTATATATAAAATGAAAGTGCATTTGGAGACAGCTTGCTACACACTGAAATCGTAGGACAATGAACTCCTGACACTTCTGTGAACCCTGTCACTTAGTCTGCTCTCCACAACTTAACTAAGTATTTTCAGGTCTCCATGGGTTACTAACCATCCACCTAATATATTGGTTCCGCTTATCTTAGAAATCTGCTTTCTCTGACCCTGCTCCTCCACCCCTCCCTACCCGACTCTGCTTTGCGTCACCTGTCATATCCACCAGAGCATATAACACTGTTTTGCCATTTTTTTTCTGTTCTCTTCTTTCCCCTTCTTTTTTTTTTTTTTTTTCTCTATTGCTTATGTATAAATGTATGTGTCTTCAGAATTTGTGTCATTATCAGCCTGAAGAAGAGACCTTAGTCGTCTCGAAAGCTTGCTATGTTTACCATCTTTTCAGTTAGCCATTAAAAGGTATCAACCACTGAGGACTCTCAGATTGCAATATATTTTTCTATCTACTGGCTAACACGGTATAAATATTCTTTACCTTACGGTAGTAAATACATTTTATAGATCTAATGAGACTGGTGTACTTTAACTTCTTAACGACTCTACTTTTTCCCTCTTTTGCATTTTTGTTTTTCCTCCCCTTCTTCCAAGAGCCATAACCTTCTTAATGATCAATATACTGTAGCTGTATGAGCAGGGCTGTAGAGTGGGTAAACCAAACATCTGACTCCTCAATTTTCCATGAATCCACCTCCACCAAAATGGACATCAACTCTACAGCCCTGTGTATGAGGACTTTTTTTTTGCAGGACGAGTTGTACTTTTAAATGAAATCATATATTTTACCATATAGAGTCCTGGGAAATGGGAAAAGAAATTAACTAATGATTAAGATGTTTGTCGAAATGCGTCTAGCTACTCCTGCGTGCGTGCTATTATGTTTTTAATTTTTACATAAAATAAAGGGATTTGAAGAAGATAGTGATATGCATTGGTTATTTAATTATTTTCTCATTATTATAGGCGGGAGCCAAGCTGCCACACCGCGGATCTGGAGTCATAGGGTAATTGACGGTGTAGCGGCATCTCTTCCCCCTCTTTTCTTCTACTGACAGTACTATCTTCCTATGAATGCCCTTGCTGAGCCAGAGTTCACAGGAAGTGCATAATGACAGATACAAGGGTTATCAGCTGACCGCTGTCTGTCATGGCAACCCATCGGCGCTCCGTGATCACGTCATGGGGCCGCTGAAGGGAGCAGGGACTTACACAGTCCCCGTCGACCCGTGTGTTAAATCTCACTGTCAGAGATTGACAGCGGAATTTAAATATTTAACAGTGGTGGGCAGATCTCCGATCATAGCAGCCCATACATGCAAGGAAAGATGCCGGCTCAGCGTGGGAGCCTGCATTAATTGCAGGGACATGGCCTATGACACAAGGTACATCATAGGTTGAAGGGTTGAAGGGGTTAAAATTACATGCAGTATAGTCCTTTGTAGAATTTCAACTCACCTACACTGCTCCTCAGTATCCCTCCTCCCTGTTGAGATCTCACACTGCTTAGTATAAGCTGCAGCTGTCAGTTAGACTGGGTGGAGACTGAAGACATGGATTCATAAGCTGTTTCTCTCTTTGGCTGGACTCATAAAATGCTTATTTTAATATCAGGATTATACAGCTATTCTGACATGTATTTTATAAATAAGTAAACCAGGCACACATCAAGAGATCTGTTTATTAATGTGTGCAGTTTGTCGTGTTAAATTTACCTTGGAAAAGTATAATACGTTATGAAAAATAATTTTGTAAACCACACAACTAAATGGATTTTCTGGACTATAGACTATAACAGAGTTTGTTTCTGAAACTAATGATGGAAACTGATTATCCCCTGCTGACATCCACCATACTTGTATGGCACATGCCATATTCAAGCCTAAATTCAATCATATACTACAGAACTAAAGTACAATTGATCAAGCTCAGGTCCCCCAGTAAAAAGTAATAAAAAATATATCTATTAAATAGAAAAAATGTTTGACTCACCCTGCCTTTTCTCAACAGAAAAAAATAAGCCTATTTGATACCTCCAGATTGCAATTAACTTGATAAAAAAAAACACTGCATGTAATCCAATGAACCAATGAAAAGGACAGATCACCAGGCGAAAAACAAGCACTCATGGTTCCATCGACTGAAAAATAATGAAAGTGTTAAAATAAAATCAACCTTGGTGGAAAAGGGGTTAAATTAAAATCGGAAAGCGACATATTTCCTGCATGTTAGGCAGTGCTGTCAGTTTTCTTATTTACCGTATATACTCGCGTATAAGCCGAGTTTTTCAGCCCACAAATTGGGCTGAAAAGTTACCCCCTCGGCTTATACGCGAGTCACTATACGGGCGCCCCCCCCCCCAGAGGTATACAGGCCCCCCCATCAGTATACAGGCCCCCCCAGGCTCGGGAAACCTGTAAAGGAAGATGATTATACTTATCGCTGTCCGGCTGCCGTCCCCGCTCTGCATCGCGATCCTCCATCTGCATCGCGCTCCTCCATCTTCCGGGTTCCTGTCGGCGCCGAGAATGACGTCATTGTCGGCGCAGAACACAGGAAGTCGGAAGCCGGAAGATGGAGGAGCGCGATGCAGATGGAGGATCGCGATGCAGAGCGGGGACGGCAGCCGGACAGCGATAAGTATAATCATCTTCCTTTACAGGTTTCCCGAGCCTGGGGGGGGCCTGTATACCTCGGGCTGCTGCTGTATATAGCCTGGGGGGGCCTGTATACCTTGGGCTGCTGCTGTATATAGCCTGGGGGGCCTGTATACCTCGGGCTGCTGCTGTATATAGCCTGGGGGGGCCTGTATACCTCGGGCTGCTGCTGTATATAGCCTGGGGGGGCCTGTATACCTCGGGCTGCTGCTGTATATAGCCTGGGGGGGCCTGTATACCTCGGGCTGCTGCTGTATATAGCCTGGGGGGGGCCTGTATACCTCGGGCTGCTGCTGTATATACCATGGGGCTGCTGCTGTATATACCATGGGGCTGCTGCTGTATATACCATGGGGCTGTTGCTGTATATACCATGGGGCTGTTGCTGTATATACCATGGGGCTGCTGCTGTATATACCATGGGGCTGTTGCTGTATATACCATGGGGCTGCTGCTGTATATACCCTGGGGCTGCTGCTTTATATACCCTGGGGCTGCTGCTGCTGTATATACCCCTGGGGCTGCTGCTGCTGTATATAACCCTGGGAAGGCTGCTGTAACACTGCTGGGGCCTGTATATACCACTGGGGAGGCTGCTGTATACCACACTGTTGGGGGCTGTATACTACCACTGGGGAGGCCTGTATACCATCAGGGGGGCCTGTATACTACACTGCTTGGGGCTGTATACCTGTGCTGGGGTCCACCCTCGGCTTATACACGAGTCAATAGTTTTTCCCAGATTTTGGGGCAAAAGTAGGGGGGTCGGCTTATACACGGGTCGGCTTATACACGAGTATATACGGTATATTATGGGGTCTTGCCTTCAGACTGTGCACTCCTTCCCATTAACCTTAGACGATTTTAAGTCTTTATTAGCAGGTTCCTATCCACCCATAAATTGGAGTTTTTTTTACCCAGAGAGAGGCACTAGCTTTGGGAGGCACCCAATGAAGAGATATGCCTTTACGTTGGCTGCTGGGCTCACATAAAACCAGGGCTGTGAAGTTGGCAAGCCATACCTCCGACTTCTCAGTTTCCCTGAATCCAACTTCACGACTCTGACTCCTTCATATACAGCTCATGTTTAGGCGATACATTTATTGTAGTACAATGTGAGCATCAGGCTTTAATCATTATTATGATAAAATAATCAAGATATTTAGATAGAACAATAATCAATAATGATATTCACCACTTTCTGCGTTGAACTACTGTACCTAATTCATTATATATTTTAGGAGTGAGAGTCGGTTCATTTTATACAGACTTTGACTCCACCAAAATGGGCACTGACTCAGACTGCATGGCCCTGCATAAAACTGTCTCTTTTTATATGCAAAGCTAACCCGCCCCACAGCCGTACGGTACTCAGTTGCGGGTGTTGATTCACGGGGGAGTGTCACGGGGGTCTGTGCCTAGTCCCGTGGCCCTGGTGGTCGCTAAAAGTCAGCGAAAATAATAAAGTTAAAAGTAGTTTGTGACGCCACCTACTGTTCTGGTATGGTTACCGGAGCTGCGGGTCAGACCTCTGGGGTGATGGTAGGGCAGCCAGATGGTTGCGCTCCCCGTAGGTGGAGCGGGATCCCCGGGACAGTTGTAGTAGTTTTTACACAGGGAGGCAGCTTACTACACGGCTTTGTCACTGGTCCTTTCAGTGCAGCAGTGTGCAGCTCCTCAGGCGAGGGAAAGAAAGTACATCACTCCAGTAATTAACTCTGATCGGGTTTACTTGCAAGTTCTTAAAGCAGATAGACAGATGATACAGTCTTTCAGGTCTTTCTGGCCTGGGTAGTCACTAGGGAACCTGGATGATTCACTCAGGCCCCTTGGTGGTGTGCCTGCCGTTCCCTACTGGTCCCTTCACTGCGCTATCTTCTCCTCACAACCGTGCAGCGCCTCCGCGCGCAGAGCCTCGGGCCAGCTCCCATGGGTCTTTGGTGGGCAACTCCCCTTGAGGTCCCCCTGACCCTAGTTTGGGGTGTGTTTTCGAGGTATACGCCGGGTCTTTTGGTCACAGGTTCCTGCAGCTCGGGGCCTCCGGTTTAACAGCTCGGGGTTGAACTCCCGCACCATGTCCAGAGCCGGTCCTCTGTCCGGGACCAGACCCTTCTGGTCGGTAGTACCGGGTCCAGTTTTGGGCGCACCGTAACTCCTAGTGCCCCTAGGGTCTCTTTCCTGTCATGACGACCTTCCCCCGCGTTGTTCTCCACTCGACTCTCTCTCCAACTGACTAAGGCCCCTTTCACATCAGTGGTATTCGCTGATCGCGGCAGATGCGGCGGATTTACCGCATCTGCCACACCTGCCGCATAACCGTCACACTAGCGGTTCACCTGCGGCAAGTGCGGTTTCGGCAGTTGCGGCCGCGAAAAAAACGCAGTAAGCAGCGTTTTTTTGCGGTTGCAGCTGCCGCAAGTGCCGAAACCGCAGCTACACCGCACTTGCCGCACGCCCCATAGACATTGCATGGGGCTTGCCGCAGGTGAACCGCAAGTGTGACGGTTATGCAGCAGGTGCGGCAGATGCGGTAAATCCACCGCATCTGACGCGATCAGCGAATACCGCTGATGTCAAAGGGGCCTGTCATCCCACCCATACACTTTTTCTACCCTCGTGACTCCTCCCACAGGTCTCAGTCTTCCCTACAGCGGATTCACCCACGGTCCCCTACTCTAGGGTGTGCTTGAATGGGTGTTGTGAGGGTCCCTTGTTTACCATCCCAGTTCTCTTAGTCAAAGGAATACCACACACTCTTATTTAGGTGCAGTACCCCTCCATGGCGTCGCGACCAGTGGGGCACCACACTAAGTATCTCATTTTTTCTATCTATCTATCTATCTATCTAAACAAACTTGCAAAAAAGGCTGCAGCACTCCAGTTTCAGTTTTGTATTCTGCCTTTAATGGCCTTCAGGTATAAGAATGGCGACGTTTCGGTCGATGATGACCTTCTTCCAGCCTATCTATCTGTCTATCTATCTATCTATCTATCTATCTATCTATCTATCTATCTTTCCTTAGCAGTAGTGCATGTCCATATTTCTATATTCATTGTTTGCATGACTTAGCATTTCAGAGTGCAACTGTCTCCTTGTTATGGTATGTTCCATGTTCAGTTTGCACCTGTTCACACTTGCGTCTTTGGCAGTGCTGTCAGTTTTCTTATTTTGATTATGGGGTCATGCCTTCTGACTGTGCACTCCTTCCCATTAGTCTTAGTTGATTTTAATTCTTTATTAGCAGGTTCCTATCCACCTATAAATCTGAGGGTTTTTTTAACCCAGAGAGAGGCACTAGCTTGGGTAGGGACGCAGTGAAGAGATACGCCTTAACGATGGCTACTGGACCCACATATAACTGGCCTTTTTTATATGCTAAGCCTATAAAATGTATATAGATAGATAGAAAATCCAAAAAAGGAAAAAGCAGCACCAAATAGATATCAAGTGAACCTTTATTGCCAATGGCGTGGCGACGTTTCGGACCGGAAGTCCTTTCTCAAGCCTGGTTCACTTGATATCTTTTTGGTGCTGCTTTTTCCTTTTTTGGATTGTTTATATGGACACTTGACTGGTGTTGAGAAAGTGCTGCACAAGTCTGGTAATATCTGGTGCTGTTTCGTTTTTTATAGATAGATAGATAGATAGATAGATAGATAGATAGATAGATAGATAGATAGATAGATAGATAGATAGATAGATAGATAGACCTGAGCTACATCCTTAATTCATGTTATAGTCTAAGTAGAAAAGAATAAGACAAAATGGGAACTGGGGACCAAATGCACTTCAGAGCGCCCCTTGTGGTTTTTGGTAACATGACAAGATAAGAACACAACCAGAAAAAAATAGCAAAACACAAGCACAGTTGTTGCTTACACAAACCATTTCACTTTGATATCCACATAATCATACCCAGAGCTGCTAAATTCAGCAACAATGTGTCTGCCATAACAAGATTATGGAGGCTCACAGCAAAAATAACTCTCCCTGTTTTTCCAGGCATTATCCCTTTGTTCCTTACGAAGACCTCACCATAAGGCAGTCTGCTATATAATGAGATTAAGGGTCCTCTGGCGCTGAGGAGATTAATTATCTGCATTCTGCATTCATACTTTGTTTCATATTAATTAAGTAGAAATCTTGGAGTGAGGTTGGTTGTAGGAATATACAACAGCTGTGCAAACCCCAAAACCGCAAGAGCAACTCTTCCCGTCTGGGGAGTCTTTGAGCTGTGCTCCTCTCTCTGAGAGTCTTGTTATTCCTCTCTATCGCAGATGGTCTGCTCAGCACACATGTTCGGAAACTCAGATAACTTGAAATATTGTTGACATTTAATGTAGCATTAATTGCTCTGGGCTTTGTAGCCCGCACTCGCTTTGTGTAACGTGTTTATCTAGCAGAAGTCTAGCGCAATTTGCTTACGCACATCAAACACAATAACTCGGAATTAAAATGCAGTTTTAATTTTTGCTCTCCAACAAAAATGGTGAAACGTCTTCTTAAAAGGGATGTTGCCGAGGAACGTTCAAGGAGTTTTTAAAGCTTCCAGTTCACTTATGATAAAGATCCAACTGTTCCCTACGTGGATCTTGACTGAATTGAAATGTAATAGAATAGTCCGACCAGTGTACGTGACATACAACCCAATTCGGCTGTCTGCGTGGTCCACAATTGTGCCAGCTCATCCACCTTACATTTTATGGATATAATGACGATCATCATCAGCTACTTGAACCCGTCATTGCCGTATACTTGATATGATTACTCAGTTACTCGTTCATTCCCGGCAGGCGTTTGACCCGTCAGACTTCCAAAATGTCTGGTATGTCTTTCAGACCAGGATGACATTTCACGACTGGAACATATTCTATTTAGAGATCTTACAGTTTGTGGGATCTGATTCATAAAAAGAAATGTACGCTAGTGCCAGAGTGATGATACCATCACAGAGTTATAAAGGGGTACGCAACTTTCCAGTTATAATAACAAGTACATACATATTTTGCAAGAGTGATACTTCTTTTAGGTGGCTTTCTTATGAAGACCTATTAAAGTAGAAGTTGGAAACCATGGTCCCTCGTAGGATGTAGCCCTACAGGCCTCATTCGATTTTGCCCTCAGCTTTTTTGCAGCCACCGCACTAGAAGGCCTTTCCACTCTCGGGGTCCTGTCACTCTTCTGGAGGGACTTGACTTCTTCCTCATTTTTTCTGCCTCTCCTCTCACAGGTTGACACTCACTCTTCATTCACATGCTGCTTATCTTCCTCCCTCAGGACAGTCACACAGGCACTCTTCCCTCAGTGATGTAGACTGGGACATAACATAGTATGTGATAGATGTAACCATTCAGTATGGACTACTTGACATTTACAGAATAGGGATCCAAACCAAAACAGGACCAAGTAGAAAAAACCCTTAAAAACAATTACTTTTTGTATTATCATTAAAATGAAAGATTATCTACGTCAAACAATAGTAACCTGCCACAGTATTGTAAATAGGGTGTTATATGGTGTCATTGCCTCTCAGCATGTGACGCATAAGACTGTGCCAATGCTGCTTTTTTGGTGCAGATTATTTCTGCAGCAAAAAAAGCTGCTAAACTTCACTCTGTGCCTGGAAAATGCACCAAAAAGCACGTGTTTTTGGTGCAGATTGTGGTCATGCGTTTTTGTTAGTATAGTCAATGGCTGAGAGGGCTACACAATGCAGCAAAAAAACCAAACCCAATAATTGACATGCTCATTCTTTTGTCTTGACCACAAGCTGCACTTAAACTGTAAGGGAAAAAAACATCAATGGCACAACACTTCAGAATTCTTATAGAGTTTGCTTGGGTAAGGATAAACATGCAGTTTTGTGAAAAAAGGTGACTCAAAACTTCAGCAAAAATGCAGCATAGGCACATGGTTTAATGGCCACTTTACACACACCAACTTATCGGTCCAACTTCTGACCAACTTACTGGTTGCAGTGAAATCATGGACACATTGCTCCATTTTGTGCCTGTGTACAAATGGAACAATGTGTCCATGATTTCACTGCAACCAGTAAGTTGGTCAGAAGTTGGACAGATAAGTTGGTGTGTGTAAAGTGGCCATAAGACTTTGTGTGTGTGCTGAGCCCTGACCTAAATCTTATTGAGCATCTTTGGAAAGAGCTGAAACATGCTGTCTGGAAAAGGTAACCTTCAAACACCAGACAACTGGAGCAGTTTGCTTTTGACGCGTTACCAAAATACTTGTTGACAGGTTCAGAAGTTTCATTGACAATTACAGGAATCGTTTGATTGCAGTGATCGCCTCAAAAGGTTGTGCAACAAAATATTAAGGCTGGCTTCACACTGCAGTTTTTCACTGATCAGTTTCCATCACTGGAACCAGACGAGGAACCAGGAAAGGAACTTGCAGAGAAAAACTATAATTGAAAGATTGACACCTGTTCTGGGTTTTGGAGACACTCCTGGTTTTGGCACCCAAACACTGATGGACACTGATCAGTGAAAAACTGCAGTGTGAAGCCAGACTTATGGTGGGGTTACACGTCCCGATATCGCCGCGATATCGGAGGCAACGCCGCGGGAGCGCGCATTTTTTTAGCGCTTTTCCCGATATCGCATCGCCGGTTTACACGCTGCGATATCGGGAAACAACGTCCCGCCGATGTGTACGCCCACCAACCCAGTAACGACCATTTAACATGGGAGTTAATGGGTGAGGTGCGAGTACACATCGGAGTTGGGCTGTCACACGCAGCGATGCTGGTACAACGGCCTTGCGATATCGGGGAGTTGAATAGCTTTGCTATTCAACTCCGATATCGTTTTGGCATCGTTCCAGCATCGCGTTGGATGCTAAAACAATACAACGCGCACCCGATATCGGCTCCAACTCGCGACCCACGTGACTTTTTGTCGGAGTTGGGTCGGAGTTGGACGCCGATATCGCGGCGTGTAAACCCACCATTAGTTAAGGAACCATCATTTCTGTCCAGGCCGATTTCATGAGTTTAATTTCTGTTTAAATTCTGTGGGAGCAGGAGTGAAGAGCAATCTCTGACTTTCATTTGCTCATTTTCATAGATTTTTTTATTTATTACTTTTGTCACAATTAAGTTATTTCTGTGACCATTGTGGGATCTTGTTTTATTGACCGAGGGTTACCAACAATTTTTTTTTTTTTTTTTGAACCATCATTTTTATTATGTATTTCATTTCCATACATCCAAGAATATACAGTGACAAACACCATTGGTTGCAGAATACAGCAATAATAATTGAAAAACCTCATGCACAATACATTAAGGTAGAAAAATATGTAAAACGAACAAAAACGTTATAAACCCACCCATAACCTTCCCTAATGCCTGTTTCATTAGCTAGATGTCCCTTAATTGGACAAGTCTTGACCAAAGAAATTTATTAGCTAAAGATATCCAATTCAGTTTTTAGTTATTGCATCTTAGTTTACCTAGAGTGCCTTTTAAGGCTGGGTTCACACTGCGGCAGCGTCCGGTCCGGGGCTGTCAGGAGTGACAGCCTGGACCGGAGTTTTGCTGCATAGGATACTATCGGGCTGCACGGAGCTGGATCGCGCCGGGTGGCAATTATCTGCCATCCGGCTGCTAGCTCGCCGGATGAATCCTGCAGAAGTGGGGATTTGTCTGCCGACTCCAAAAACGTTGCATGCACCGTTTTTGGAGTCGGCAGACAAATCCTCACTTCTGCAGGATTCATCCGGCGAGCTAGCAGCCGGATGGCAGATAATTGCCAACCGGCGCGATCCAGCTCCGTGCAGCCCGATAGTATCCTATGCAGCAAAACTCCGGTCCAGGCTGTCACTCCTGACAGCCCCGGACCGGACGCTGCCGCAGTGTGAACCCAGCCTTAGTCTTCCACCGCGTACCACTCTGTATGTTTATAAAGAATCATGAAATTCCCTATCTCTGCATTGAGAAAGTTTTTAAAATGAAAGGTTTCCATTTGTAAAAAATTTTTTTAGTCAATCTAGTGGGGTTTCTTAGTGTTTCCAAGGATTCTAAGTTTAATGTTTTTCTAAGTGTAGCGCGTACTTCTTCCATCGAGGGAACAGATTCGGATCATCTGAAGCCATGCAAGTTGTGGATAGTCCTGATTTCTTGGGGTAAAGCATTCCAGAGGATTGGTGCAGCTCTAGAGAAGTCTTGGAGCCGGGAGTGGGAGGATCGGATTAGTGCAGATGTTAGTCGAAGGTCATTTGAGGAACGTAGAGAATGGGTGGGGTGATAGACAGAGATGAGGGAAGAGAGGTAGGGGGGTGCTGCACTGTGAAGAGCTTTGTGGGTGAGAACAAGCAATTTGAATTTGATCCTGTAGTGTACGGGCAGCCAGTGCAATGACTGGCACAGAGCAGAGGCATCTGTGTAACGATTGGCCAAATGGGTGATCCTGGCTGCTGCATTAAGGATGGACTGGAGAGGAGAAAGTCTGGTGAGGGGGAGGCCGCTTAATAGAGAATTGCAATGGTCAAGGCGGGAATGGATTAGGGCCACTGTGAGGGTTTTTGTTGTTTTCATGGTGAAAAAGGGGCGGACTCTAGAGATATTCTTCAGGTGTAAGCGACAGGAGCGGACGAGAGATTGTGTGTGGGAGGAGAAGGAGAGATCGGTGTCAAACATAACACCCAGACAGCAAGCCTGCTGCCTAGGCATTATCGTGGTGCCGCAAACTGAGAGAGAGATGTCCGATTTAGGGAGGTTATTGGATGGGGGGAGAAGAAGAAGTTCAGTTTTGGAAAGGTTTAGTTTCAAACAGAGAGTGGACATGATATTGGAAACTGCAGCTAGACAGTCATTGGTGTTCTTTAATACCGCAGGGGTAAGGTCAGGGGCTGAAGTGTATAGTTGTGTGTCATCAGCATAAACATGGTACTGAAAGCCAAATCTGCTGATGGTGCGTCCAATCGAGGCTGTGTAGAGAGAGAAGAGGAGAGGAGAGGGCCAAGGACTGAACCCTGAGGGACGCCAATAGTGAGGGGAAGAGGGGAAGAAGTGGAACCAGCAAAAGATACACTGAAAGAGCGGTCAGAAAGATAGGAGGAGAGCCAGGAGAGAGCAGTGTCCTTTATGCCAATGGAGTGCAGCATAGAGAGTAGGAGCTGATGGTTGACAGTGTCAAAAGCTGCAGAGAGATCAAGGAGTATAAGCAGAGAGTGGTCACCATTACGTTTTGCTGTCAGAAGGTCGTTGGTCACTTTGATGACGGCAGTTTCTGTAGAGTGAAGGGGGCGGAAACCAGACTGTAATGGATCTAGAAGAGAGTGAGCGGAGAGGTAACGGGTGAGGCGGGAATAGACCAGGCGCTCCAAGAGTTTAGAGATGAAGGGGAGATTGGAGACTGGTCTGTAGTTATTTGTGCAGGTTGGTTCTTTAATAATGGAGTAATGATCGAGTGTTTGAAGGAGGAGGGGAAGATGCCAGAGGAGAGGGAGAGATTGAAGATTTTGGTTAGATGAGTGGTGACGACTGGAGAGAGGGACTGGAGCAGGTGTGAGGGAATGGGGTCAGTAGTGCATGTGGTGGGACGGCATCCTAGCTGCCCATCCATCGTCCCCAGAGGTTCTAATCACGTGACCGCTCAGAGAGGAAAGGTCCTGTAGCTCCAGGCCTTCACCTCACACCACACAGGTCCTTTTGTTAATGTGACTTCCAAGCTGCTCCTGCTGTTGATCCTCACAAGGGAGAAACTGGAACATATGATTAATGCAAAGCAGTCTGTGGAGCGCTCAGGAAAGGCAGGGAGGGTGAATTGTTGATAAAACTTAGCTTTTTATTATTCTTCCCAGCCACAACGCGTTTCCACTGACATAGCAGTCTTCCTGCCTTTCCTGAGCGCTCCACAGACTGCTTTGCATTAATCATAGAGTTACTGGGCAGACTCTGACATTTTACACCGTCCAGATGAAACTTTTACTATATATGCTAGTAATGGTCAGCCTGTGCCACAGGTGGGATTCAAAAAGGTGACCATAAAGGTGGGGCCGGTGGAATTGGAAGCCCAGGGATTGATAATTGTTGATGTTGATCGACGAGAAAGTACCCCAATGATAACCTTATGCACTAGGAACTTAGGCAATTGAGAATTGTCTAGGGGTATTAATGTCTTATTACAACAGGTTGCCAAAACTGCCAACCTAGGGCAGCAGCAAGTCCTGCAGAAAGAAATAAAGGCCCTGAGGCTGAGGCAACAGGTAGAGCTATCTGGAGGAGAAGTTGGCAGTGTAAGAGTAAGTGATCTGGTACCCATTGTAATACCATGTTGGCAGTGAATCATTCAGGATACTTTCAAAGCGTGATGACAACAGAACAGAGCTTTAATTAGCAACAAACAAGTACAGATATGACAGGCTTTGTGGAATCAGGAATATACATATCTTAAAGGGAACCGACCACCCCAAATGACCCCCCCAGACTGTTAATATGTGTCCCTACACCCAGCACACACATTTGGGGCAATCGTTTTTGCTAAAAAAACTGTTTAGTAGAAGCTAAGATATAGCTTTATGAAGTTTAAAAAATGTTGCCGACTGGGCGTTACCTAGCTTGTCCTCCTGCAGTGTTCATGTGCCTGTCAGCCTCCTCTCCCCCCTTCCTTCAGTAAAGCCCTGCCCTTTCAGCTTCGTCACAGGCTGCTGCACGGAGTCTCATTGTTTATGATAACAGAAGGCAAACCTGAAAGCCTGAAACCAGAGAGGCTGAAAGGGCAGGGCTTTACTGAAGGGAGGGGGGGAGAGGAGGCTGCAGGAGGACATGAACACTGCAGGAGGACAAGTTAGGTAACACCCAGTCGGCAACATTTTTTAAACTTTATAAAGCTATATCTTAGCTTCTACTAAACAGTTTTTTTTAGCAAAAACGATTGCCCCAAATGTGTGTGCTGGGTGTAGGGACACATATTAACAGTCCGGGGGGGTCATTTGGGGTGGTTGGTTCCCTTTAAGTGTCTCTGTGCAGCATCAGCAGGCTGCTTCTCCTCTGGTGCACGGACACAGGCAGTGCCGGGACAAGGCATTTTGGTGCCCTAGGCAGGTAAGGCAAACGGCGCCCCCCCCGAAATATGTCTGGGAATAAAAATGTCAGCATACTTTGAAAGTAAATTTAATTTAACGGGGACCTATAAAAGGTTCGTCCAACCACACTACAGAGACATACTGATAGGATGTTTACATTGTGAGCCCCAATGGGGACAGTGTTCATGATGTATGTAAAGTGCTGTGGAGTTCATAGTGTACCGTATTTTCCGGCGTATAAGACGACTGGGCGTATAAGACGACCCCCAACTTTTCCACTTAAAATATGGAGTTTGGGATATACTCGCCGTATAAGACTACCCCCTCTTCTACGGTATGATTTCCACTATGACCCCCACACAATATAATGGACCCACATATAGAATAGTGACCCCTACATCTCTTCACACTGTATTATGGCCATCACACAGCCCTAAAATAGCCCTGCATAAAGTATAGAGGCTCCCTCATACCCCTTCAAGTATTATCATGCTCCCACAGAGCCCTCTAAGTATTATAATGGCTTCCATATAGTATAATTGTCTCCATAATTATAATGCATCATCAAAGTCCTCAATATATTATAATGCACCCCGTAGTCCTCATATAGTGTAATGCACGCCATATCGCCTAGATAATATAATGACCCATAGTGCTCCATATAGTGTAATGCACCCCCGTAGTCCTCCATATACCGTAGTGCAATGCACGCCATAGTCCTCTAGATAATATAATGCACCCCATTGTGCTCCATATAGTGTAATGCACCCCCGTAGTCCTCCATATACCGTAGTGCAATGCACGCCATAGTCCTCTAGATAATATAATGCACCCCATTGTGCTCCATATAGTGTAATGCACCCCCGTAGTCCTCCATATACCGTAGTGCAATGCACGCCATAGTCCTCTAGATAATATAATGCACCCCATTGTGCTCCATATAGTGTAATGCACCCCCGTAGTCCTCCATATATCATAGTATTACAGTGGTGGTGGTGGAGTACAGCCTCCATCAACCCCCAATATTCCTCTGCAGTCACACACACAGTCACACACAGTCAGACAGACACACAACACACATACAGTCAGACATAGACACACACAGTCACACACACACAGTCAGACACAGACACACACACACAGTCACACACACACAGTCACACACACACAGTAAGACCCACACACACAGTCAGACATACACACAGCCAGACACACTGTGCCACCGGACCCTGCCGGAGCTTACCACCGCCACCGCCACCGCCGCTGTACGTAGCCGGGCACCGTAGCTGTACGATAATAAGCCATCAGGCAGCTGCTGGCGTCTGATTGGCCCTGGCATTACCGTACATACTCACTGAGCGGCGCAGTTACCTCCGTTCAGGAGATGTATGGTAATGCCTCAGCCAATCAGACCCCAGCAGCCTCCTGATTGGCTGATGGCTTATTATCGTACATCTATGGCGCCCGGCTACGTACAGCGGCGGTGGCGGTGGCGGTGGTAAGCTCCTATGGCGCCC
The DNA here is from genome assembly GCA_033576535.1 of Allobates femoralis. Classification (NCBI taxonomy): domain Eukaryota; kingdom Metazoa; phylum Chordata; class Amphibia; order Anura; family Aromobatidae; genus Allobates; species Allobates femoralis. The sequence goes on from JARQOC010000005.1 coordinate 534,009,036, forward strand.
GGCGGCTATGTACACATCGGTGGTGGCAGCGGGAAGCTCCGGAAGACATGGACGGCAGAGGCAGGTGAGTATCACTTTCTTTTTCTTGCCTGCCACCTGCCACCGCTCATTTTCGGGGGGGGGGGGGGGGCCCTTATATTATGCACGGCGGACCGATGCCTGCATTTTTTTCCTCAGTACCCGCCTGGACCCGGCGTATAAGACGACCCCCGACTTGGGAGGAGAATTTTAGGGGTTAAAAAGTCGTCTTATACGCCGGAAAATACGGTAATATAAATGCAAAAAGTATTATTCTTAATATTATGTCACAATACCAGGATCTGAGGATCTTCTATTTCGAGGTCAGGGACTCTCTGATGCCATGTTGCTGCTTGTCTCGCTGTTGTCCTCTTTTGACACTGCAGTGCGGTGGACAAGAGAGCATTAACTGGTTAATAACAAGAAGTATGGAGTGTGTACTGAGCCATAAACCCTCCCCTTACCATGAAGTATGGAGTGTGTACTGACTGAGCCATAAACCTCCTCATACCATGTCCAGCAGACATTGTAGGATTACTACCCGTATATACTCGTGTATAACCCGACCTGTGTATAAACCGACCCCCCTACTTTTGCCCCCAAAACCTGGGAAAACCTATTGACTCGTGTATAAGCCGAGAGTGGACCCCAGCACAGGTATACAGCCCCCAGCAAAGTGGTATACAGCAGCCTCCCCAGTGGTATATACAGACCCCAGTGGTAATACAGCAGCCCCAGTGGTAATACAGCAGCCCCAGTGGTAATACAGCAGCCCCAGGGGTAATACAGCAGCCCCAGGGGTAATACAGCAGCCCCAAGGGTTATACAGCAGCCCCAGGGGTTATACAGCAGCCCCAGGGGTATATACAGGCCCCAGCAGTATATACAGCAGCCCCAGTGGTATATACAGGCCCCAGCAGTATATACAGCAGGCCCAGTGGTGGTGTATACAGGGCCCAGTGGTGGTGTATACAGGGCCTAGTGGTGTATACAAGACCCAGTGGTGTATACAGGGCCCAGTGGTGTATACAGGGCCCAGTATGCGGGGGCCGGGGGGGGAGGCGCGCGCCTTTGCACACTCACCGCGGCCGCAGTCACCGTGCGTCTCCTGTAAGGCTGCTTTCACACTGCGTTTTTCTGTGATCCGTGGCTGTCTGTTGTAAAACGGACAGCCACGGATCAGATTTTGGCCCCATGTTATCCTATGGGCATGGATCACATCGGATTTGGCCTTATTGGCATCCGATTTTTGTCGGATCCGATTCTGGCCGATTTTTTGCTGTGCCCAAAATCGCAGCCTGCTGCATCATCAGTTTGGATCCACCCCCTGCTCCTCCTGTCACCTTGTCCCCCCCTGTCACTCTCCTGTCACCCTTCTCCCCTCTGTCTGCCCTCTGTCTCCCCTCTTTGTCCCCTCTGTCTCCCCTCTTTGTCCTCCTCTTTGTCCCCCCTCTTTGCAGCCCCTCTTTGCCCCCCTCTTTGCCCCCCTCTTTGCCGCCCCTCTTTGCAGCCCCTCTTTGCACCCCCTCTTTGCAGCCCCTCTTTGCCCCCCTCTTTGCAGCCCCTCTTTGCCCCCCTCTTTGCAGCCCCTCTTTGCACCCCCTCTTTGGACCCCCTCTTTGCAGCCCCTCTTTGCACCCCTCTTTGCAGCCCCTCTTTGCAGCCCCTCTTTGCACCCCCTCTTTGGACCCCCTCTTTGCCCCCCTCTTTGCCCCCCTCTTTGCACCCCCTCTTTGCAGCCCCTCTTTGCCCCCCTCTTTGCAGCCCCTCTTTGCCCCCTCTTTGCAGCCCCTCTTTGCAGCCCCTCTTTGCCCCCCTCTTTGGACCCCCTCTTTGGACCCCCTCTTTGCAGCCCCTCTTTGCAGCCCCTCTTTGGACCCCTCTTTGCAGCCCCTCTTTGCAGCCCCTCTTTGCACCCCCTCTTTGGACCCCCTCTTTGCCCCATCTTTGCAGCCCCTCTTTGCCCCCCTCTTTGCAGCCTCTCTTTGCACCCCCTCTTTGGACCCCCTCTTTGCAGCCCCTCTTTGCCCCCCTCTTTGCAGCCCCTCTTTGCCCCCCTCTTTGCAGCCCCTCTTTGCAGCCCCTCTTTGGACCCCCTCTTTGCAGCCCTCTTTGCACCCCCTCTTTGCAGCCCCTCTTTGCACCCCCTCTTTGGACCCCCTCTTTGCCCCCCTCTTTGCAGCCCCTCTTTGCCCCCCTCTTTGCAGCCCCTCTTTGCACCCCCTCTTTGCAGCCCCTCTTTGCCCCCCTCTTTGCAGCCCCTCTTTGCACTCCCTCTTTGGACCCCCTCTTTGCAGCCCCTCTTTGCACCCCCTCTTTGGACCCCCTCTTTGCAGCCCCTCTTTGCACCCCCTCTTTGGACCCCCTCTTTGCAGCCCCTCTTTGCCCCCCTCTTTGTCCTCCTTCTTTGCAGAGCTTAAAAAATAAAAAAATCTTCATTCTCACCTCTCCACGACACCCGCGCTGCTTCCAGCTTCTCTTCTTCTGATGCACAGGACCTGGCGTGATGTCACAGTCACATGACCGGTTACCGCGGTAACCGGTCATGTGACTGCACTGTGACGTCAGGCCAGGTCCTGGAAGCACAGAGCCGAGCGCAGGAGGCATCGCTGGATCGTGGAGAGGTGAGGATAATGATTTTTTTTATTTTTAACCCTTTAATTTCACTGGATATCACTTCTGCAATGTATGAATATACATTGCAGAAGTGATATTATGGCACAGAGCGATTTTAGTGTAAGATCGGGTCCGAGGAGACATCGGCTGTTTCCTCGGATCCGCGCTCCATAGGTCCCATGTTGGAGGAGAGGAGGGGCGGGCACCGGGCAGAGCTGCAGGACAGGAAGTCCCCTCCTCCCTCCTCTCTGGCCGGCGCGGCCGCCGGCGGCCAGCACGGGGCCCTCCAGGGGGTGCGGGGCCCCCCCAGGGGGCGGGCAATGGGCCCCTAATGCGGCTAAAATGCGCCCTCCACAAGATGGTGCCCTAGGCGATCGCCTACGGTCGCCTACCTATCGTCCCGGCCCTGAACACAGGAAACTGAGTACACTCACATGGTCCTTCCTGTGTGTGAGCCTCTGGGAGTGTTTTTTTTTATCTAACTTTATAGACAATGCACAAACCTAGCAATAGAACACTTACACAGGAATTGAGTTGTTGCACTAAATATATTCGAACACCCCCAGTCACCAATTACTTATCCTGTTAGTCCCATTGTGGTTGTGAAGTCTTCAAACTTGGCTCTTGGAAATGGTTATGTCATACCATCAGCTAATGACTATCCCAGGGTATGGGGGCTCGGGTATCTAGGCCTTCTGCTGCGGTAGGGATATCACTGGTGGCCTGGCCAGACCCGTGTCCCTGGTGGCCAACTAATAAGGGGTAGTTGAAATGGGAATAAAAGTTTATAAGTTTATCGTGACGCCACCTGTGGTATCTGGTGACTGTACCAGCGCTTCGTAGGGCCTCCAGGGATGATGGACGAGCAGCCAGGTATCGAAGCTCCCCACAGGTGGAGCTGGATCCCTGGGGTGTTTGGTTATGAAGATGAGGGATGGAGAAGGGACTTGGCCGGGCTGTTGGATAACGGGACAGTCTCTGTGGATGGCTTGGGTGCGGGTAAGGAACTGACACACACACCGCTGTTTGTTCTTTACCTTTTACTGGTGTAGTTGCAGGTAAACATCCAGAGCATTGCCGGGTGTTCAGGATGCACTTCTGGGTCTCCACAGTGAGTGGGTATAATTTATATATTTGTCTCTTTCCCCGTGTGTGTGAAACCCCTGCCCCGTGTGAAACTTGGCTGGCTTCCTCTGCTCTCTCTGATCACCTGTGCTGTCGGCGGGACACCCTTGATGGACTACCACTGTTCCTCTCTCCGCAGTGCCTGGCTCCCTGGTGTGTGACTGCACAGATGCCTGGGAGACTGAAGTCTCCACGGTGGACCGGTATTCTCATCTGGGCCAGGTGCTCTCCAGTAGACTCGGACTCCGGTGTCCTGTGTGCTGTTTGGGTGAACCTAACGCTGGCTCCTCGGTTCCCACTTTGTTCTTTCTGTTCTCCTCGTCTTCCGACCCCACTCTTGGACCTTGCAGGACTACTCGAAGGCTGTTCAGGGTAACTGGCTCGGGCCTAATGCAGCACCGACCAGCAGTACGTCTTCACAGCTCTTGTAGCATCTGTACACTCTAACTAACTCCGCCCCCAACACCAGTTTTTATAGAGGATCTTGCCTAAAGGCAGCACGTTGGGCTCCCCCTACTGTGCTGGAAGGTGTTGTTTGTGTCTGTGTACCCACTGTGGAAACCCATCCGTACTGTAGGTGAGAATGTGGTTACCTGTGTGAGCAGGGCGCTACACTAACATCTTGTCAAACTCGCAATAAACGAACTCTAGTACACCTTATTCCACTAAGTCATGTAAAGGGCCCGTTACATGCAAAAATATCACTAACGATATCATTGCAACATCACTGGTTTTGTGACATTGCAGCGACCTCATAGCGATGCCGCTGCGTGTGACATGTACCAATGACCAGCAATCAGCTCGCTAATCGATGATCATTGGTAAATGGCCAGGACCATTTTTCCATCGTTGGTCTCCCGCTGGGTGGCCAGCATCGGCGTGTGTGACAGCAGGAGACCAACGATCAACGACCTCCCAGCCGATGCCCAGCGCCGCACAGTACAGCTGGGACATACTAACCAGGGTAAACATAGGGTAACTAAGTGCAGCACTATGCATAGTTACCCAATGTGTACCCTGGTTACCAGCATTCTTGCTGGTCGCTGTTTGCTGGTGAGTCTGCCTGTGTGACAGCTCACCAGCGATCATATAGCAATGTCCCAGCAATCCTGATTGTTGCTCGGATCGCTGGGACATTGCAGCGTATAACACAACCTTTAGTGGTGATGTTTAATGTCAATATGCTTAGTCCTTGCACTAATATTCTCACTGCTGGCAAGTTGAATACATCCTTGGTTATCCTCATATATAGAAGTGCCCCCACTGCTTGTCTGTAATTCTCATTGCTGGAGTTTTGACGAACCTTTGGCTTCTGAAAGCTCTTTTTCAGGAAGTGTTCTGACCATATAAGAAAGACGTCTAGCTGGGATACCTTTGTTTGGTCTTTCTGATCTCGTGACTGGAGGTTGACTTGGTTCTTCTGTTTCTTCCTCGCTGGCTTCAGAGTTTATCCAGACTTCAGTGTTTTCTTTTTCAGTGTCTGGGTTTGGTGATTGAAATTCTTGTTTTTGTTTCTTGGCTTGAATGACTGGTATAACGTCATGGAATTTGAGTGAAACAAAGTTCTCATCAATCACTACATCTCTGCTGATTGTTACTGTGTTGGTCTCTGGGTGCAGGATTCTGTATCCCTGTAGCCCACCAGCACTCCTTGCTTTGCATGTGATTCCCACTTGGAACGTTTTACTTTGGGAACATACACAAACGTTTTGCTTCCAAATATTCTAAAGTGCTTCAGGTTAGGCTTCTCGCAGTTCCATAGCTCATATGGAGTTTTATTTGTGGCTTTACCTGACAGTCTGTTTTAAAGATATCAAGCTGTCATGATGGCTTCTCCCCAATATGTTGTAGGTAGATTTGCATCAAACAACAATACTTCTTCCACTTTCACAGAGAGTGCGGTTCTTTCTTTCTGCAATGCCATTCTGTTCTGGGTTGTATAGAATGGTAGTCAGGGCCAGTTTTAGGCAAAGTGGGGTTCTGGGCAAAAGGTTAACATGGGCCCTAAATACTCACATACACATAGTGCACGATCACACTCAGGCATTTGGGTTACATTTACAAGTGCTGACTTCAGACTGGTAAATGAGCACGATCTATAATATTCAAGTCATTCAGCGCTTGTTTCCAGCCTTCTTACACAGGATGATGAAGAATGATGGGTGCAGAGCAATCACCGGTAGAGCAATCTGCCCCTACAGTATCATGTTATCAACAGCACGTCTGCAGTTTGTAGCGGGCGATGTGCTGCCGAGAGCAAGGATTTTGGTTCCTCCATAAACATCCAATCACCCTATGATGAGCAGCATTTTGCTGGGCAATTGCCAACATGTTTATACCTATGAACTCTCATCTGTGCATCTGGGATTTATAAATGTGGATGTTACATACACGCAACACACCGTATGTGACACAAACACTATATATTACACATATACACCAATCACACACTCATAGACACACACATCCATTCCCATCATTGTCTTTCTGTGTCATACAGGACGGCTTCCCCAGGAAGAGTCGCTCTTTCTAACCACTTATCCTCTGACCAAGAGATGGGGATTCTGAACACTGGACTCCTTATATTGATTAAAAATTTCCTACAAGTGTTTAATCAAACTGGTTTTACAAACTGTAGAGTCAGTAAGGCCAGGTTCACACATACAAATCCGTTTTTCAAGCCCTTAGAAAAACGGATCCGTTTTTCTAAGGGTGCCAATAGTGTCCCCTGAGGTCCTGGACGTTTTTGGCAAGTTTAGGGACTTAGTCATTTTTTCATTAAAAACGCATATGCGTTAACGCATGCGTTTCACATAGGGCCCCATGTTAAAAAAACGCATGCGTTTTTTGAAAGCACCCCAAAAACGCAGCTAGTAGCGTTTTTGGGCTGCTGCATAAAAACATATGTGTTTTTTTTGAAAAAAATGCACACAGATGCGTTAATGCATATGCGTTTTTGGACTTTGAAAAAAAAAAGTCCAAAATGTTCCCCAAAAAAGATTTAAGGCAAAATCGGATTTGTATGTGTGAACCTGGCCTAAGAAGAATGTTTTCATAGGATCATCTACTTAAATGTCATCTTTAACAAGATATGCTATATTCCTCATATTATAAGAACAACACATTTGAATGAAGCTCCATCCTGGTGGTCTTGTGTTGTTCTGGGGTCACTAGTAGAAATGTTGACCTTAAAGAAGTTGTCCAGAATTCTATAATCATGACTGATTTCTTTCAAAAACAGCGCCACCCCTGTCTACAGGTTATGTGTGATATTGCAGCTCAGCTCAATTGAAGGGAATAAACCTATGCTGTAATATCACATGGCACCTGTTCACGGGGGAATGCTGTTTTTGAAAAAATGTATTAAAGTTTTATTGATCCTGGACATCCCCTTTAATGCCTTGTAAGTTCTACTTTATAACTGTCTACAAATTTAAGAATTAAGGAGGTCCCCTAATGGCCACTTTACACGTCCCAACATTGTTCCGATATTGTATACAACTGCGCGGGAGCGTGCATTTTTTGGGCAGAAATCCAAGATCGCATAGGAGATGTTACACAGCACGATATCGGCAGGCAACACAACTGCGATGTCTACGCCCCCTTGTACGGGCGACCCAGGAACGACCATTTAACATGGGAGAGAATAGAGGAAGTTGCGCTCCAAATCGTTGTTGGGCTTTCACACGGCACGATCCTGCCATATCGTCCATCCAATATCGGGCAGTTGGAGAGCCTGCTCATTTCTCCCCCGATATCGTTTTGGCATCGGTCTTGCGAGGCATTGCACATTTACACCATACAACGCACGAACGATATCGGGGCCAACGCACGAACCACGTGACTTTTTATCGGAGTTGGACGCCGATATCTGGACGTAGAAAGTGGCCATAACTCTAATTACAGCCATCATGAACATGTGAAGATAGAAGCCTGGGGGGCGCTCCTGCTGCTATTATATGGCAATGACAAGGATTTTATACCTTTCACCACTAAGCGATTTTTCGTTTTTTTTCCCTCCGTTTCTTCCAAGAGCCATATAACATTTTTATTTTTCCTTCCACATAGCCGTACGAGGGCTTGTTTTTTGCAGGATGAGTTGTACTATTGAATGACATCATTCATTCTACCACATAATGTACTGGAGAATGAGAAAAAATTCCAAGTGCTTTGAAATCGTAAAAACAAAGTGCAATTCCACAATGGTTTTTTATTTACTATGTTAATTTTATGGTTAAAATTGTGACTTCACAGATTGATTATCTAGGTCAGAATAAGCAGATACCGAACATTTTTTTTTATTTCAATGATGAGAAAAAAACAGAAATTTGTAAAGAAAATAAAAATTTTCATTATTGGCCATTTTCTGAGACCCATGATGTTTTAATTTTTCAAAATACAGGGCTATGTGAGGCTTACTTTGTGTGCCATGAGTTGCCAATTTTACTGATACCATTTTGAGTCAGATACAATATATTGATCGCCTTTTATTATAACAACGTGGTAGCCCAAAAACATAATTCTGGCGTTTTTATTTTTTTCCCGTTATGCCATTTACTAACTGGATTAATTTACTTCAAATATTGATAGCTTAGCTTCTTACGAACACAGCAATACCAAATATGTGTATTTTTACATTTTATTTACTGTTTTAATGCTAATTACAGTGTTTTCAGTGCAGCTCCTTTGGGGGCCCCCAAGAGAGTGGGCGCCCTGGGCAACTGCCCAGTCTGCCCCCCCTTAATGCCGACCCTGTATATATATATATATATAATATTGTTTATATATGGTATGAGCTCTTGTGTAGCCCCTAATGTAGTGTATGAGCCTTCCAAAAACCCACACTGGCGTTTTTGAAAAATGCGGCAGATCCGGTCAAAAAAACGCATTTGCTGCATTTTCCACCTGATGGCTGCACCGCCGCTGCCCGCGTTTTTTTTTTCGCGGTTGCATCTGCCGCAACTGCCGAAACCACACTTGCCGCGTCTGCTGCACACTTACCGCAAGCCCCATAGACAATACATGGGGCTTGCCGCAAGTGTGACGCAAGTGCTACGGCGGCACTTACGGCAGATGCATTTTTTTGGCCAGATCCGCCAGTGTGAAAGCACCCTAAATAGTATGAGCTCTTACATAGCTCCTTATACACACTATGAGCCTTCACACATCTTAAGAACATATAAAAAAAAAACACAAATTATGCTCACCTCCCTTCCATTCCTGTCACTCTGCTCTCATTCCTGAGGATTTACTTCTTCTTGTGGCTGGTGCATACATGTTGGTGCGCATCAGTTAAAGACATCATTATGAGGGCAATCAGGCCCGTCACAGTGTTGCCCATGTTTGGGCTCCGCACATCTTACCAACATAGTACATGCTTTGGCATTCTCCTATTAAACTTATTAGGTAATCATATACCTTGCCAGCCTGGTATTATACCCAGCTGCTTATCCTACTGATAAAAGTTGCCATTATGGTCTGGCGACAGTTACAGTCGAAATCCGGTGGACCCCATCACACATCAAACATATGAAAATGTGCGGCCAGTAGCCATCTACCAGGGACTTGGGTTTCGACTACAGCGACAGACCTTAAAGCTGACAAAGTCTGACCTGTCCCTGCAGCTGAAAGAAACTGAGATAAAAACAAAATGAACGAATACCCTGAAGTAAATAAAAAAAAATAGTAATAATACATTTAAATTAAATAGAGTACTTAACACTACTTTAATAAAAAGCAAAACAAAAAGCCATCCCATCGCCTCCAGATGTACTCAATCAGGACAGTGGCTGAAGCTGTAACCACCCACAGTTGTGCCAATGACTGCACAATTTTATGTGCACACTACCCAGTGTATAACCCACGTGCTGGCTGGAGAACACTTTGTGAAAAGGTAATAGGTCAGGAGATATGGGGGCAGGTTAGGAGACCAGGGGGTATGTCAGGGAGATGCAGAGGGCTGGTCAGGAGATATGAGGATAGGTCAGGAAATCTGGGGAGCAGGTCAGGAGAGAGCCGGGTGTTAATCAAGAGATCTAGTGGGTAAGTCAGGAGACCCGGGAACAGGTCAGAAGAGAGCAGGGGTAAGTCAAGGAGACCCGGGGGCAGATCAGGAGAGAGCCGGGTGTACGTCAGGAGACCCGGGGGCAGGTTAGGAGACCCATGTACATGTCAGGAGAGAGCAGGGAATAAGTCAGGAGACCTGGGTGGCAGGTCAGGAGACCCAGGGACAGGTCAGGAGAGAGCAGGGGGTAAGTTAGGAGACACATCCGGCAGTTCAGGAGAGAGCAGGGGGTATGTCAGGAGACCCGGGGGGCAGATCAGGAGACCTACAGACAGGTCAAGAGAGAGCAGGGGGTAAGTCAGGAGACATATGCGGCAGGTCAGGAGAGAGCAGGGGGTATGTCAGGAGGCCGGGGGGCAGATCAGGAGACCTAGGGACAGGTCAAGAGAGAGCAGGGGGTAAGTCAGGAGACCCGAGGGGAAGGTCAGGAGACCCAGGAACAGGTCAGGCAAGAGCAGGGGGTAAGTCAGGAGACCTGGGTGGCAGGTCAGGAGACCCAGGGACAGGTCAGGAGAGAACAGGGGACAGTAAATAAAAAAAATAGTAATAATACATTAAAATTAAATAGAGCACTCACTTAACACTACTTTAATAAAAAAAAAAAAAAAAAGCCATCCCTCGCCTCCAGATGTACTCAATCGGGACAGTGGCTGAAGCTGTAACCACCCATAGTTGTGCCAATGACTACACAATTTTATGTGCACACTACCCAGTGTATAACTCACATGCTGGCTGCAGCACACTTTGAGAAAAGGTAATAGGTCAGGAGATATGGGGGCAGGTTAGTAGACCAGGGGGGTATGTCAGGGAGATCCAGGGGGCTGGTCAGGAGATATGAGGATAGGTCAGGAAATCTGGGGAGCAGTTCCGGAGAGAGACGGCCGTTAATCAGGAGATCTGGTGGGCAGGTCAGGAGACCCGGGAACAGGTCAGAAGAGAGCAGGTGTAAGTCAGGAGACCCGGGGGCAGATCAGGAGAGAGCCGGGTGTACGTCAGGAGACTCGGGGGCAGGTTAGGAGACCCATGTACATGTCAGGAGAGAGCAGGGAATAAGTCAGGAGACCTGGGTGGCAGGTCAGGAGACCCAGGAACAGGTCAGGAGAGAGCAGGGGGTAAGTCAGGAGACCTGGGTGGCAGGTCAGGAGACCCAGGGATAGGTCAGGAGAGAGTAGGGGGTAAGTCAGGAGACACATGCGGCAGGTCAGGAGAGAGCAGGGGGTATGTCAGGAGACCCGGGGGGCAGATCACGAGACCTACGGACAAGTCAAGAGAGAGCAGGGGGTAAGTCAGGAGACATATGTGGCAGGTCAGGAGAGAGCAGGGGGTATGTCAGGAGACCCGGGGGGCAGATCAGGAGACCTAGGGACAGGTCAAGAGAGAGCAGGGGGTAAGTCAGGAGACCCGAGGGGAAGGTCAGGAGACCCAGGAACAGGTCAGGCAAGAGCAGGGGGTAAGTCAGTAGAGCCGGGGGCAGGTCAGGAGACCCTTGTACATGTCAGGAGAGAGCAGGGAATAAGTCAGGAGACCCGGGTGGCAGGTCAGGAGACCCAGGGACAGGTCAGGAGAGAGCAGGGAATAAGTGAGGAGACCTGGGTGGCAGGTCAGGAGACCCAGGGACAGGTCAGGAGAGAGCAGGGGGTAAGTCAGGAGACCCGAGGGGAAGGTCAGGAGACCCATGTACATGTCAGGAAAGAGCAGGGGCGTAAGTCAAAAGAACCAGGAGTGGAGACCCGGGGACAGGTCAGAAGAGAGCAGGGTGTAAGTCTGGAGACCAGGGGGGCAGGTCAGGAGAACTGGGGGGCACTGCAGAAGAACCGGGGGACAGGTCTGGAGAGAGCAGGGGGTAAGCCAGGAGACCCGAGGGCAGGTCATGTAAACCATGTACAGGCCAGGAGAGAGCAGGGGGTAAGTCAGGAGAGCCAGAGAGCAGGTCAGGAGAACTGGGGGGCAGGTCAGGAGAGATCAGGGGTAAGTCAGGAGACCCGGGGTGCAGGTCAGGAGACCCATGTACAGGTTAGGAGAGCAGGGGGGTAAGTCAGGAGATCTGGGGGGGCAGGTCAGGAGTTTTGGGGGGTAGCTCAGGAGACCCGGGGACAGGTCAGAAGAGAGCAGGGTGCGGGTCAGGATATCCGGGGTAGGTTTGAGGCAGGTCAGGAGACAGGTCCAGAAGTCGCCATCTGTACTTGGACTGTGAATAACAAAATATGTGAAACCGGCGTGAGAAGTTTCAGGAGAAATATAATAACCGCTTTGTTTAACCATATAGAGTATCACCCATCACCCATCTTTCTCATGATCCTGAGTGTGAAATCTGCTATTTTATTGTATTTGACTCAGATGAAAGACAACAGTGATGGCCATATTAGAGTCAGCTGGATTTCCCATAAACAGGCATGAAGAATAACAGAACTACACTCCATGGACTGTGTTGTAAGGAGTAAAGTCTGCAGCTATTGAAATAATGGAGAAGAGGCCGCTGTGATACAGGGAGAGGACGAGTATGGCCCCAGCGCCCACTTCAAAGATGGCCGCTCCTGAACCCGGAAGTGATGTTCTTTACAGCGGCGCGTCTGGTTGTCATGGACACGGACGCCGATCACACTCTTTGGATGGTGAATGTAAACATGGAGCCCCGGGGAGACTCGGAGCTGGCGGCCCTGCTGCCCGGGATACAGGAGGACCGTGTGTCCGTGCAGGAGTATGTGCGGGAGATCGAGTTCAGGTAATGGAGATGTGATGATGGTGTGTATATCAGGGTATGCTCCAGTCCCGCCCCTGTGGCCTCCTCCTCCCATGGGAGCAGTGAAAACTTTTTAAATAAATTGAAAAAATGTAAAATAATAAATGTGAAGTGTTCTCAGTGATTGCTGCCCACTGATGTCACCCAGAGCGTCCTCACATGCCAATGTCTATATAGACTGGCCTCAGCTGGGATTCAGACCTGGGCCTTGGTGATGACAGGCAGCAACTCCTCCACTGAGCCACAGCCAACACCGAGAAACAATGCAGATTGTTGTGCAATTGGCTGTACAGCTCCGTATTCCTATGTAAGTGTAATATACCAGGAGAATAAAATGATTTTTTTTCTTCCATTGAAATTACTAGAAAAAATATAATGAAGAACAATAATGTGATTTCTTAGGCCGTCTTCACACTGCGGCATGATCCGCTCCAGTTCTGTCCGGGAGGACACAGACAGCTGCGGACCAGATCAGCACACAGGACTGGGGGGTTATTATGCCCTCCGGTCCTGTGTGCCAGCCGCTGAGAGGTCAGGACCGCGGCGCCCGCGGTCCTGACTTATCAGCAGCGGGAACTGTGTGCTGCACACAGGACCGGAGGGCATAATAACCCCCCAGTCCTGTGTGCTGATCTGGTCCGCAGCTGTCTGTGTCCTCCCGGACAGAACTGGACCGGATCATGCCGCAGTGTGAAGTGGCCCTTATGCGTTTTTATTTAAAATGATGAATATCACAAATCAGCAAATAACATGGACATATTTGGTGTCCTTGAAATCGTAACGATCAGCACACCATGGCAATCAAATTATTTATGGGGATTGGTAAATGACGCTCTCTACCCCTACCCCTGTGCGCTCTCTCCCCTCCTGTTCATCATGTACCCAAGTGTCCAAAGATGGTGGCGGCCTGAGTAAGTGCGCATGCACATACCCTCCGCGCATGCACACTTACTCAGATATCCATCATTGTCAGCAGCAGCTGTGGTAGGGTTTGTGGGTGACAGTGTAGTGTTTGCCTGCGACTGTTCCTGGTGGCAATTGTGGTTTCAGGTGGAATGTGCCACTACCACCAGTGGGTGCCATATTTGCACACCCATCACTTGGATGTCCAAATATGGCTGCCGCCAGGGCGTGGTAGGAGGACATCCTGGCAGATGTTGATGACAGACGGGACAGGACATTTATGTAAGTAGATCAGTAACCAATATTCCCTCTATGCTGTTTGCTCTAGAGATGATAGAGGTGAAGAATAGCATACTCAGTACAGTATATCTGTAATTAGGCTCATTAAAGTGGTTGTCCAGGCTTGGGATTAAAGCCTGCAGGCTCCAGAATCCTGACAGTGTAAGGTGCACACTGTCAGGATTCTCCAGTCTTGCCTGTGAGAGCAGGTGGTCACTTGACCACATGTATGTGCTAGAAGTTCTCCTCCTCTCTCAGTTCACTTATATTGAGCGAGGCTGCCCGTGTTTAGCTGGTACATGACCTCAAGTCTGCAAATCACAAACCTGCGGTCACATGACTAGCAATATCAGTAAATCCTGACAGTGTACATACTGCGCTCTTTCAGGATTCAGAAGTCTGTAGTCACTGATTTGATAATGATTGTGTATAATATGGCTATTTAATCATTATGAGATGCCTGGATCCCATTGTAACCAGTTGACAGCAAATTCTTACTACTTCATCTCATTTGATCCACTTCTGTCTTTGGCTCAAAACAATACATAAAAAAATATTAGTGGTGTTTTCCGCAGAACTGTGAATGTGCCACCATTGACTGCTCCTTATTATAGGCCAAATGGACTCCCTTTACTTAATTATTTAATTTATTTTTTTTTATAACATTGTAAACCCCTTTAACACCAGTGTGCTTTTTTGCAGGCGAACAATCTCCAATCAGCTTCGGGTCGGCCTCTATGAATCTGATTGCTCGACCCAGACTGACCTGAGCGAAGTGGTGGAGATAAAAGAGTTGACGAGTGTCACACAATCTCTCACACAGGTGAGATCTCCAGAAAATCACACAAAGTGTCATAGAAAGTGTCTCTATATATTCCTGTACTGCAGTGCAGATCTAATTATACATACTACCCAATTTATGGGCCACATGTGTTAGATACGACCTCTGCCAGGTATGATTGACTTTGAAAACTACGAAAAACATAGTTCAGTAGTTACCAGGACCGAGCCGCACTGGAGACTAGTTGGACATAAGGGTGGCTGTCGCCTTTTCCCCATTTGCTGCCAATGACTAACTGCAGTTTCCAATATCATGTCCGCTCTCTATTTGAAACTCAACCTTTTCAAAACTAAACATCTTCTGCTCCCACCCTCCACTAACCTCCCTAAACCTGACCTCTCCCTCTCAGTGTGCGACACCATGATAACGCCTGGGCAGCAGGCTCGCTGTCTGGGTGTTATGTTTGACACTGATCTATCCTTCACCTCCTATACACAATCTCTTGCCCGCTCTTGTCGTTTGCACCTGAATAACATCTCTAGAATTCACCCTTTTCTCACTATGGAAACAACAAAAGCCTTCACTGTGGCCCTGGTCCATTCCCTCCTTGATTATTACAATTCTCTATTAATTGGCCTCCCCATTACTAGGCTTTCCCCTCTCCAGTCCATCCTTAATGCAGCAGCCAGGATCACATATCTGGCCAATCATTACTCAGACACCTCCGTTCTGTTCCACTCATTACATTGGCTGCCTATACATAACAGGATCCAATTCAAATTGCTTGTTCTCACCCACAAAGCTCTTCATGGTGCAGCACCTCCTTACATCTCCTCCCTCATCTCTGTCTATCACCCTACCTGTTGTCTACGTTCTTACAAATGACCTTCGACTAACATCTGCACTAATCCGATCCTCCCACTCCCGGCTCCAAGACTTGTCCCGAGCTGCACCAATTCTCTGGAATGCTTTACCCCAAGAAATTAGGACTGTCCACACTTACAGAGTTTCAGGCGGTCCCTAAAAACACATCTTATTAAGGCGGCCTATCATGCTCCCTAATCAAAGTCCTTTATACTGTATATAGTCCATTCACGATCTCTCTGGATATAACTCTTCTTCAAACTCCACCAAACGCTCTACACAGATTGTCTGGTGACCATTCATGTAATTTTATCTATCCCCCATTTCCTCAAGATGCCTGGACCATCATTGTAATAAGCCCCTGTACTTTACAATCTCGCTGTAGACTGTAAGCTCTTTTGAGCAGGGTCATCTTTATTTTTTGCTTTATTTTATTTATTTTTTACATTATTTCTCTGCTTTAATTTGTACTGTATTTTTATAATTGTTAGTTATGACCGTTTGTATATGAACCTCTGAATTGTAAAGCGCTGCAGAATATGTTGGCGCTATATAAATAAAGATTATTATTATTGTTCTCCCTTAGTGTGTGTATATGGAGATGGTTGTGGTCAAGGAGAAGCCACCGGGTACCCGCCTGTCTGGCTAGTCTGTAGCGCAACTCGGTCCTGGCGGATGAAAGTATGTCTTTCTCTGAAAGACCGCAGTGATTCAGAGTCAGACATACCTGGCTGAGATCATGCAGCCAATGTCTGGTATATGCTGCTTGTGAATCAGGCGGTATGTATCAGCTGTCAGATTCCTTGTAAAAAGCATTTTTTTTCCCTTTAAAGACAAATCACCTGTGCACAAATGTCTGCCAGTCACTAGCATAGGGATCCTAATCATCTACTGAGCAATGGTTTTACCAGACCGAACCTGCACATAGATACACAACAAAAAAAATCCCAGCATGCATTTTCTTCCCAGACTTGCCCATTCAAGTCTGTGGGTGCACACAACAGATTGGATTCCATACGGAGCCACCATATAGCATTCATCAAAGAAAGAGTCGACGCTGCCGTCAGCTGTCCTGTCACAGATCACTGACGTGACCGCTGGGCCGGGTCCTACAATTTGATTCTCACCAACTTTAGCAACGGAATAATTTGACATAATGCAGATATTACATCCGCAGCCTTTATCAATGTGGATTTTCTCTATCTTGTACGGTTTTGTGTCCTTAGCTTCAATATAGACTTGTGTTGCCATGGTTACAGGCTACAAACAAATCTATATAGTCTAATCTTTCATCCTGTCTGCCCACAATGTTTTGCTCATGTACGGAGTATATTTTAGCTCCACTTGTAATGCTTTGTTCTGCATTATTCCAGTCTCTTGACACTTTAAAGAAAGAGATCGTTTTGCAAAAAAATGTTCTACAAGCTGAATATGATCAGAAGATTGAGGCTCAAGCGCTGGAACTTTACAACCGTATGAATGAGACCATACGGGATCTGGAAATTGTTCACAAAAAGGTAACACATGGAATACTGTATATCATGTATAGGACACTACGGAGAGCCCCAGTGATAACCCACAGGGGCGGACCGTCAACCCCGGGGGCCCTGGTGCAGGTGTGGACGGGGGGGGGTGGGGGGGGTGCTGGTGCTGGGAGAGAGCTCTCTTACCGCTGCTTCTGGGAGAGCCGCGCTCTCCCGACTGGTAACGGCGGCTTGTGGGGGTCGGCTGGGGGCCCCCTCCAGGCTTGAAGGGGCCCCCTAACCGGTCGGGGCCCTGGTGCAGCTGCACCGGCTGCACCAGTGTAGTTCCGCCCCTGGTGGTGCAGGAGGACTACAGTCACGGCCAAAACTTTTCAGACTGACCCAAATCTTGGTTTTTACACACCTTGCTGCTCAGTGCTTTTTAGATCTTTTAGTCACTTGTTTCTACGATTACTGAAGTGTAGTTTCGAAGATTTCATACGTTTTTAAACTTTTTTGACAAACGCATCAAGTTTCTGTAAAGAGTCAATATTTGCAGTTTTGATAATCCTGATTTTTCAAGTCTTCTACAATGCGCCAAGGCATGATAGATATCAGCATCCGGCAAAATGATGGAGACCATGTGCACAAAGACGAAGTGATAACTAAGCGAATCATTGACATATTGGGTTCATGACCAGAAAACTCCAAACTCCACATTTTAAACCTTTGGTCAATAATCAAAAAGTGGGGGGACAAACAAAAACACAGAAATTGTGATAAACTCCAATCACTGAATAGACAAGAATGGGTCATCAGTGAGGATTTGGCCCAGAAGTTGATCAACCAGGATGAAAGGTAGAAGTCTTGAAAAATAAGGATCAGCACTGTAAATATTGAAGCCCCAGTTCCTCATTTTTGTCTAGTTTTGGGTGTTTTGCATTTTTTTTGTGTGCTCCTTTATGTCTATGTTATATGTGTCCGCTTGTTTTTTTGGTTTTTGTGTTCCGCTTTGTTGGCAGAGTCCAGTAATTCCAGATGGTTTAGGCCAATACATCAATTGCCATTTTCTTTAAAAAACTCACAAAATTTGTCTCAATTCCCTACTAGAAATGAGCAAACCTTTCAAGGTTCGGTTCAGTTTTGGTCACCAAACTTCCCAGTTTTGAGCAAACCTGTTCGGGTTCAGAGTTGAGGTGCTTTATGTTTGCAAAGCCCTGGCGTGAGCATGGCTGAGGTCGGGTACAGTTGGTGCTCGGCCCAGTGTGAGCTAAGTGCAGTGTTTGATCAGCTCACACTGGGCTTAATAGCACAGTTTTTGGATGTAGTCTGTGTTCAAGAAAAAACCCCTCCCACCCCAGGAAGTGTTTGACTTATGGCTGACAGTATGTAGGCAGAGATCTGAGGCAATGGCTTCCATTGAGGTCCAGGTCAAGTTTGGGGGTCACGAACAGTGCGTCAAAAAGTTCAGCTGCACCGCCCAAACCGGAACTCCAAAAGGTTCTTCCATCTCTATTTCCTACCAGTCTCCCCTGGTATTTTTATTATTCTTTGAGTATGTGAAAATTTTGGCACCATTTTTGTTGAAAAAATTGTTCTAAACAAGAACATTTTTGAGATCTAGGAGGGCAAAGATCTCAAGCTGCGCATGTGCAGCCTCTACATCCGTTTTCCTGAAGTCTGTCGTATCGGAAGCGGCGCATGCGCATATTGAGCATTGTAGTCCAAAAAATACAGTACATTCAGCAAAAAAATATCTGTATTTGCTGCAGACCTAACCTGCCCAGGGCCGTATTTTGACACATTATGTATATATTACGGTATATAATCGGCTGCATATTCCACAACTGAAATCTTCGATCATCAGGTGACGAGGTGAAATCTTCCCTTTGGGTTCTCATTTAGGATGCATTGTAGCTTGCAGGTATTTGCTCTCCTCTTGATCGTAAGACCTTTTTTCTGTCTGTGATTTACAGAAAGTCTCCACACTCAGGAAAAGCTTTCAACAGCAGCTGATTGACGCCCTCGCCGTAATAAGATCCAAGTATGAGGTGAGTGCAGCACCGCGGAGAAGGGGGGTTCCAGCTCCGTCACAGGTTTGGTAAATCTACATTTTTTTGTAGAAAGATTTACATATTTTATAGTATTCTGCATAATGTCCTTATAGGATGTTTAAATAAGCTTTTTTTTTTTTTCAAAATTGCCACTAAGTTGTAAAATAAAGAAATACCATTAATGAGCAGTAATTTCCCAGAAATAATTAAACATCATTAATTGCTACAGAAACAAACCTCTGTGTCATTAGCATGAGATAAATCTCTAAGGGCCGCTTCACACTGTGGCGTGATCCGGTCCGGGTCTGTCCGGGAGGACCCTGACAGCCGCGGACCGGATCTGCACACAGGACTGGGGGGCTATCATGCCCTCCGGTCCAGTGTGCAGCGCACGCAGCTGCAGCCGCTGACAGGTCAGGACTGCGGCGCCCGCGGTCCTGACTTAGCAGCTGGAACTGCGTGCGCTGCACATGGGACCAGAGGGCATAATAGCCCCCCAGTCCTGTGTGCTGATCCAGTCCTCGGCTGTCAGGGTCCTCCCGGACAGACCCGTGCCGGATCACGCTGCAGTGTGAAGCGGCCCTAACTCAATTGTGAATAGTGTCATTGTGTTTGCCATTCCTAATTCTTAAAGGGAACCAACCAGCAGGTTATAGGGCTATAAAGTGAAGCTGGTGCCTTACAGGCACTGGGATGCTGAACGCAAGCATACCTTTACTTGAAAGATTCCAGGTTTGATTGCAGAGAAAATAGTCATAAAACTCCTGTAAATCAGTGCAGAAGGTGATTGATGTCTGCAGCATGACATCACTATTTGGGATTTTTTTTATTACTTCCCTGTGGGCTTGTCTTTCTGCTGTAAGCTGACCCCTCCCCCCATTTTCTTTCACTATCCTCCAGCAACAAGGCAAAATAATGAGAGTGAAAGGGAGGGGGTTTGTCTTACAGCCAAAAGCCATGCCCACAGGGGAGGAATTAAAAAGAAAAATAGTGACGCAGTGCTGCACACACCAATCATCTGCTGCCCTGTTTTCCAGAAGTTTTATGACACTTTTCTCTGCAATCAAACATGGAATCATTCAAGTATGATTGCATTCAGCATCCCAGTTCCTGTAAGGCATGGGCTTCACTTTGTAGCCCTACATTCGGCTGGTTGGTTTCCTTTAAGGTAGGACACAGTTTGAGTACTGTAAGGTTATATTCACGCAGGGCGTTTGTGATTCTGGAAAAGTCATGCACGCACATTGGTTTTATTTCTAACCTGCATGATTTTTCAAATAATAATCATGTCAATTCTTTGCCTCGTTTTTATCTTGGTTTTGGAATGTCAAAGGTTGAAGATCACTATATTTTCATTGTAAACCTAAACTAAAAAATTGCGGTAAAATCGCTGGTTTTGTATCGGCAAGAAATCTTTGTTAATATCAAAACATGAGGATTTGCTGCAGAAAGAAACACTCTGTGTGAACATAGCCTTACCATGAAGATTCCATTCTCATAATGGTAAGATTGTATCCCGATCCTCTGTACAGGTCTAGGGTTAAATAAATTATGAGCCTTCTATGTACAGCGCTCAGCATAAATGAGTACACCCCCTTTGAGAAGTAAAATTTTAAGGAATATCTCACTCAACATAAGAGCAAATTACAAAATTTGACAAGATGGCTTTCAAAGAACACATTAACCCATAACGTGAAGGAAAAGTTAATGATTATTTAATTATAAAACACTGGGCAAAACTATCACTGAAAAAGACCTGGGTGTCTGGGTAGATGACAAACTCACATTTAGTGGCCAGTGTCAGGCAGCTGCTGCAAAGGCAAATAAAATAATGGGATGTATTAAAAGAGGCATAGATGCTCATGAGGAGAACATAATTTTACCTCTATACAAGTCACTAGTGCGACCACACTTAGAATACTGTGTACAATTCTGGTCTCCGGTGTATAAGAAAGACATAGCTGAACTAGAGCGGGTCCAGAGAAGAGCGACAAAAGTCATTAGAGGACTAAGGGGTCTGCAATACCAAGACAGGTTATTAAACTTGGGGTTATTTAGCTTGGAAAAACGAAGGCTTAGGGGTGATCTTATAATAATGTACAAATATATGAGGGGGCAGTACAGAGACCTTTCTAATGATCTCTTTACTCTTAGGCCTGAGACTGGGACAAGGGGGCATCCTCTACGTCTGGAGGGAAGAAGGTTTAATCATAATCACAGACGCGGATTCTTTACTGTAAGAGCAGTGAGACTATGGAACTCTCTGCCACATGATGTTGTAATGAGTGAGTCACTACTAACATTTAAGAGGGGCCTGGATGCCTTTCTTGAAAACTATAATATTACCAGTTATACATACTAGATTCTTTGATAGGGCGTTGATCCAGGGAATTAGTCTGATTGCCGTATCTGGAGTCAGGAAGGAATTTTTTCCCCCAATGTGGAGATTAGTGTTGCCACATGGGGTTTTTTTTGCCTTCCTCTGGATCAACATGTTAGGCTATGGGTTGAACTAGATGGACTTAAAGTCTTCCTTCAACCTTAAAAACTATGTTACTATATATCTTTCATTACAAAATCTTCACTTTTACTCAAATGAATTGATGCAAAAATCATATATATATTTTAAAAATATAAATTTGGAAATGGTGTCGTGCATTTGTGTTCAGCCCCCCAGTCCCAATACATTGTAGGATCACCTTTTGCTGCAATTACTGCTGTAAGTCTTTTGGGGGATGTCTCTCCAGTTTTGCACATCAAGAGGCTCACATTTTTGTCTGTTCTGTTTTGCAAAATAGCTCTAGCTCAGTGAGATTGGATGGAGGCGTCTGAATGACAATTTTCAGGTCTTGCCACTGATTCTCAATACGATTTATGTCTGGACTGTGGCTGGACCATCCACACACATGAAGGTGCTTTGATCTAAACCATCCATTGTAGCTCTGGCAGGATGTTTAGTGTCATTGTCCTGCTGGAAGGCGAATCTACACCCCAATCGCAAGTCTTTTGTAGCGTCTATCAGGTTTTTCTCCAAGTTTGCCCTGTATTTGGCTCCATACATCTTTCCGTCTATTTTGACCGGCTTCCCTGTCCCTACTGAAGAAAAGCCTCCCCACAGCATGATGCTGCCACCACCATGTGTGACGGTGGGGATAAAGTTTTCATGGTGTTGTACAGTGTTCGGTTTCCACCATACATAGCATTTTTTATTTTGCCCAAATGGTCTCATGTGACCAGAGCACCTTCTTCCACATGCTAATTTGTCAGATGAGACCAAAGTAGAACTTTTTGAACTAAATGCACAATGCTATGTGTGGGAAAAAAACTAAAAATGCATAACAATATGAGAACTCTATCCCAACAGTCACACATGTTGGTGGCAGCATCATGCTGTAAGGAGGCTTTTTTTCAGCAGAGGCAGGGAGGCTGGTTAGAGTGTATGGGAAGATGGATGGAGCCAAGTACAGGGCAGTCCTGGAGGAAAACCTGTTAAGGTACCTTCATACACGGCAATATTGCTAGGCAATTTCACTGGCAATTTGCTGGTTGCAGTGAAATCATGGACACATTGTTACATTTGTACACAGCCACAAAATGGAACAATGTGTCCATGATTTCACTGCAACCAGCAAATTGCCAGTGAAATTGCCCAGAAATATTGCCGCGTGTGACGGTACCTTTAGAGGATGCAAATGTCAGAGACAATTAGTTAGAAAGTCAGGACAGAGTGTTGATGGATATTTTTTTTTTTTTTTTTATAACAGAATCATTATAATGCGAACTCAGACTTATTGAGAAGCGTTGATTCTCATGCTGATTCTGCAAAAATTCAAGAATTACGAAGAAAGATCATTGAGAAAGACCTGATAATCCAGTCACTGGAAACCCAAATCTCAGAACTGGTAGAAAATGAGCCACCGAAACAGGTAAGGAGGGTCGAGCCATGATAAGCAATGAATGATGGAGGATTCAGTGATATTCCATGAATTAGTTAATTGGATCATGACATATCCCATCATTTACATCATCGATCACCTATCTAATATATAAAGCTGAATGTGTGTGTGTATGTATGTATGTATGTGTGTATGTATGTATGTCCGGGATTGGCATCTACACCGTCGCAACTACAGCCACAAAATTTTGCACAGTCACACGTCTGGACCCCTAGAGCGTCATAGGCTATGTTGTGAGGCGAAATTTTAACCCTGCGCGTTCCAGTTCACCAAACAATTTTGCCCCTATCTAAATAATGGGGAAAAAGTGAATGGAAAATCGACAGCTGTCAGCTTAGCCACAAAATTTTGCACAATCACACGTCTGGACCCCGGGAGTGTCATAGGCTATGCTGTGAGGCGAAATTTTAACCCCGCGCATTCCAATTCACCAAACAATTTTGCCCCTATCTACATAATGGGGAAAAAGTTACAGTTACCAGTTGACAGTTGTGAATGAGAGGGGCTTAATGTTAGCGCCAAAGACTAACCGCACATACCAGCATATAGTCACTAAGGTGGGGCCCCGACATGAGATATTCACCACGCTTGGGGACATGTATACACACACCTCACGCACACAAAGAGTAACAGCAAGTGTATAGTCGCTAAGGTGCAGCCCCAATATTGGATACTCACCACACACCCGAACAAACACACACACCACAAAGAGACACACACAACACAGAGACACCCCCACACACCCCCACGGGGGACACACACCCTATAGCGACACATGCACTCACCCCACATGGACACACACACACAACACAGACACACACCACACAGACCCCCCCCCCACAGGGACACACACACATAGCCACCCTATAGGGACACATGCACTCACCCCACAGGGACACACACACACACCACAAAGAGACACACACACACCACACGGCCCCCCCCCTCAGGGACACACACACATACACACCCAATAGGGACACATGCACTCACCCCACAGGAACACACACACCACAAAGAGACACACACAACACAGAGACACACATACCCAACACAGACACCCCCCCACAGGAGCACACACACACATACACACCCTATAGGGACAAATGCACTCACCCCACAGGGACACACACACACACCACAAAGAGACACACACAACACTGATACACACACACCACACAGACCCCCCCACAGGGACACACACACATACACACCCTATAGGGACACATGCACTCACCCCACAGGGACACACACACACCACAAAGAGACACACACAACAGAAACACCCCCCCCCACAGGGATATACACACCCTATAGGGACACATGCACTCACCCCACAGGGACACACACACACACACACCCCAGGGACACACACACCACACAGACAGACACAGATGTGCACAAATCACCTCACACAACTCGCCTCATACGTGTGCTATCTTTAATTTCCAAACATAAACATCTGATTAAAAACAGCCAATGTGCAACACATGTGCCATATGGGGAATTAAGGCAGATGTCAGTCACATGAGCTGTCTTTTATGTGTATGTGTGAGGTAACATATACTGTCCGGCCAGGGGGAGGGTTTACTGTTGGCTGGAGATTTATCAGGCTGCCTATAGCAACCAATCACAGCTCAGCTTCTATTTTCTTACAGGTCATTAATATGACATATTCAAATTTTATTTTGTTATAGCCAACATCAGTTATTTATTAACCCGGGCGTAGCCGGGTACTGCAGCTAGTTGGAAATAAATCATGAAGACGTGCTACCACGGACATCACCTGTAACTGAGTAATCATTTATGAGTGGTTATGCCATAGTTGTGTGAACTCACTAATATGTGTCCTCTATTATAGGTGGGAGGTAATAAGTTATACATTATAGGCAAGTGAACCCTTTGTGTCCCATAACATTATGTATAGTAAAAATAATTATTTTAATTAATTGCATGTAGTTGGGGCAAAAAGAAAAAAAAAAATTTCCAATTGTGTTTGTCACGAGTCTGTGACAGCTTTTTGTGCTGATTTTACTTTGGGTATTAATTTCTTCATTACCAGCGATGGTTAATGGTATTTCTTCGCTAGTAGTGCTAGGAAGGCTTGTTGCGTTGTATGTCCACTCACACTTCTCCTTAAGTAGCTATGTGATCCTTCAGCTGTTGTCGGTGATGGCTCTTACTACCTAGACCAGCCTGGAGAGTGGAGATGTTTGAGCCACTGCTGTTTGTTGATCAGCAGCAGATTCTAGGAATAGAACTTATGTGTTTTTCCCTGTTTCTCCCTATTCCTTTTGGTGGGGAGTGGGCGTTTTATTCCAGGGTATCTCAGGAGTTAGGGTTACGCTGGTGGCTCAAACCTCCCCACCTTTAGGCGTACCTCTGGGATAAGGGCAGTCCCAGTACTTAAGGGACAGATCAGGCGTCTCTTCCTCTGGCATTTATGTGTAACCCCGTACCCCTCGTGACATTGTTCCATCAAAAAAGTTGCACCGGTTCCATTCTTTAGCTCACAGTGTTTCACTGTGTATTGCAGACTGCAGAATGAGCTAACTGAGAATCTGTCAGTCAGTGTGCAGTGACTGTCTGCCCAGGAGCTTGTAATACTTTTATCTGTCTTTTTCCGAGCCTCTTTCAGACTATTTAGTATTAACTATTTTCAATTTCAAAGTTGAGAAGAAAACAAAGAGCCCGTGAAAGCCAAAACAGTGCAATTTTTTTAATGAAATACAATGACAAAAAATATTTTTCGTCCCTAATACTTGCATTTAAACATAAAAAAAGTCCCGAACTCCTCTTTCGAGCACATCTGTCCTTTATCACAATACCTAGAGAAATTCATGGTCTTGCTGCCCTCATCCCCAACAACAGCTTAAAACTACTTTTGGTGCACATGCCAGTCTAATGTGTCCAGGACCGGTTCTGATCCTCTGCTCTAAGGCCGCCTTCACACCATGGTGTGATCAGGTCCGGAGCTGTCCAGGGTGACCCTCACAGCCCCGGACCTGGTTATCACCCTGTGCAGCCCTATGGGGCCGGATGGAGCCGGATGGCAGCTATCTGCTATCCAGTTTCCATCTCTTCGGGAGAATCCAGGTGTGTTCGGATTTTTCTCCCGGACACAAAAACGTTGCTTGTAACGTTTTTGTGTCCGGAGAGAAAAATCTCCCCAAATTGGCTTCTCCCGGATCCTCCCGGATCCGGGGCAATCTGGCACTACCTAACATGGGAGTCTATGGGCCCAGATTGCCCTGATCCGGGAACCGGACAGCGGTGGCTGCACGCTGCTGTAATTCCAGGACCACGGCTAACTCTCTGCTAGCCGCGATCTTGAAAAATCAGCAGCTGCGGCTGCAATTAGAGGGATCCGGCTGCACACCGGACTGGAGGGCATATTTGTGTGTTGATGTGGTCCAGGGCTGTCAGGGATGAACCCCGGATCGGATTAAACCGTGGTGTGAAGCCGGCCTAACTCTACATCCAGTCTTTTTGAGTTGGATGTTCCACTTAAAAGGGGTTGTTTCACACACTAAAAAAAGATTAAGTTCCTGTGCTGTGATAATGTGCCCCTGCTATGTACTGTCTTATGTACTGTGTCTGCTATAGGTGTTAAAACTTCGTTTCCATCACTTTTCAGCATGAATTACTTCTGACATTGCAATGGTTTGTCTTCCTTGAGCTGAAAATCATCTTCTCTGTTATGCCTATATGTGGTCTGATACACAGGAGAACAAGGAAAGATAGAAAAGCTGGAGCAGAAAGGAGGATGGGGAGCAGAGGGGATAGCAGGAGCAGAGGGGATAGCAGGAGCAGAGGGGATAGCAGGAGCAGAGGGGAGAGCAGTAGCACAGGGGAGAGCAATAGCACAGGAAGAGCAAGAGCACAGGAGATAGCAGGAGCACAGGGGATAGTAGGAGCAGAGAGGAGAGCAAGAGCACAGGAGATATCAGGAACAGAGGGGAGAGCAGGAGCACAGGAGAGAGCAGAAGCAGAGGGGAGAGCAGGAGCACAGGAGGTATCAGGAGCAGAGGGGAGAGCAGGAGCACAGGAAGAGCAAGAGCACAGGGGATAGCAGGAGCACATGAGATAGCAGGAGCAGAGGGGATAGCAGGAGCAGAGGGGATAGCAGGAGCACAGGGGATAGCAGGAGGACAGGAGAGAGCAGAAGCAGAGGGGAGAGCAGGAGCACAGGAAGAGCAAGAGCACAGGGGATAGCAGGAGCAAACGAGATATCAGGAGCAGAGGGGATAGCAGGAGCACATGAGATATCAGGAGCAGAGGGGATAGCAGGAGCAGAGGGGATAGCAGGAGCACAGGGGAGAGCAGGAGCACAGGGGAGAGCAGGAGCACAGGGGAGAGCAGGAGCACAGGGGAGAGCAGGAGCACAGGGGAGAGCAGAAGCACAAGGGAGAGCAGGGGCAGATGGAAGAGCAGGAACAGAGAGACACATACCAGCCCCAATTTTCTGTAGAGAAACAAAGGCCACAACTTCATGTAATCCACCTCAGCATCTCTGGTGCGAGGGACTGATTACACTTGACAGTAGGGAGTGGACAGCGAGTTACTCAGATGGGAGACACCTACCGTAGTTGCTGACACTCTTGAGTGATTTTTTTTGAAGGTTCAAGAGATATAATGTAAAAAGAAATCTGATTGACACCTCCTAGTGAATGTACAATCTATATAGAGAGCCTGCTGTGTTCCTAAAAATAAATTCTTTGCTTATGTGAGAACAGCTGCAGCCAGTAATCTATGTGACAGATCATTGGATTCAGGATCTCTTTCCCTACATTATGTTGCTGTCAGGTGAGGTAGTAAAAACCTGCTGACAGATTCCCTTTAAATCTGCAGAAAGATTTACTCTAAATGTAAATGCTATTTACACACTATGCGTGTGCATGCTCCGAGGACTCATACTTTTTTACACCCATATTTTCAGATTCTTTTTTTTTTCTTGTTTATTTCAATAATCGACTTTGATAAAATACAAAAATGAAAGTCCCCATCACCATGTAACGTCTATTGTTATCTGAGGGGGAAAAACATGAAATTTGTTATTATTTCAAAGCACAAGGCCACATAAAAGATCCATAGGTAATTAGAAGTGTGATGGTGGAGCGATCTTCATATTTGTTGTATGACCAGTCTCCAATCTCACCTTCATCTCTAAACTCCTGGAGCGCCTGGTCTACTCCCGCCTCACCCGTTACCTCTCCGCTCACTCTCTTCTAGATCCATTACAGTCTGGTTTCCCCCCCTTCACTCTACAGAAACTGCCCTCATCAAAGTGACCAATGACCTTCTGACGGCAAAACATAATGGTGACCACTCTCTGCTTATTCTTCTTGATCTCTCTGCAGCTTTTGACCCTGTTGACCACCATCTCCTACTCTCTATGCTGCACTCCATCGGCATAAAGGACACCAATCTCTATGACCGCTCCTTCAGTGTATCATTCTCTGGCTCCACTTCCTCCCCTCTTCCTCTCACTATTGGGGTCCCTCAGGGTTCAGTCCTTGGCCCTCTCCTCTTCTCTCTCTACACAGCCCCGATTGGACGCACCATCAGCAGGTTTGGCTTTCAGTACCATCTTTATGCTGATGACTCACAACTATACACTTCAGCCCCTGACCTTACCCCTGCGGTATTAAAGAACAGCAATGACTGTCTAGCTGCAGTTTCCAATATCATGTCCACTCTCTATTTAAAACTAAACTTTTCCAAAACTGAGCTTCTTCTGCTCCCCCCATCCACTAACCTCCCTAAATCGGACATCTCTCTCTCAGTGTGCGGTACCACGATAACGCCTAGGCAGCAGGTTCGCTGTCTGGGTGTTATGTTTGACACCGATCTCTCCTTCTCCTCCCACACACAATCTCTCGTCCGCTCCTATCGCTTACATCTGAAGAATATCTCTAGAGTCCGCCCCTTTCCACCATGGAAACAACAAAAACCCTCACCGTGGCCCTAATCCATTCCCGCCTTGACTACTGCAACTCTCTATTAAGCGTCCTCCCCCTCACCAGACTTTCTCCTCTCCAGTCCATTCTTAATGCAGCAGCCAGGATCACCCATCTGGCCAATCGTTACTCAGATGCCT
The DNA here is from genome assembly GCA_033576535.1 of Allobates femoralis. Lineage (NCBI taxonomy): Eukaryota > Metazoa > Chordata > Amphibia > Anura > Aromobatidae > Allobates > Allobates femoralis. Next base: position 534,037,999 of record JARQOC010000005.1, read on the forward strand.
CCGCTCTGTGCCAGTCATTGCACTGGCTGCCCGTATACTACAGGATCAAATTCAAATTGCTTGTTCTCACCCACAAAGCTCTTCACAGTGCAGCACCCCCCTACATCTCCTCCCTCATCTCTATCATCCCACCCGTTCTCTAAGTTCTTCAAATGACCTTCGACTAACATCTGCACTAATCCGATCCTCCCACTCTCGGCTCCAAGACTTCTTCAGAGCTGCACCAATCCTCTGGAATGCTTTACCCTAACAAATCAGGACTATCCACAACTTGCATGGCTTCAGACGATCCCTAAAACCACCTCTTTTTAAGGCGGCCTATCATACTCCCTAATAGAAGTCCTTTGTACTGTAGATAGTGAATGGGCTATCTCTCTGGACATTACTCTTCTACAAACTCCACCAAACCAAAAAAGGTCTACACAGACTGTCTGATGACCATCCATGTAAGCCTAGCCCTATGCCCCATTTCCTCAAGATGCCTGGACCATCAGTGCAATAAGCCCCTGTACCTTGTGCAACCCCTATCCCGTTGTAGATTGTAAGCTCTTTTGAGCAGGGTCACCTTCATTTCTTGCTTTATTTATTGTATTTTCTTTGTTACATTGATTCTATGCCTATTGTTTTGTATCAATTATTGTACTGTATTTGTTATCTACTGTAACTCTTTGCTGTATTATATTTTCTGTACTCTAACCCCTACATTGTAAAGCGCTGCGGAATATGTTGGCGCTATATAAATAAAGATTTATTATTATTATTATTGTATATCACAGTCACTTGCAGCCATTCAGGCCACTAAGTAATGTGAAACTACAGTAGTAATTTCCTATACAATAGCTCCCTCTAGTGGCAGACTTGAGAATACATGTCATTATTACTTGATTATTCAGTCTACAGCTCTGCTATGTGCAGGTCATTAATACAGCTATACTACAGGTCAGATGACTATCTTAATTTTGTTTTATTATTAGATAGATATATATTATTAGATAGATTTTATATTAGTAGATAAAATTAAATATAATTTTCTGATCTTTCCTGTAATATGTGGCTAAGTGCAGAAGCTATAACTATGTCCATCCTATTCTTCCCGGTTCATAAATATAACTCATAAGATTGTAATAAATAAAGACTGAAATTTAGGAAATCAGTCCCATCATTCTGTTAAGTTAGGAAATTGCACTTAAAAAGTTTTGTATAACATATTTTTTTCTGTATATAATATAGTCTGCCTTATGGGTACTGAATGAGTTCACTGTGGCTCTGCATGAGTTCAGTGTGACTCTGGATGAGTTCAGTGTGGCTCTGGATGAGTTCAGGGTGGCTCTGGATGACGTCATTGTGGCTCTGGATGAGTTCAGTGTGGCTCTGGATGACGTCATTGTGGCTCTGGATGAGTTCAGTGTGACTCTGGATGAGTTCAGTGTGGCTCTGGATGACGTCATTGTGGCTCTGGATGAGTTCAGTGTGACTCTGG
>JARQOC010000005.1:534039578-534237630 GCA_033576535.1 Allobates femoralis
TGATTCAACTTGCTGACAGTCCAGGAGTACTGATATTACCTAGGGGGGTATGTGGCGCCATGCTCACACAGGTAGCCACAGCCTTCCCTACAGCACAGCTGGGTTTCCACAACAGGTACCTACTACATGCAACACCTTCCACCCCGACACAGTAGGGGAAGCTAGACTCACTGACTGTAGGTGAGTTCCCCTATAAATACTGCTGCTGGGGGAAGAGTAAGTTAGAGTGTCCAGACGCTACGAGAGCTCCAAAGACGTCCTGGTGATCAGTGCCACGGTTAGGCCAGAACCAAGGACCTGGAGTGGCCTTTCTACGCGGAACCAAGCCTAGGAGTGGGAACAGAAGGCAAGGAGTAGAGCCAAGGGAGTGAGGAACCAGTGGAGGTTAACCCAAGACGTACCGGACTTTGGGGTCCGCACCTTCAGGATTACTCCAAGACTGCAGAAAACCCCGTCATCAGTGGCGTAACTACCGGCATAGCAGACGTAGTGGTCGCTTTCGGGCCCGGCGCTTGTGGGGGGCCCGGACCCAGCGCCGCTATGCTGCTATCCGGTCAGCTGCGCCTGCGATTAGTACTTATCCCTGCCGCTGCCGGCTGCCGCTGTCGCCGCTCTGTACCGGCTCCGGCTTCATCCGGCTTCTTCCTGTTTGTGACCGGCGGGAGCAGGCAATGACGTCATTGCCTGTGCGCCGGAGGAGGAAGCAGGAAGTCCCGGAGGAGCGCGGTGTCAGAGCGGCGACAGCGGCAGGGATAAGTAAGTATAATGATGCATGGATGTATTCCTTTACAGGTGTGCAGCAGCAAGGGGGGGACCCTGTATACCACCACTGGGGCTGCTGTATATACCACCACTGGGGCTGCTGTATATACCACCACTGGCGCCTGTATATACCACCACTGGGGCCTGTATATACCACCACCACTGGGGCCTGTATATACCACCACTGGGGCTGCTGTATATACCACCACTGGGGGTGCTGTATATACCACCACTGGGGCCTGTATATACCACCACTGGGGCCTGTATATACCACCACTGGGGCCTGTGTATACCACCACTGGGGCATGTATATACCACCACTGGGGCCTGTGTATACCACACACTGGGGCCTGTATATACCACCACTGGGGCCTGTATATACCACCACTGGGGCCTGTGTATACCACCACTGGGGCCTGTATATACCACCACTGGGGCCTGTGTATACCACCACTGGGGCCTGTATATACCACCACTGGGGCCTGTATATACCATGACTGGGGCCTGTATATACCACTGGGGCTGCTGTAATACTGCTGGGGCCTGTATATACCACTAGGGAGGCTGCTGTAATACTGCTGGGGCCTGTATATACCACTGGGGAGGCTGCTGTATACCACTGGGGCTGCTGTATATACTGCTGGGGCCTGTATATACCACTGGGGAGGCTGCTGTAATACTGCTGGGGCCTGTATATACCACTGGGGAGGCTGCTGTAATACTGCTGGGGCCTGTATATACCACTGGGGAGGCTGCTGTATACCACTGGGGCTGCTGTATATACTGCTGGGGCCTGTATATACCACTGAGGAGGCTGCTGTAATACTGCTGGGGCCTGTGTATACCACTGGGGAGACTGCTGTATACCACTGGGGCTGCTGTATATACTGCTGGGGCCTGTAAGGGGGTGTGTCTTGAAGGGGGCATGTAATTGGGGGCGTGTCTTGGAGGGGGCCCCGTTCAAAAGTTTGCTATGGGGCCCTGCCAGTTCTAGTTACGCCCCTGCCCGTCATACTATGGAGACTTCAGTCACCCGATCCCCCTGCATACCCAGAAAGAGGGAGGCAGACACCGCAGTGAGGCATCACAAAGCAGTGGTCAGAGAGGGTAACCCGTGGACTGTGCAGGAGGAGGGAGAGTAGAGACCAGAGGAAGCGAGGAGGCCAGTCTGGCTGCAAGCAGACAGGGCTTCAGTAACTGCAGATGACTCACCGTGGCCGGGACTCCGGTTTAGACAGGCGATCTCTTCCTCCTTCTTGTCACGGATGGACCGCGCCTGCCGGTAGTGGGGCCCGGTGGTGCAGATCAAAAGTGAAGAGACGTCTTGTGGGAACAGATTAAGGGGTTAATTGTTTCGTGACGCCACCTATGAGAGTTTCGGTAACTGTACCGACGGTGCGGGGCCTCCGTGGGATGGAATGCAGCAAGATGGAACGCTCCCCACAGGCTGAGCGGTGATCCCCGGAGCCAGGAGCTGCACAAGATGTTGTGAGGCAGCTGCGGTTACCTTAGTATGTGGATTAACAGTTCATAAGAAGGCACGACACTGTAAGTCTCTGTAATTGTGGCGCCCCGCAACGAGTGCGTCACAGGAGGGTATTGCAGCCATAAATGCAGCAGCAATATTCTCTGACCCAGCAGTTATCTGGTTAATTTAGAGATCCATACTCTGCATGCCTCACTTAGCATAGAGGGCCAATCAAGGTCTTGGTGGGCGGAGTGCAAGGGTAGTGTGTAGTGGAAGTTTAAGTTCAGACTTAGTCTAGTTTAGTCTGGAGGAGTCAGTCTGCAAGGAACAGCAACCCAGAAGACCTCTGCAGAACCCCAGCTCTGCAACCTAGGAGAGGGGGCTCGCACAGTCCCGTGCGGCCCCCTGGCCACCTTCTACCGGCCATCTCCTTACAAACTACGGGCATTACAGATACGGGTTCCCAAAAACACCCGTGCCCAATTTACAGCCGGTTAGCTGGTACTGAAGCTAGCAGCATTTCAGCTCTGCTATGCGAACCGGAGGCGTGGAGGAGCAGCTTTTCAGGAGCACCCCTCCACCCGCCAAATTCCCATCGTCTAACCAGCGGTGTACCCACCAAGGGACCCAAAGCTCCCCAAAACATCCGGAACGTATACCCCGGATAGGGCATTCAAGCAGCCTCCCTGTACCCGACCTGGTATTCCTGGGCGACAACGGCAACTTACTTAGTTAGAATGGAGGAACACCGTGGATCTCTGAGGGACATCTATCACTGCTGAGTCCACCCGGTCCACTACCCGTTAACTGTATGCCATGTACTGCTTGCTGGTTACAGTAAAGACCCGTTACAGAGACTTACAGTGTCCGTGCTTCCTTATGAACTGCCTGTCCGCACTTCAAGGTAACCGCAGCTGCCGCACAACATCTTATGCAGCTCCAGCCTCCGGGGATCATCGCTCAGCCTATGGGGAGCGTTCCATCTTGCTGCTATCCATCCCCCGGAGGCCCCGCAGCGTCTGTAAGACTTACCGAACTACTCATAGGTGGCGTCACGAATAAATTAACTCATTAATCTGTTCCCACAAGACGTCTTCAACTTTTTATCTGCACTCAACCGGGCCCCACTACCGGCAGGCGCGGTCCACCTGTGACAAGGAGGAAGGAGCTACAGCCTGTCTAAACCGGAGTCCCCGGCCACGGTGAGTCAGAAAATGGCATCACGAACAGGATACGAGCAGGCCCGTTCCCTAACGGGTATAATGTGCTTAAAATGACTTTAATGTCTACAATTTGGACTTTGTTCGTCCCAAAAAGAACTTTCCCGCCTTTTCACCTTTGGGCCAAGATGGCGCCCAAGATGGCGTTCCTGCCATGAGGATCCGCCACGTGCAAGCCTAGGGGTGAGCCATCACCCCTCATCATGGGAGGGCTAAAGGCAAAGGCGCCAAACTCTTTGTCCGCCCTGATTGCTCGAATCAACCATGGGGGCGGACCCCAAAGACTTTTCCCACGATTGGACTACAAAAGCCCCAAGGAAATGGGAGTGTCAGAAACAGTTCTTCACCAGCTCTCTACCAGAACGATTACCGGTTAGACGGGTGTGGTTCTCCTACAAAGATGGCCAGCTTGAGACTCAGAGACCTGATGCAACAAGAGGAAGCTGAGGCCAGAGCAGCCATAGGCCACCCCGGTCCGGGTCCTGTCCTCATCATCGATGGCAGCCCCGACTTTTGGCAAGAAGCTCTGCAAGACCTCCGGGTGAGGCTCATGGAAACTGTCGAGTGGACAATCCGTAGCTGGAGCGCGAGCCTAGGCCATAGACTACATCAAGCGATGCAGCAGAGACGACCGGCTACACCCAACCCAGGACCGGATGATATCTCCAGTTTCACTACGACCTCTCCAACGCCTACCGCTTGCCCTGCATCCTCACCAGAGCCCATAGACTGTTTCATCCCAGTAGAAACCGCAGCTCCACCCGTCCCAGCGCTTGGAACCGCTGCCGACCCCGTTTTTGAGCCGGAGCTTACAACATGCTCCACCGAAGAACTTGACATCTACCAGGTTCCCCCTGAGGAACCCGTCAACAGTTGTACCATCCAAGAGACTGTTGCCTGTTTCGTCCCCACACCGGAGGCCTCCTCTGCTATTGCCGAGGCCTATCTGGTGACCGGGATTGAGACACCTCTACCTGCAGTAACAGACGAAGAGGCAGGCAGCCTGGAAGCCCTGCAGGACGTCCCCGAGGAAGGATCCGCAGCACCACCGCCCTGTTGTACAGAGGAACCTGTTCCAGCATCTCCAACCATCGAGCAGCCCGATGTGGTCGTCGAGGGAGAAGAAGAGGACGACGACGACGAGACCCGCAGCATTCCTGAGGATCTTGACACCGGTTTCGCTTGGGGAGACAGCGAGGATCCTCCGTCCGAGCAACCAGCTCGGGTACACTGGTCGGGTGCGTCAGCGACACCTTCCCCTGTGCCGTTCAACCGGGTTCCAGTTCAGACTGTCCGCCAAGCCCAAGCTTCCTACCAAACCACCAGTTCCACCGTTCATCTTCACACCCCGAGCCATACTGACGGAGATGTACGCCAGCGTCGACGAGAGGAGTGGCAAGCCCGTGAACGCGCCAACATGCGGGCCCGTGCCGAGGCTCGCCGCCAACCGCCGCTGCCTGATGAACTCCGCCGCGAAGGTAGAATTTCCACCTTTAATCTGTCTAACGGGTGGGGGTTCGCTTGGGAGGTGGGTTTGAATGAAGAAGTGTTTGTGGGACGTCGGGAAGTAGAGTCGCATTTGCTCAGAGGACATCCCGATCGCGACCTATACCGGGGCGATATAGTCACCTATGAGCGGTATGCTTGTATGGATGGGTGGTTCGCTATCCGGGTGCGCCATCGTTCTCCGCGCCAGTAACTCAAAAGCTTGGACTCAATAACTGACTCTGCTTCTGTACAATCACTGACTGTGTGATCTGGCGGCTACAGCCTGAACTTTCATCAAGGACAGCCAACCGTCCGCCGGGTTCGCAAAAGTGTCACCTGTTTATTTTACCTGCCTTATTTTTGCATAAAATAATGACCTGTTATTAATAAAAGTGTATTACCTGTTATAAAATATAAAATTCCTCTGTAATGTGGGTAGTGCGACGCTTGGGGACAAGCGAATTTAACCAAGGGGGAGTGTGGCGCCCCGCAACGAGTGCGTCACAGGAGGGTATTGCAGCCATAAATGCAGCAGCAATATTCTCTGACCCAGCAGTTATCTGGTTAACTTAGAGATCCATACTCTGCATGCCTCACTTAGCATAGAGGGCCAATCAAGGTCCTGGTGGGCAGAGTGCAAGGGTAGTGTGTAGTGGAAGTTCAGACTTAGTCTAGTTTAGTCTGGAGGAGTCAGTCTGCAAGGAACAGCAACCCAGAAGACCTCTGCAGAACCCCAGCTCTGCAACTTAGGAGAGGGGGCTCGCACAGTCCCATGCAGCCCCCTGGCCACCTTCTACCGGCCATCTCCTTACAAACTACGGGCATTACAGATACGGGTTCCCAAAAACACCCGTGCCCAATTTACAGCCGGTTAGCTGGTACCGAAGCTAGCAGCAGTTCAGCTCTGCTATGCGAACCAGAGGCGTGGAGGAGCAGCTTTTCAGGAGCACCCCACCACCCGCCTAATTCCCGTCGTCTAACCAGCGGTGTACCCACCAAGGGACCCAAGGCTCCCCAAAACATCCGGAACGTATACCCCGGATAGGGCATTCAAGCAGCCTCCCTGTACCCGACCTGGTATTCCTGGGCGACAACGGCAACTTACTTAGTTAGAATGGAGGAACACCGCGGATCTCTGAGGGACACCTATCACTGCTGAGTCCACCCGGTCCACTACCCGTTAACTGTATGCCATGTACTGCTTGCTGGTTACAGTAAAGACCCGTTACAGAGACTTACAGTGTCCGTGCTTCCTTATGAACTCCCTGTCCGCACTTCAAGGTAACCGCAGCTGCCGCACAACATCTTATGCAGCTCCAGCCTCCGGGGATCACCGCTCAGCCTGTGGGGAGCGTTCCATCTTGCTGCTATCCATCCCCCGGAGGCCCCGCAGCGTCTGTAAGACTTACCGAACTACTCATAGGTGGCGTCACGAATAAATTAATTCATTAATCTGTTCCTACAAGACGTCTTCAACTTTTTATCTGCACTCAACCGGGCCCACTACCGGCAGGCGCGGTCCACCCAAGGCGGAAGGAGCTACAGCCTGTCTAAACCGGAGTCCCTGGCCACGGTGAGTCATAATGGATTCTTTACTGTAACCAGCAGGCAGTACATGGTATACAATTTGTAGGTAGCAGACCGGGTGGACTCAGCAATGACCAGTGTGTTCTCAGAGATCCGCGGTGTTCCTCCATTCTAACTAAGTGTGATGCCGTTGTCGCCCAGGAATGCCAGATCGGGTACAAGGAGGCTGCTTGAATGCCCTATCCGGGGTATACGTTCCGGATGCTTTGGGGAGCCTTGGGTCCTTTGGTGGGTACACCGCTGGCTAGACGACTGTGTATGGCGGTGGTTGGGTGCTCCTGTAAAGCAGTCCCTCCACTCCTCTGGTTCGCATAGCAGAGCTGAACTGCCGCTAGCCTCGGTACCAGTAAACCGGCTGTAGATGGGCACGGGATGATTTTGGATCCGCATGTTGAAGCCCGTTGATCGGTTGATGAGGCACAGGGAGTAATGGTGCTAAACCGGGGTGATGGCAGGGAGATGGCCAGGGAAGGTGGCCAGGGGGCCGCACGGAACTGTGCAACCCCCTCTCCTAGGTTGTAGAGCTCGTTGGTCTGCTCCTTCTCCTACGTTGTTGTAGACATGTTCTGCACTCTAGGCAGACTCCTACTAAAAACTAAAACTTCCACTACACACTACCTCTACACTCCGCCCACCAGGACCTGATTGGCCCTCTATGCTAGGTGATGCATGTAGGGTATGGATCTCTGAGTTAACCGTCTGATTGCCGGGTCAGAGAATATTGCTGCTGCATTTTTGGCTGCAATACCCTCTTGTGATGCACTCGTTGCGGGGCGCCACACAGAGAAGCTGAGGAGGCCTTATACTCACTTGCTGTGAAAGCTCACTGTGTACCTGGTCACCTGACAGTGCCCTGGGCGCCTTTACCTGCTAATACCACCAGTAAAAAGGTAAAAGAGACTTACTACATTGTGTGCATCATTCCTCTCCATTCCCGGTGCCCATAGAGACTGCTCCACCACTCCCTACCCTGACCTCCAGCTCCTCTCCAAGTTGCCCCTTCACATTACGCTGCCCACCTGTAGGGAGCTTTGCCATCCTTGCCGTATTACCATCGATCTCCCGACGACTGTGGCGGCGCTGGTGACCCATCACCAGGTACTACTGGTGTGTCATGACAAACTCTAATCCCCTGTACATACACCCCTTATTGAAGTGTCACCCAGGCCACTGGCTCAGGTGCTGCCACCCGTGACACCCTCGTGAGAAACCCACTGAGCCTGATACCTGAGTACCCCAGGGCCTGGGGCTCGACATTAGCACTGCATTATATATAGGGCAGCACGGTGGCTCAGTGGTTAGCTCTGTACAATATATAGAGCAGCACAGTGACTCAGTGGTTAGCACTATACTATATATAGGGCAGCACAGTGACGTCCTAGCCACACAGTGTCAGGAGGCAAAGCAGCGTTAAGAGTTCAGCAACACTGACACCCGGGAACAGGGTAGAGAAAGTGAAGAGCTGGAGTTGCCTGTCATATGGCACACACAGGAGAGAGAGGGCAAGCCGCTTAGCTTCAAGCAGCAGCAGGAGCCTACAAGAAAAAGTGCATGTAGAGAAAGGACAGAGAGTGACTAAAGAACGAACATCGCGGAGGGCCTCAGAGACATTGCATTTTCTAGTGACTACCCGGCCAGCTACCAGAAACTGTGACTGTGTACCTTGTGAACTGTTGGACAAGTCCCCAGTAAAGTACTCGGTGAGCTCACCATGGTCTGAGACTGCTTCCTTTCAGCACCACAGCAGAATCAGACCTGCAGAGCCGGAGACTGCTTTCTCCACACACTGGCTGGAGAAGCTGTAGCAGCTAAGTAAGTGAACTGTACAAAGCACAATCCCTTACCAGGATCCTCCATCACCACTACACTGCCCTGGGGACCTTCAGCCCCACCTGAGGAGGGCTTACCATCCACGTTGCCCTAAGTCACCGTCCCCAACAGGAATACGGCAGCGGTGGTCCCCATTGACCACATACCCTGGGGGGCGTCACGACAAAATCTCATGTAAATAACCCCTTCCTTTTTGGACTGAGCCCAGGCCACAGGACCAGGTCACAACTACCGTGATATCCCAGAGAGACAACACCGACCCGGCCCCGACTACCCCATGGCCTGGGGGCGCCTCAAGAGTGCAGGGAGGGTTGTCACAGGAGAGTGCAGGGAGGGCTGTCACAGAAGAGTGCAGGGAGGGTTGTCACAGAAGAGTTCAGGAAGGGTTGTCACAGGAGAGCGCACGTAGGTTTGTCACAGGAGAGTGCAGGGAGGGTTGTCATAGGAGAGTGCAGGGAGGGTTGTCATAGGAGAGTGCAGGGAGGGTTGTCACAGGAGTGTGCAGGAAGGATTGTCACAGGAGTATGTAGGGAGGATTGTCACAGGAGTATGCGGTGAGGATTTTCACAGGAGGATATGTCGAGCCCCAGGCCCTGGGGTACTCAGGTGTCAGGCTCGGTGGTCGTTTAGGGAATGTCACGGGTGGCAGCGCCTGATCCCGTGGCCTGGGTGACACTTCAAAAAGGGTGTATTTACAGGGGATTCTATATACAGTTCGCATGCCACCACCTGTAGTTTCTGGTGATGGGACATCAGCGCCGCCACAGTCCGCCGGAGGTAGCTGGTAATGCGGCTAGGTTGACTAAGCCCCCTAAAAGCAGGGCTATTCCTGCTGCAAGTAGATCCCAGGTGGTATGGTGGAACCCTTGGTGTACCTTCATTAACTAACCCATGTCCGTTCTTCCCTGTCTAGGATGGGCCTATACCCAGTACCTCCGTGTAGGTAGTACCGGGAGTCCTCTCCCTCGTGGTGAGGAAGCAAGCAGACCGCTCCCTCTGGCAGGGTGCTGCAGCTGATAAACAAGCCACAACAGCCAATTGCCGACTGCAAAGCTGATCTCTGGCCAGATCCTTGGGCCCGGCATTCCCGTGGTGGACTGGAGTATCCCCAGGAGTATGGTCGCTCCACTCTGAGGATCTCCTTTTCTCTCTAGGGCCCGGACTTCTCTCGTCTGGCACCCTCTTTCAGGACTTTCTCAAGGTCCCTTCTTCTTCCCTCCGGTTCAATTTGAAACCCCCCGGTTTGACCTTCCGCCTCGTTCCACACTCTTTCCAACTTTCCTCCTTCTCCAACTGTTCCAAACCTTCTCCCCCTCTCACCCCTAGAGGGAGACTATTCTCGCTCCTAGTTGGCCATTCTGCTGACAAAGATCAAAGACCTCCTTGATCCCCCTAGAGGTGAATATATCCCCTCCCGGGTAACCTCCCACCGCTCAGCTAATATGGGAGTGCTGGGAATGGTTCCCACCCACCATCCTAGGGTCCACAAACAGCTGGGGCAATTACAACTCTTTTATGGGTGCAATACCCCTCTGTGAGGCCAGACCTTGCGGGGCGCCACATATGCAGGGAGGGGTGTCACAGGAGTATGCAGGGAGGGATGTCACAGGAGTATGCAGGGAGGGTTGTCACAGGAGGACAAAAGCCGGGCGGTAAAAGCTGGCAGTCTTTTTCCCCCCGGCTTTTAAGAAATTGTGGCGCCCCTGCGTCCAGGAGGCCACAAAAGGGAACTGCAGCCAGGCAGGTAGGACACTTGTTGCACACCAACACCCTCACAGCCCACACAACCCAGGTGTCAGAGGAGGTAACATCCAGCCCTGAGATTAGATGCTCTATGAGATTGAGGGGTGGTGGATCAGAGGAGTGGGTTGGGCACACTAGAAGTCAGGTGACTTGACAGTATATAGGAAGGGGGAGGAGTGGAGTTCAGTAGGCCACTGTGAGCTGAGATGCAAAGGCCAGAGAGAACAGCAGGAGGTTGAGCTGAAGCTGAGCAGTAGAGAGCCACACGTCCTGGAAGAGTGAAGACAGACGGAGCGCAGAATCTGTACTGAGCCAGTGTGAGCCAGAGGAGAGAGAAAGCCCATCCAGAGTCAGATCCACAGGAGTGTGAGAGAGCCGAGAGGGACGGTGTAACCCGGGCCCTAGAACCACAGCTAAAGCAACTGACTGCAGGCGGAGTAGCCCTCCTATATACAGAGAGGAACAGAGAGAAGGAGCCTGGTAGAGCCTCAGGCTTGAGGACTGCTGAAGGCTGGGCTGAAGTAGAGTGTCGGCTCTAGAGGGGACCGTAGTTCACCCGGCATCCCCAGACAACACGACGAGGGGTCTGAGTTTCAGATTGAGATCCCTACCCTAAAGGACAGGCAGCTCAGTGACACACGTAGGACTCACGGAAGCCCGAGTCACCGCCATACTGTCCAGCGTTTCACACACACCCGTGGAGACGGAGACCGTTATAGCCTGGAGAGGACACTGCAGACTGTGTGAGGGGTCACAGAGAGAGAGGCCTGGCTGCAGAGCAAAGGGAACCCGGAGAGGGAGAATGTGCCCGTGTACTGTAACTTGTAAGAACTGCAAATGACTTGTAAAGTAACTGGAAGAACTTTGAGTAAAGCTTTGGAAAACCCTGGAACTGCTTCCCTTGTGTCTGTGCACGAAAGTGATTCTCTCCTAACAGGATTGCATCAGAGAGACCTCCACCCGCAGAGCCACAGCTCCAGCCTGTCAGCACCAACGCTGAGGAGAGATCCCTGCAGCGTCTGCAAGTAAGTGTGCTACAACTTCACCATAGACTTAACCCTTATTGCCCCGGGGGATACAGTTCTTCCCACTGGAACTACACCATCTCCGCTGCCATCACATCACCCCCGGAGGTTCTGCAGCAGCGGCGGCCCCCATCACTGGCCGCATCAAGTGGGTGGCGTCACGAGTGACATCCCCTGTAAATATCCCCCTTTATTTGCCAGGGCCCGGGACACGGTCCGGACCAGGACCACCCGTGACTTCCCCAGTAAAGACCCGGTCCGGTACCGAGTACCCCCGTCCCAGTGGGCTCGACAAAATCATGCATTCATTTCAGCCTTTTCCTTGGGCCCCCAGACTGCTTTGTAGAGTCCATCAGAATAGAACTCGCATTTCCTATTGACTTGCATTGTACTCGCAACTCATAACGAGTAAACTTGCCGAGTAACTAGTATCCCGAATACTGTACTATTCTGCGAGTAGCGAATAGTAACATGTATACTCGCTCATTCCTAACTGTCCTGGCCTTCCTACATGATGAAGCAGAGCTGTCCACTACAGTCCTAGGATCCATAGATCTCTTATAAATCAATAAAATCATATCTGCTCCTCAGCTCCCACCCCTCCCTTGAGAAAAAGATAAATTCACCCTCATGCTGTAGTGACAGGAGGTGTCAGTGGTATGGACCCTGAGGGTTCCAGGATAGTCTTACATTCCTGACCCCTCATACTTCTGTATGGACAGGGCGCGTGGCCGCCGTCACCATGATCACACTACAATCCTGTTCCCTGAAATTTCTATGGATTTTCACTATCTCCTCAGTCTCAGCAAAGCATCCAGATATTTGTGCAGCATCTGTTAGACATAGTGTAAACCTCAAGGTTCCATTATCAGGGGCAAAATTGTAGTGTGACCATGGGTCTGGCAGCCACACCCCATTCATACAGAAGTATGAGTGGGCTGGGATGTAAGATGATCCTGGAGCCCCTAGGGTCCACACCCTGACACACCTCCTGTCACTGCTGCAGCATGAGGCTGAGGTTCTCTGTCCCCATAAGGGAGGGGTGAGAGCTGAGGAGCAGATATGATTTTATTGATTTATAAGCGATCAATAGATCCTAGAGCTGTAGTGCCCAGCTCTGCTTCAGGAAGGCAGGGACTGTACTAAAATGTGTTATCTCCCCGGAGTTCCCCTTTAAACAGATTTTAATTCCCTTGATGTTTTCTTCTCCTCCATTCATTCTCATTCTATAGTGGAGGTTCTGTAGGTTTCCTCCCATCAGACAGCAGGGCATTGTTGGGACTAATCTGTCTCGTGTCTTTTGCAAACTTGGTGACATTAGCTAGATATATTTATTACATCTTATTCATTCCTGAATTGTATTAGTTTGACTGATTTTAATTCCTTTGATGTTTTCTTCTTCCCCATTCATGTCTACAGTGAGGATTCTGTAGGTTTCTGTAGGGACTACTCTGTTCTTTTCCCAAATCAGTAATGACATTAGCCAGATTTATTCATTACATCTTATTCATTACTGTATTTTATTGTTTTATTTACCAGATTTAGTCTATGGCAGCAAACACAAGTGATGCAAGATATACAGTAGATATTGGAAAAATGCAATCTATAATATTTAGTCACCATAAGGGGAGGGGGCGACCCCAGCTTTCTCTCTCTCCTAGCACTATTATCATATATTAGTAATATCCCAGCTGTCAGCTGTGTGATCTACCTACAGCACATGTCCACAAATGTCATCAGTCTATTGTCATTTCTTCATTCCCAGAGTGACAACTTTTTAAGCAGAGGAAAGTGTGAATCCTATGGAGATATTGTGCATTTCAGGCTCTTTGTGCCATGCAGACCCCTAGCCACCCTTTGTGTGCCACTCTGAGAACTGGTGGGCAAAGAGATGACGTCATGCCTGCAGTCCCTGTTAGCAGAGGGTAGCACAGAGATCTGAAGGGGGCTGCAAATGCTAAAGCCCTGATCTCTATCCATCACTGGGTACATGCATCCTCTGCTCAGGCAGCCAGATCTGGAGGACCAACACGCCCCTCTGTCAGATGCAGGTACCTGGAGCATCCCTGCTTCTCTCTCCATCCAGGTGAATTGAAAGTCGTTGCAAGGAAGGAAGAGAGGAGGGAGAGCAGCTGCTGCCTGTGCTGCAGTCCTGTCATGCACAGAAAATTGCAACTACAACAGAAAGAACCCGCAGAGCTAAAGCACAGGCTGAAGACAGAGCCACCCTGCTGGGCTACAGAGGCTGCATGAGCAGAGGAGTGACCCCATCCCCTTATCTCCAGTTATTGGCATATGCCAGAGAGTGCCCACTACCAAGGACTTCCATCAGGATTACATGTGGGCAAGAGGCACCAGAGACTGCTCAGCTTACTCTGCAAACACCTGAGCTAAGTCTGAAGGCATCTCACTAGGCTTCTCACCTACCAGGAACTAGCTACTCTTTACTAGGCTGCAGCCACAAGTGGACCATCCACCAGTGACATCCCTACTATGAGTCTGCAGAGAGGTCTCCAGATACAATCCCTAAACTAAGAACTACTTAAATCCTGGGAATAACTTTCTACTCAAAGACCTTCTTTAGGTGAGAACCTGAAAAGATCTGACCAACAAAAGACTACCCATCAGCTTAACTGAACTTCTATAAATTGACCATACTCCTGGTTGACCTCCATGTCCAGTATTTGCAAAGGATATTAAGTAAAGTAAGAACTACTCAAATCCTGGGAGTAACATTCTACTAAAAGACCTTCTTTAGGTAAGAAAAGAACCTCCATCAACTTAACCTGCAAAGATCTATCCAAGGAAGGACTACCCTCTAGGTTACCAATCATCACAATTGAACTTCTATAAATTGACCATACTCCTGGTTGACCTCTATGTCCAGTATTTGCAAAGGATATTAAGTAAATTAAGAACTACTCAAATCCTGGGAGTAACATTCTACTCAAAGACCTTCTTTAGGTAAGAAAAGAACCTCCATCAACTTAACCTGCAAAGATCTATCCAAGGAAGGACTACCCTCTAGGATACCAATCAGCACAGTTGAACTTCTCTAAGTTGACCATACTCCTGGTTGACCTCCATGTCCAGTTCTTATAAAGGATATTAACAAGTTTCTAGGATAAACCTGAGGCTGCAGGTAGGACTTCTCTACTTAGACCTTTTAGGAATGGCCACACACAGAGCCCAGTTCTTCGACTTGTCTCCAGGACTTCAGAGAACAGGAAGCCTCAAGTTGCCCAGTAAGTGAGCAAAACTTTTCATGAGTAAGGTCATTTTGCAAATATGGGTTACAATTTATGGCAAGGTCCATAACATCTCAACTCCAGCACCTCCCCATCCCTGAGGCTTCCAGGGATTTCAATTATTGTGTGCAGTGTATGATTATTAGAAATTACCTAATCCTCCTGGTGTGCACCTCACAGATTGTGGCCACTGCTTATCTCTCTCAGCTACTAT
The DNA here is from genome assembly GCA_033576535.1 of Allobates femoralis. Classification (NCBI taxonomy): domain Eukaryota; kingdom Metazoa; phylum Chordata; class Amphibia; order Anura; family Aromobatidae; genus Allobates; species Allobates femoralis. The sequence goes on from JARQOC010000005.1 coordinate 534,054,164, forward strand.
GTTCTTATATCTCTGTCTGTACTTGAAGTGAGAACGCAAAGTTTAACTTTTTCCTGTCTGTCTCATCGTGACTGTGCAATAAAACATATTAAGAATGGGTTAATTGCAGGTGCACATTATAGGGTACCTTACCTTATTGTCCCCATCCAGAATTACACATGTAACACAGGGGTACTTCTTTCGATTTAACACCGCATTTAAATACACAGGTAATTAGATAATATGTATCCACTGTTTGTACTAACTATATGTTTATGCTAGCTACTAATATATAGTATATAGTTATACTATGTATCATCTACTTTAGATATATCTGTACTATGAACCATTCTATATCTAATATTTATACTATATCAACAATAGTACTTAAGTGATGCTAGCATTCCTCATTTTGCATATATGTTTATTTCTTATATCTATCATATGTATATTTAATCAGTGATTTGTAAAAGTGTGTTTTTTGTTTTTTTACTATTCGAAAGCAGTTAAGGCTCCATTCACACGTCCGTTTCTGCTTTCCGCTTGTCAAGGACGGACGAAAAAGATAATTGGCTATTAGGATTTTGCATAAACCTGTTTCAAACCTTTTTTCTGTTTGGAAAAAAAATTAATAAATAAAAAAAAAAATATATATATATACATACATATTAATAAAAGAAAAACAAAGTACCTCCAGCAGGTGTGAACAGGTGCCTAGCTGACAAACACAGTATAAGTACAAAAATATAACCAGCGGCCGTCTACTATGCTAAACTTGAGAAAAGGAAGTTTTGATATTGCATTACTGCTATAAGAATATTTACAAACCAAGAGATACTTAGCTTATTATTTGGCCAATCCATGTGAGCCCGATAACCACGATAAAGTGCATCTCATTAATCGGGATTCTAATCTGAATATGCCTCTAGGTGGATTAAAAATCTACACGTCTCGGGCAGATCAGCTCCTTGCTAACTAAAAAAAACTGAACGGTGCGGAGGTCTTTTATTGGGGTATTTCCTAGGAAGATAGTAGAGATGGCTGCTCTGATATAAGTGGGGTGATGGCTAGCCCAGGGGGTAGCCGGCAGATGCCCCCCAGGCCAGTGATCAAGCAGCAGTTTTGGGGCCATTGGTTTGTGTGGCCTATCTGCCCCTAGAGCTCTCTATCTTGATGCAGTGACAGTTGGCCGCTGCTGAGAAGCTCACTGCTCATGGGCCACTGCTGTGTGCTTGCCCCAAGGCCAAAATTTGCCAGCCAGCCCCTGGGTGACGGAGACTTAGGCCTTTGATAAGATTGCCTGGCACTTGGTTATACAAAACAAATCTATAAGACCAAAAGCAAAAACAAGTCATGTTAGTGTTTTGGGTTGGGTTGGTATCTCCGGAGTTTGTCCAGTTTGAAAAAGTTATTGCCATCTTAGCAAAGTCATTTTCTATGTACAGAATAGCTGATAACGTGCTGATTTCAAGTGACCCCACTTCTAGGATGCCCACAAATCCAAAAACAAGACTCTAAAGGTGGACTTTTTGAATGAAGTGATGGCACATATGCATGGCCATAAGTGTAGTGCAATAGGGAACAGTGATGAGCGAGCAATACTATGCTCGGTACTCATAACAAGCATTTTGACACTTGGACGGGCTCGACTCATCTCGTTGATCCAGTATAATGGAAGTCAATGGGGAACTCAAGCATTATTCTGGAAGATATTTCTGAAAAATGCACAAGTTCCCCATTGACTTCCCTTATACTCGGTCAACAAGATGAGTCAAGTCCGTCCAAGCGTCAAAATGCATAAGTTTTCCATTGATATTGGCCTCTAGCATTCCAGAAAAATGGCTGCGGAGGCGGCGCATGCACAGATCGAGATCCGCAACCATCTTCTGGAAGAAGTCTGAACTGTAGAGGCCGAATTGCATCTTGGCAATGCATGTAGGCATATGGAAAATGCCGTCCTCCACCGCACACTGAAACACCCTCGCAACTTTACCCCCACCCTCCATGGACCCTGCAAACCTGCCTCTTGCACCCCTGCTCCACCACTGCAACTCTACCTCAGTCATTGTAATTTTTCTTTTAAGACAAGTTTCGGATTATAAACCGCACCCCCATCCCTCCCCACTTTGGAGGGGGCGGTGGGGGAGGGAAGTGCATGTTACAATCTGAAAAATCCGCTAAGTGGTTTCCGAGGAGGAACTTCCTTGAGTCACACGTGGCCGTGGGAAGAACCTTTGTGGTGTGTTTGTTTTTTTTTTGCTTTCTGCTCTGGGATCCAGTGGGTTTGATATATCCAGGTAATAGAATCCAGCCATCTGGTTACTTACATTAGCAGCACTTGTCTGACTTTAACTCCATGTTTTTTTGTGTGTATTGAAGCATCTAATGAGCGTGTGCAAAGATCATTGTGAAGATTTCTATTTATTTTTCATATCAATTGTGATAGGAAATATGTAAAAAATACATTTAACATAAAAGCCTGATCCAAACAGTAGGTTATTTTTTGATGACACATTCCCTTTAAATGATCAATGTCATTTCAATAAACAGTTCTATTTACCCAGAATGCCTTTTATCAGCTAGAAAAATCACTCAAGTACTGACCACTAGGTGTCCCCCTATTGTCTGTTAGGCCTCATTCACACATCAGTGTTTGTATGTCAAAGGCAGGAGTGGTATATACAGAGGAAACTATAATTGACAGATTGACAACTGTTCTGTGTTTGGAGACACTCTAAACAAATATTGATGTGTGATTGAGGCCTTAGTTTGGGGTTCTGATCTGGCACAAATCCTTGGTCATATTAAAAGGCTTGTTAGAGTCGACTATGACTTTGAGGATTACTACCTAAAGGTGGCGCTAGAGTTCATCCACTTCTTCATTGAAGTGACAATTTGCCTTACTGAGTATAATTCATGTCCAGCAGTAAAGACGTAACTACAATGGGTGCAGGGGTTGGTATTGCATCCGGGCCCTGGAGCCTAGGGGACCCCCTATACAAAAAGACCATTGAGCTTGAAGTTACACCCATGTCCAGCAATATAGACAAATGGAAAAAACAGTATTACAGAAAGTGGGGGCAGGGCTTTGTCTCTTCTCATCCTCTTTCGTTTGTCAGATTGCATAAATAAAGGAGGATTTTCAGCTCCGGGCAACTACCAGGAACATTGTGTGCTGCAAAGTGAGAGAAAAGAAGTTCAAGCACCTATAGTGCTGGCGGAATGCTGAATAATAGGAATTCCCCGTTCCAAGTGGTTAGTTAGGCTTTGTGCACACAGGGCATTTTTGATGCAATTTGTCACAATCTGCATGCCTATCCTTCTTCCAGCAAAGTCCATGAGAATCCTGAAGTGTTGTGCACATGTTGCTTATTTATTCCTTGCAGATTTGGTGCAGAAAATAGTCTGAAGCATGACAATTCTGGGAATCTTTAACTACTTTTATTTTACCCCTTCTACCCATTTACTTTATTATGAAAAACGCACCAAAAACATGTAACAAAATATATATATATTGTGTTTTTGTTGCGTTTTGCTGCCCGGAGATGCAAATTTGATGCAGAATGTCTGCAACAAAAACTCAACATGTGCACATAGCCTTACAGAGCTTGAGAGTCAGAATAGATCCTCGACATATTAGATGGGTACGGGCACCAAAGAGGTTTTATTGGGTGGCGTGGGGGGCTGCAAAATAAAGGGACATGCACACCTTAAGTTGCCATTATTATTGCTGTTCCCACAATCTTTCCTAGGGTTCTGAATGGCCGACTCATGCAATAATAAAGAAGGGGAGGGGATATATCACTACATATCTGGCCAAACTATTAAAACCCTGTCAGGGGCTACTGGAGCACTGGTGTCCACATGTTACAATGCCTTATTGACTGCAGAACTTCAACTATTGTTTTTTGCTTTCTTTTAGTGCTGCAGGTATTAAAGACTCTTTCCTTACTAGATGTTTCTTGTAGCCTTTATCGTCAGGTGCAGTATTTTGTGGCCACTCCCCTCCGCTATAAGTAATCACATGTCTTGTCATCTGACACTGATTATAGAATCCATTCCTGAACAGTCCTCTTCAGAAGGAGCCTGTCTCTAGGAGAAGCTGTGTAGTCGTGTTTGATGCAGTTCAGGATCTTGCTGCAGGAGAGGACTTCGGAGTGCTTTTCGGTGTGTGTGTGCGTGTGTCAATTCCCCATGATTTGCTTATACTTCCTCTATGTTGTATTATTTGCAGTGGTGAGTCTAGCGCACTTGCCAACTTTCTCACTAGCCAGGGTGAGTTCAGGGTGAGTGAGGGCTTAAGCATGTGATGAGGAAGGGGAAGGACCCGTATAGGGATGTTAAGGAGTGCAGGGCACAGACTCAGGTGAGTGCCAGGATGTGTCCCATTTCCCAGCTCCCTGCTGTCCACTCTGTGTTGGGCCGCACGCCAGTTGTCCATATGTCCCAACAAAACACCCTGTTGGTTGTCACACTGCTTTACTAGAATCAGAACTAAAAATGTGACTGGTGGTTTTAGAAACTTGGCGCAAGAGGACACCTCAAGGACTTGGCGAGGCGTTTGGCTGCTCCTTGCGGCACCCCATGAGATAGATTACCATCAGAAGTGAAGGAATGGATATGGACGCGGAGATTGGCACTTGAGACTTCAGGCTGACAGCTCCGGCTTGTTTGTAATTGTGTTTGGCTGCGGAGATGAATCCTGCCCTCAGTCCCCCACATTGCGTTCACCGCGTACGGCCTGTCATCACATCTAACATCGAACCACAAAACATCATTATTCCTGTTCTATCGCATAATAATGATTTAATTATTGAGCGCAGCAGAGATTTACACCGTCCGCTCGCTGTATATGATGCAGCTCAGGGCTGGATGGAGGCAGAGGATGGCGGCATTGCTCGCTTTATGAAGGAGCACTTCAGCCACATTCGCAATCAGGATTCTGACATGAGAAGTAATGACACATTCTGTTGTCTGTTTACAAATAACAAGCGGAAAAAAAAGTACTGGACGTGGTTCTACATACCCAGCCGGCATCGGAGCAGAAATATAATTGGGACATTCTGGACTGGAAATTATCAGATGGGTCTGCCGAGGAGGAATTACGGATTCCAGCCTGAGTTGCTCTATGTAATATTCATTTTAGTTGAGTCCGTCTAACATACTGTTGTAAAACTAATGTATCTAAAAGGAACATGTCATCAGAAAATGTTTTAATCAAGTATTTCTTAGGAGGTGTTATAGCGGATAGGGAATCAGGAGGCAAGATGGTAAGATGGGCAAAGGCGAACTGGGGAACTAGTCTGACCTTTAGACTGGGGGTCCCTAGTTAACCCTTATCCTCAAATTACCTCTGAGGGTGAGGATGTCCAGGTCGCCTCCCTTGCCCTCCACTCCTGATAAGCCCCTGGCTAAGAGCCCCTACCTCCACCCACAGACTGGGAAAACCCAGCAGCTCCTATGGAAAGGAACAGTAACAGAAACACAGTACAGCGCAACACGTCCTTACTGCACAGGGTCCAAGTAGAGGCTGAACTCTCTCTGTGACACCTAGTGGAGGGAAGTGGAACTACTTCAAGGCTGAGGGAGTGGAGATCTGAATGCTATGACACACCCCTTCACCTGCAGAGCCGCACACAGCTTTCTGTGCCAAAGGAAATAAACTCAAGATTTAAATCATAACAGCAACACATATGGGCTATAAAGCAGTCAACACGTGGTAGTATTGTTTTTTTTTTTTACATGATCTGTAATAAAAAAATAAAAAAAAACTAACTGAAACTTGCAATTTTCACACCGGCCACTGGGGCTACTCTACACTTATACTTTCTATTAGGTCAGGAAATGCACTTGTACATTAGCATCAATATCCAATGTTATGAACCGAAGCATCTAATGAGCGTGTGCAAAGGCAATGTGAAGGTCAATATTTTACAAAGAGCTAGAACGCTTATATAAGCTGTGTATACAGATAATACCTGACATTGTGATGATGATGAGACTTCTGAAAAGTCTTTTGTAAAGAACAGGATGTCGGAGTTTAGAGCAAAAAGTGCAAGATTTCAAAAACATTTTTTGAGAAGTATAAATGGGGATATGAAAAAATTGACAATAAAAACCTGGTTTATAGGTGTTGTACAGCCTTGGGGTGCAAGGGTGCGCACAGTCAAGATTGCCCATTACCAGCACAGAGAGGGGACAGCCATGTGACTATAAGTATGAGAATTGCATATTTCCGGTCACATTCCAACTAGATGTGTTCATCCTTGCTTAATTCACTTGAATCGTGCGCGGCCACTCATGTCTAGTTGGACTGTGTCCACATGTATGCACATTACTGTCACCCGCCCACCAGCTCCTGGCACCGGAGAATAATAAATAATAATAATAATAAAGCTTTATTTATATAGCGCCAACATACTCCGCAGCGCTTTACAATGTAGGGTTAGAGTACAGAAAATACAGTAAGTAATTACAGTAGAGAACAAATAAAGTACAATAATTGGATACAAAACAATAGGCATAGAATCAATGTGAAAAAAATACAATAAATAAAGCAAGAAATGAAGGTGACCCTGCTCAAAAGAGCTTACAATCTACAACGGAATAGGGGTTGCACAAGGTACAGGGGCTTATTGCACTGATGTTCCAGGCATCTTGAGGAAATGGGGCATAGGGCTAAGCTTACATGGATGGTCATTATACAGTCTGTGTAGACCTTTATGGTTTGGTAGAGTTTGTAGAAGAGTAATGTCCAGAGGGATAGCCCATTCACTGTCTACAGTACAATGGACTTCTATTAGGGAGTATGATAGGCCGCCTTAAAAAGATGCGTTTTTAGGGATCGTCTGAAGCTGTGCAAGTTGTGGATAGTCCTGATTTCTTGGGGTAAAGCATTCCAGAGGTTTGGTGCAGCTCTGGAGAAGTCTTGGAGCCGGGAGTGGGAGGATCGGATTAGTGCAGATGTTAGTCGATGGTCATTTGAGGAACGTAGAGAGCGGGTGGGGTGATAGACAGAGATGAGGGAGGAGAGGTAGGGGGGTGCTGCATTGTGAAGAGCTTTGTGGGTGAGAACAAGCAATTTGAATTTGATCCTGTAGTATACGGGCAGCCAGTGCAATGACTGGCACAGAGCAGAGGCATCTGAGTAACGATTGGCCAGATGGGTGATCCTGTGTCACGGGTGGCACGGATGACAGGGTAGAGGCCACGCGCAGACGGTCCCAGCGGTTGGCCAATCAGCCATAAGAGTTGAGGACGGTCCGTCTTTCAGGGGCATTTACCTTCTGTGTAGATGAAGAGAAGGTATGATAAGATCTCCCTATCATGGGGAGACGGCTGGGAAGGTCTTGTGCTCGGTCTGGTTTCTACACCAGGATTCTGGGTCTCTAGGACCCAGCAGGTTCTTCCCACCTTTATAAGGAGTTTCATTGCCCTCCCTCAGTGCAGGTGATATTTCCTGGTGCACTCATTATACTTGCTCCAGCTGAATCAGAGGTGGAGGAGGTTGCTGTGATCTGCTGCAAGATAAGTGTTTTCTTTCCCCATTGTCTGTTATTTCCTTGTGTTGTCTTTAGTTGTTAGTGGAGGGGTCTAGTGAACCTCTCCATCTGATCCTTAGCTAAGGTAGTGCTAGGATCAGAGAGGGACGAGGTTCGTGGTCGGCGACAGTTGAGGAAACTGTATAGGGACGTTAGGGCAGACAGGGTCAGCCCCAGTAAGACCAGGGGTCACCCTCTCCTTCTTGTGCCCATAGTTTTAGGGACTCCTTATTCCCCCCCCCCCCCCCGTCGTGGTCCTACGCTGAGTGCCTCTCCCGCCCCCAGCGTGACATTATCACCTGCCAATACTGTAATTGAAGGACAGGGGAGGAACCGATTTTTCTTCCTGTCCTTATGGATCCTGTGTCTGCTTTGGCCCAGCAGCTGCAGTCCCTGTCTTTGGAGGTTGCGGACCTTCGGTCGGCTTTACAGGGCCCGCAACCGCAAAATGGTGTCTTGGGGAATCAAGCATTGGGTCAGGCCAGACCTGAACCTAAGGTTGCCCTCCCTGACAGGTTTTCAGGAGGTAGAGATAAGTTTACTGTGTTCAAAGAGGCCTGTAAATTATATTTTAGGCTTAGGCCCTATTCCACTGGTGATGAGCAGCAGCGTGTAGGAATTATTATGTCGCTACTGCAGGGAGACCCCCAGTCCTGGGCTTTTTCTCTGCCACAGGACTCTACTTGTCTCCGCTCTGTGGATGAATTTTTTGACGCCCTGGGCCTCATATATGATGACCCTGACCGTGTCTCTTTGGCTGAATCCAGGTTGCGCCATCTCCGCCAGGGGACTCGGTCGGCGGAATCATATTGTTCTGAGTTCCGCAGGTGGGCTACGGACACGAAGTGGAACGATCCGGCGCTCCGGAGTCACTTTTGTCAGGGTCTTTCGGAGAGGCTGAAGGATGCTCTGGCGGTTTATGAGACCCCTCCGTCCCTGGAGGCGGCTATGTCGTTAGCTATTCGTATGGATAGACGCCTTCAGGAGCGGAGGGGTAGACCTCCTGTTACTGGGAGCCATTCTCGTGGTGATTCCTGGTCACCGGGAGGTCACGCGGAGGGTGAGTCGTTCCTCCCGAGTGCGGAGGAACCTATGCAGCTGGGAGGAGCGGCGGCCTCGAGGTTCTCCTCCGGTACCTCCCGGGGCAAGGGGAAGGGGGTCTGTTTTTTCTGTGGGAAAGGGGACCATTTTATTGGGGCCTGTCCCTACACCCCTAAACGGACTGGGGGGCCTGGACCTTCTGTGACTATGGGGGGTGTGGAGGTGGTCGAGCGGGAGGTGTGTGTATCCTCCATTTGTACTTCCCGTTTCCTCCTAAGTGCGGAGGTGGCGCTGGAGGGCACAATGGAGGGTATTTCTGTGTTTGTGGATAGTGGTGCGGGGGTCAGTATGGTGGATGCTCGTTTTGTAGACGCTCATGGGCTTAACTGCTGTTTATTGTCTCGCCCCATCCGTATCTATGCCATCGACTCGGCACCTCTTGCTCAAGGTAGTCTCACACATATTGTACATGACATTAAAGGGATCCTGTCACCCCCAAAACACCTGCTAACCTATTAAAACCTGTCCCTAGAGCATATTAACACTTTCCCTACACTATTTCTACCTCCTAAATGCAGTAAGTGACATTGACTAAAAACGTTTTATAAGTACCTGCTTAGTGATGATAATGAGTGACTATCTATTCATAGTCACTCATGAAGACTGTCCCTCTGCTTCATAGCACGCCTCCATAGGCGTGATCTACATCCAGGATTCAAATTGCAGCCTCCCCGCTGTGCCCTGTGTCGTAGGAGGCTGCTGTGTGGCTTGTGACGCGATCCGCGTCATTCCCGGCGCCCTGTGACGTATTTACAGCGGCGCCGCGCTGTTAGCTTCAAAATGCGCACTGCGCATGCCCAATGCGCATGCGCAGTGCACATTTTGAAGCAAACAGTTCGGCGCCGCTGTAAATACGTCACAGGGCGCCGGGAATGACGCGGATCGCGTCACAAGCCACACTGCAGCCTCCTACGACACAGGGCACAGCGGGGAGGCTGCAATTTTAATCTAGGAGGACGATCACGCCTATGGAGGCGTGCTATGAAGCAGAGGGGCAGTCTTCATGAGTGACTATGAATAGATAGTCACTCATTATCATCACTAAGCAGGTACTTATAAAACGTTTTTAGTCAATGTCACTTACTGCATTTAGGAGGTAGAAATAGTGTAGGGAAAGTGTTAATATGCTCTAGGGACAGGTTTTAATAGGTTAGCAGGTGTTTTGGGGGTGACAGGATCCCTTTAAGTTGACGGTTGGATCCCAGCATCAAGAGACGATATCTTGCTATGTTCTAGACGGTCTCCCCGCTCCCATTGTCCTGGGCTTGCCATGGTTGATTAAACATAATCCCGTAGTGGATTGGCAGTCCCGGGACATTGTGGAATGGAGTGATTTTTGTTCTGAGAATTGTTTGGTTACCTCGTTTTCGGTGGTGTCTGCTGTATCTCTGCCCCCGTTCCTATCAGAGTATGAGGATGTGTTCTCAGAGAAGGGGTGCCAAGACCTGCCCCCCATCGGGCATATGATTGCCCAATCAACCTCGTTCCCGGAGTTAAACTGCCCAAGGCTAGGATGTTTGCTATATCGGGTCCGGAAAGACAGGCGATGAAGGATTTCATTTCCGAGAGTCTGCAGACGGGTCACATCAGGCCCTCAACCTCGCCGGTTGCGGCTGGTTTCTTTTTTGTTAAGAAAAAAGATGGGGGCCTCCGTCCTTGCTTGGATTTCCGGGAGTTGAATCGGATTACTGTCCGTGATCCATACCCCCTCCCTCTGATTCCTGATTTATTCAGTCAGGTAGTGGGTGCTAAATGGTTCTCCAAGTTGGATTTGAGGGGGGCCTACAACCTGATTAGGGTCAGGGAGGGGGATGAATGGAAGACGGCATTTAATACCCCGGACGGCCATTTTGAAAGTCTCGTAATGCCGTTCGGGCTCACTAACGCCCCTGCGGTTTTCCAACACTTTGTCAATGACATATTCCATCATTTGGTGGGTAGATTTGTGGTTGTTTACTTAGATGATATCTTGATCTATTCCCCCGATTTGGAGACGCATCAGTCCCATGTCAAGCAGGTGTTACAGGTCTTACGGGACAATAAGCTGTATGCTAAACTCGAGAAATGTGTCTTCGCCGTTCAGGAGGTACGGTTTTTGGGGTACCTCCTGTCGCCGTTGGGTTTTCGGATGGATCCGGAAAAAGTCCGGGCGGTGCTGGACTGGGAACTACCGGACAATCTACGGGCATTGCAGCGTTTTTTGGGGTTTACCAACTTTTACCGTAAATTTATTAGGAACTATTCGGTGCTGGTGACGCCTCTTACGGACATGACTAGGAAGGGGACGGATTTTTCCGAGTGGTCGGAGTCTGCTCGCCGGGCTTTCTCCTCCCTAAAGCGTTGTTTTGTTTCCGCGCCTATTCTCCGTCAGCCCGATCTTTCTCAGCCCTTTGTGGTGGAGGTGGATGCGTCTGAGGTGGGGGTGGGGGCTGTATTGTCGCAAGGCCCTTCACCTGGGAGATGGGTGCCCTGCGCGTTCTTCTCCAAGAAGTTGTCGTCGGCCGAGAGGAATTATGATGTTGGTAATAGGGAGCTGTTGGCTATTAAATTGGCTTTTGAGGAATGGCGTCACTGGTTGGAGGGGGCTGTCCATCCCATCACGGTTATTACCGACCACAAGAACCTGTCTTACCTTGAGTCCGCCAAGCGTCTCAATCCCCGGCAGGCTCGGTGGTCCTTGTTTTTCACGAGATTTAATTTTACCGTCACTTACCGTCCGGGGGTTGAGAACGTGAAGGCTGATGCGTTGTCGCGTAGTTTCCCGGGTGGTAGTGCTCATGAAAGTCCCGTTCCCATCTTACAGGAGGGGGTGGTTGTTTCTGCTCTTTGCCCTGATCTGGAGGGGGAGGTGTTGAAGGTCCAGGGGGGCGCCCCTGCCTCCTGTCCTTCTGGGAGACTTTTTGTGCCATCATCTTTGCGTCTCAGGGTGCTGTCAGAGCATCACGACTCCGTATTGGCAGGGCATCCCGGCAGTAGGGCCACCTTCGATCTTTTATCTCGCCGCTTTTGGTGGCCGGGGTTGAGGAAGGACGTAGCGGAATTCGTGTCTGCCTGTAGTGTGTGTGCACGGGCTAAGGTTCCGCATACCCGTCCGGCTGGTTCTCTCTTGCCATTGTCTATTCCTGAGAGGCCATGGACGCATGTGTCAATGGATTTTATCACCGATCTCCCGGCGTCGGCAGGCAAGACGGTAGTGCTGGTAGTGGTTGATGGTTCGCTTTGTGGCACTGCCCGCACTTCCTAATGCTCGGACACTGGCACAGGTGTTTGTAAGTGAGATTGTGAAGCTTCATGGAGTTCCCTCCGAGGTGGTTTCTGATCGTGGTACTCAGTTTGTCTCCAAGTTTTGGAAGGCTTTTTGTGCCCGTTTAGGAATTGCTTTGTCCTTCTCTTCTGCTTTTCATCCTCAGTCTAATGGGCAGACCGAACGTATGAATCAGAATTTGGAGACTTATCTGAGGTGTTTTGTCTCTGACAATCAGGAGACTTGGGCGAGTTATCTGCCCTTGGCCGAATTTGCCCTTAATAATCGTCTTCAGGAGTCCACTGGCAAGTCACCGTTCTTCGGTGCATATGGGTTTCATCCTCAGTTTGGTACTTTTAGTGGTACTAGTCCTTCCGGAGTTCCTGAGGAGGACCGATTTACCTCATCCCTTTCCTCGGTTTGGCGGGGGGTACAGAGCAGCTTGAAGCTCGTAGGCGACAGGTACAAACGTATGGCTGACAAGAAGCGTGCGCCAGGTCCGGACCTGTGTGTGAATGACTACGTGTGGTTGTCTACCAAGAATGTGAAGTTGAAGGTGCCCTCTTGGAAGTTGGGGCCCAGGTTTATTGGACCTTATCAGATAACCGCCGTTATCAATCCCGTGGCGTTTCGTCTTGCGTTACCTCCCGCTCTTAAAATCCACAATGTATTTCATAGGTCGCTCCTCAAACCGTATGTGCCGTCGTCTAATCCGTCTCCTTTGCCCCCGGAGCCCATCTGCGTGGCGGGGAATTTGGAATTTGAGATCTCAAAGGTGGTTGATTCTCGCAGGGTGCGCCGTTCTCTTCAGTATTTGGTGCACTGGAGGGGATACGGTCCTGAGGAGCGGATGTGGGTACCAGCGTCGGAAGTCTCCGCCGCTAGGCTGGTCCGCGCTTTTCACCGTTCCCATCCGGATAAGCCTGGTCCTGAGTGTCCGGGGGCCACTCGTGGACGGGGGGGTACTGTCACGGGTGGCACGGATGACAGGGTAGAGGCCACGCGCAGACGGTCCCAGCGGTTGGCCAATCAGCCATAAGAGTTGAGGACGGTCCGTCTTTCAGGGGCATTTACCTTCTGTGTAGATGAAGAGAAGGTATGATAAGATCTCCCTATCATGGGGAGACGGCTGGGAAGGTCTTGTGCTCGGTCTGGTTTCTACACCAGTATCCTGGGTCTCTAGGACCCAGCAGGTTCTTCCCACCTTTATAAGGAGTTTCATTGCCCTCCCTCAGTGCAGGTGATATTTCCTGGTGCACTCATTATACTTGCTCCAGCTGAATCAGAGGTGGAGGAGGTTGCTGTGATCTGCTGCAAGATAAGTGTTTTCTTTCCCCATTGTCTGTTATTTCCTTGTGTTGTCTTTAGTTGTTAGTGGAGGGGTCTAGTGAACCTCTCCATCTGATCCTTAGCTAAGGTAGTGCTAGGATCAGAGAGGGACGAGGTTCGTGGTCGGCGACAGTTGAGGAAACTGTATAGGGACGTTAGGGCAGACAGGGTCAGCCCCAGTAAGACCAGGGGTCACCCTCTCCTTCTTGTGCCCATAGTTTTAGGGACTCCTTATTCCCCCCCCCCCGTCGTGGTCCTACGCTGAGTGCCTCTCCCGCCCCCAGCGTGACATCCTGGCTGCTGCATTAAGGATGGACTGGAGAGAAGAAAGTCTGGTGAGGGGGAGGCCGCTTAATAGAGAGTTGCAATAGTCAAGGCGGGAATGGATTAGGGCCACGGTGAGGGTTTTTGTTGTTTCCAGGGTGAGAAAGGGGCGGACTCTAGAGATATTCTTCAGGTGTAAGCGACAGGAGCGGACGAGAGATTGCGTGTGGGAGGAGAAGGAGAGATGGGTGTCAAACATAACACCCAATAGGGTATAATGGTGTGCACACCGCGTAGGTGGTGAGTGGAGGTGCCAACTAACAGGATTTCTTCAATCCCAGTAAATACAAATATGGATACAAAGTTGCACACTCCTTTAGATGTTTTTGATGCAAGGTTTATTATGAACAGTTAATGGCCACAGATGTCAACGCGTTTCGGCTTTAACCAAAGCCTTGATCACGACAATTGGCAGGTGTGGGTCATGGAATGTTCTAGGATAAGATTGGAAAGAGGCGTCTTTCCTTGGTGGCGAACGCTCGATTAAGGTGGTTTGCTTTATTTCAATAATTCCCAAATGGGGATAGGCGTTTTTCAGCACGGTCCTTCTTTCAGTGATAGGTCCGCCCCTGTCAGAGTCCTGGCAGGAATGAGCTTAGCTTAATCGAGCGTTCGCCACCAAGGAAAGACGCCTCTTTCCAAACATAACACCCAGACAGCGAGCCTGCTGTCTAGGCGTTATCATGGTGCCGCAAACTGAGAGAGAGATGTCCGATTTAGGGACGTTAGTGGATGGGGGAAGCAGAAGAAGTTCAGTTTTGGAAAGGTTTAGTTTCAAATAGAGAGTGGACATGATATTGGAAACTGCAGCTAGACAGTCATTGGTGTTCTTTAATACCGCAGGGGTAAGGTCAGGGGCTGAAGTGTATAGTTGTGTGTCATCAGCATAAAGATGGTACTGAAAGCCAAATCTGCTGATGGTCTGTCCAATCGGGGCCGTGTAGAGAAGAGGAGAGGGCCAAGGACTGAACCCTGAGGGACCCCAATAGTGAGGGGAAGAGGGGAAGAAGTGGAGCCAGCAAAAGATACACTGAAAGAGCGGTCAGAAAGATAGGAGGAGAGCCAGGAGAGAGCAGTGTCCTTTATGCCAATGGAGTGCAGCATAAAGAGTAGGAGCTGATGGTCGACAGTGTCAAAAGCTGCAGAGAGATCAAGGAGAATAAGCAGAGAGTGGTCACCATTACGTTTTGCTGTCAGAAGGTCATTGGTCACTTTGATGAGGGCAGTTTCTGTAGAGTGAAGGGGGCGGAAACCAGACTGTAATGGATCTAGAAGAGAGTGAGCGGAGAGGTAACGGGTGAGGCAGGAATAGACCAGGCGCTCCAAGAGTTTAGAGATGAAGGGAAGATTGGAGACTGGTCTGTAGTTATTTGTGCAGGTTGGGTCGAGAGTGGTTTTCTTTAATAATGGAGTAATGATCGAGTGTTTGAAGGAGGAGGGGAAAATGCCAGAAGAGAGGGAGAGATTGAAGATTTTGGTTAGATGAGTGGTGACGACTGGAGAGAGGGACTGGAACAGGTGTGAGGGAATGGGGTCAGTAGTGCATGTGGTGGGACGAGAGGAAGAAAGGAGCCTGGAGACTTCTTCTTCTGTGACTGGGTCAAATGTGGAGAGTGAACCGGAGGAGATGTGGGGAAGAATGGGGGTGGCAGCGCTTGGAGGCTGAGAGCTGATTTCCTGGCGGATATTGTCTATTTTCTCCATGAAGTAGGAAGCCAAGTCATCAGCACAGAGGTCAGTGATGGGGGCCTGCACTTTAGGACTGAGGAGAGAGTGAAAGGTGTCAAAGAGTTTTTTTGGATTGTTGGATAGTGAGGAGACCAGGGTGGTGAAGTAGGTCTGTTTGGCAAGGTGAAGGACAGAGTTGTAGGTTTTTAGCATGAATTTATAGTGGATAAAGTCTCCTGGTGAGCGAGTTTTCCTCCATAAACGTTCAGCACTCCTCGAGCATCGCTGGAGGAATCGAGTTTGTGGTGGTGTGAGCCAGGGCTGTTTTGTTCTCTGTTTGGAGGTTCTGCGGGTGAGGGGCGCTACTTGGTCCAGGGAGCTTCTGAGAGAGTCATTGTAGTGATTTACTGCCTGATCTGGACAGGATATTGAAGAGATTGGGGACAGAGATGAGATGAGGGAGTCTGTGAGTGCTTGAGGGTTAATGGCCTGTAGATTTCTGGATGTGTGATAGGTAGGATTGGGCTGTGTTGGCCGAGGGTTAGTGAGTGAGAAGGAAAGAATGTTGTGGTCAGAGAGTAGAGGTGAGTTATCCAAGGGGGGGATGAGCAGAGCCAGGTAAAGACAAGGTCAAGGGTGTTACCGTTTTCGTGCATCTTAGAGGTTGAGAGCTGTGATAGGCCAAGAGAGGTAGTTAGAGATAGGAGCTGGGATGCAGATGGGGAGATGGGGCTGTTTATGGGAATGTTAAAGTCTCCCAGAATAAGGATTGGTAAATCTGAGGACATGAAATGCGGGAGCCAAGTGGAGAAATGGTCGAGGAACTAGGTGGGTGACCCTGGGGGGCGGTATACCACTGCTACTTTGAGGAGGAGGGGATGGAATAGCCTAATGGTATGGACCTCAAAAGAAGGGAATGAGAGTGATGGGGCTGGAGGAATAATCTGGAAAGTACATTGTGGGGACAGGAGGAGGCCAACTCCACCGCCACGTCTGTTCCCACGTCTAGGGGAGTGAGAGAAGTGTAAGCCGCCGTAAGAAATAGCAGCAGGGGAAGCAGTGTCTGAATCCTGGATCCAGGTTTCAGTGAGAGCCAGGAGGTTGAGAGAGTTAGTGAGAAAGTAGTTATGAATGAAGGGAAGTTTGTTGCATACAGACCGTGGATTCCAGAGAGCGCAATTAACAGAGGGAGATGAAGGTGTGTAGGTAATGTTAATAAGGTTAGTGGGGCTTCTGTGTGAGGTGAGGTGGGAGAGGGGTTGAAGTTAGCAGAGGGTGGACCAGGGTTCGGAGAGATATCACCTGACAAGAGCAGCAATAAAAAGAGAAAGAGCAGATAGTTTTTGGAATTAGGACATGATTTATTATGACAAACTTTGGAATATGATGGGCTGAGAATCTTCAGTAAACTGAAGATAGCATGGGTGCTGTACATAGGGGAGGGCAGGAGAGAGGGGCTGATGTGAATGAGTGGTGATGGAGGGGGGATGGGGTGGTAAAAATTGGTGGCGAGAGCACATAAGAAAACAGTGAAATACAAGACATGGTAAAGATTAGTAGTGAGTGGAGTTATAAACAGTGTTTGAGTGTCCCTCTATGTCATTGTCTTCCAGTCGTACCACATGGACAGCAGAGAAGAGTGGAGGACTGTGCAGTTGCACATACCACTGTTATTTTAAGCATTGAAGACATTGAAAACAGACATTGAAGTAAAGGACATGGGAAAGAAAAAAAAAAATATAAAGTAAAAAATGTTTTTATTGAAAAGTAAAGTAACAAAGACAGTACCTTCTGGTTACTTCTGTGGTATTTATGGGTGATGGTGAGGCGGCAGCTCTGGTTGTGGTGAGGCGTCAGCTCCGGTGTTGTAGGTCAGCAGCTCTGGGGGTGATGGTGAGGCGGCAGCTCCTTTGGTCATGGTGCGGTGGCTGCTCTGATGGTGGTGGTGAGGGGGCGCTCTGGTGGTGGTGGTGGTGGTGAGGGGGTACTCTAGTTGTGGTGAGGCGGCAGCTCTGGTGGTAATGAGGGGGCGCTCTGGTGGTAGTGAGGCGGCAGCTCCTGTGGTAGTGGGTCGGCAGCTCTGGTGGTGGTGATGAGATGGCAGCACGGTCATTGCAGGCTGTAACTTTCAAGTTCTGTCTGAGGGATCTGAATATGGTGGATAATCGGACGTGTTGGGGTGCAGAATTCTAGAGGATGGGGGATACTCGGGAGAAATCTTGGAGGTGATTGGTGAAGAATGAATAGGTGTGGAAGAGAGGTGGAGATCTTGGGAGGAGCGGAGGGAACATGTTTAAGATATCGGAAGAGTTCTAGCTTTTCAGAAAATGTTTCTCCATAAATTCAGGTTTTTATAAATTAAGAAACTTTGCTTTAATTACCATCCCACTCGTCCAACCCTGAATCTCAGAGACCTTACATCAAAAGCGCTGCAGCCAATCCCTGAGCTCAGCTGATGTAAATGGTGCAAGGTCAGGGATTGGCCGAATCTCAGAGACCTTACATCAAAAGGGCTGCAGCCAATCACTGAGCTCAGCTGATGTAAATGGTGCAAGGTCAGGGATTGGCCGAATCTCAGAGACCTTACATCAAAAGGGCTGCAGCCAATCACTGAGCTCAGCTGATGTAAATGGTGCAAGGTCAGGGATTGGCCGAATCTCAGAGACCTTACATCAAAAGGGCTGCAGCCAATCACTGAGCTCAGCTGATGTAAATGGTGCAAGGTCAGGGATTGGCCGAATCTCAGAGACCTTACATCAAAAGGGCTGCAGCCAATCACTGAGCTCAGCTGATGTAAATGGTACAGGGTCAGGGATTAGCTGCAGTGTTGTTGAAGTGGTGTCTCCTCTGCAGCCAAACAGAGATCAGGGCAGCTAGAGACACAATGCCGGACCTGGGGAGGGTGTATAAAGAACATTTTAGAAAATAACAAAGAATTGTGCCTATGGAGAAGTTTTTAGAAAGGGGACAACCCTTTTAAATGCATATCCTTCCAGCGTGTAACCAGTTGACGGCTATATTTTTGGGGAACCATAATCCAGTTTAATTGTTGACTGGGGTACAATTTACAGCCTGACTGAGTGCATGACTGAATGAGTTCAGATAGATTAACCCCTTTCAGCTACACAGGTCAGAAGTGAGAGGGCGCCTTGCACTCAATTGCTTCCCTCCTTCCCACCACATAGTCCTATCATTTACTGGCTGCCACCACTAGGGGGAGCTCTCTGCATAGAGATCCTCACAGCGATCATGGAGTTCATCACTAGCTGTAAAATCCATTTGTAGTTTGCTCTGAATATAGACGTTTGGAGACGGACAGAGTTACATCACTTAAGTAGATTTTAATGGAGCACTCGGTGGAGGTAGAGGCCAGTTTTAGATCTGATAGAGGCTCCTATAATTTCTCTGTACATTACTGATTTAATTTTTTGTGCCAGTGCCCAGAGAATGAAACTTGCATTTTACAAGGAATTGGAAAATTAATATCTAATCATAGTGTTGTAATAATATTGTTTTCATAAAAGCTTTTAACATATCCAGCATTGGATAAAGTAATAAAGTCAGCCTTAAAAGGAACCAACCCCAGGATTTAACCACCTGTAAATCAGTGCAGCAGGTGATTGACGTGTGCAGCATGACATCACTGTTTGGTTTTTTTCTTTAGTCCTCCCCTGTGGGCTTGCCTTTCTGCTGTAAGCCGAACCCCCTCACTCTCATCAAGACTCATCTGGGAAGGAAGGGGTTCTGCTTACAGCAGAAAGGCAAGCCCACAGGGGAGGAATAAAGAAAAAACCCAAATAGTGATGTCATGGTGCACACGTCAATCACCTGCTGCACTGATTTACAGGTGGTTAAATCCTGGTGGTTGGTTCCCTTTAATGCAAAAAAAAGTCAGTTAAAATGAACTCAATTTTCAGCATCATGTTAAGAATTAGTGCACATGTGTTTTTCCATTTCTGATGAAGAATTTGAGACATTTGTTGATTTATGACCACATCAAAGACCAGTTCATCTTTATTGTGGTCATAGAAAAGTTTAGTAAAGTTCGGGAGAAGAAGGAAAAGGTTTATAAACTGCTGTCAGGGAGCTCATTCTAATGGATTCACTGGTAAATCATTATGCATAGTAATGTAGGGGAAATATCTACATCAACAATATGTGGCAAAAACTGCAATAAAATAGATCTGCAATAGATGACACTTGGTGCTCATAAGAGTCTATGGAGGGGAGGGAGAAGGTGGAGCTGAAGGCCGACACCGACATTCTGCTGCAAGTTCTCCTGAAATACCTACACTTTAAAACAAGTTACAAATCCTATTAGAAATAATAATAATAATAATAATAATAATAATAATAATAATAGAAATATTCGTATGAAACAGTAAAATGATATATGAACGCTTCCTTGATTTATTACAGAATGTGATATCTGGGATGGTTTATACCTTGCCACCTCCACTTTATATCGATTGTACAGATCCCGGCATGCGGCACAAGTGCAGGCGGTTTGTGCTGACTCTTACCAGGGTCCGCTGACTCCGCACTGATCACAGGCCGAATCTAACAAGGAAATTTCCAATGTAAATCAAGTATTTACTCTCCAGGTAATGTCTGTTCAACATTCCATAGGGAAAGCAGGCCGGTACAGTACTTGATGTCATTAGATAGATAATGTGATAAGGAAATAATATGCAAAAATCAGTTAAAGATTAAATTGTCTTATCTCCCTCCCCCGCCCAAAACAAAAATTGCTCCAGATTTCCGGTCACTAGCTGTTTCCCTCCTGCATAACTTGCTCTCCACTGCTTGTTGTTGGCAGAAGAGATGAATAAGGCTGGGTTCACATTTGTGGACCCCTCCGCAGCGTTCTGCGGAGGGGATCCGCAATGTGACCGCAGCGGCCGCGAGCTCCTATCTTTATAATGGGAGCGCACGGTGCTGCGCTTGACCGTGCGCACCCATTCACTCCCATATGTGATCTGTGCGCAGGCGGATGCCTGCGCACAGATCACACAGTCTCGTCCGCACCAGGGACGCGACATGTTGCGCGATTTCTTCCTGTCCCTTAAAGAAGTTGTCTTCCAGGACCTATCAAGATCGCTGATTGGCATCACAGCTTGCCACATATCACATGACCGCGAGCGGCCAATCAGCGATCTTGATAGGCCCTGGAAGGTCGGTACCTGCACTTGTGTTGGCTGCCGGAACACCCGGCGGAGAGGTAAGTACTCAAGTTTTATTATTTTTAACATATTTGGATAAGTTTATTTTGGGTTTCGAAGTGTATGTTAATACACTACAAAACCCAAAAGGGGCTGGCACACAAGGGAGAATTGTTCCTAGCCTGCGTGACATCACTTCTGCCCTGCGCTTTTGGGGGAGAAGTGAGCACATTAAAAAAACTTGGTGTGTAAATGCATCGTGTTTTTTATGGCGCTTTTTTGCACGGGTGCAAAATGCAGCAAAGAACACACGCGCAAAAAATGCGCATAGTGTGAACGTAGCCTAAGGCTGGCTTCACACCGCGATTTTTCACTGTCAGGTTCTGTGCGGTGTTTTGCAGGATGCACCGGAATGAACCTGACAGCCATGGACAAGCAGAACCAGAGGGCAAATGCCCTTTGATCCTGCTTTTTGACGGCTTTGTTGCTGGCACGTCCAGTGCTGACATTTCAGCAAAACAGCTGCAGGGGAGCTGGCAATGGTGCTGAAATTTCATCTGTGGAGCTCTCCAGGTGCTGAAATTCAGCAGCGGCTGCTTTTAACCGCAGCCGCTCTTTCAGCACCGAGCGTCCGGGAACCGGCACGATTTTCTGCCGGATCTGGAGCGATAGACTCCAGGAGGATCCAGTTTTGTCCGATTTTTGCATCGGACAAAAAAAATGCTGCAAACTCCGTTTTTGTGTCTCATGCAAAAAAAAAATCGGACAAAACTGGATCCTCCCGGAAAATATGCAACCCAGAGTCCAAATAAGACCAATCCAGCGTAATAGGGATAGATGGGGTGCAAATTCTGATCCAGTACTGTTCAGTTCACACCGGACAACCTTGGACCTGAAAAATCGCGGTGTGAAGCCGGCCTTAATTTTGCCAAAGCAAGTGTACAATAGAGATAGGGACTATGGGGACAGTGGGTAGGAACTGTACGAACAATGGATGGGGCAGATCCAGGGTGGGGACGACTGTAGGAACGATGGATGGGTGCAGGTCCCAGGGTGGGGACTGTAGGAATAATAGATGGGGGCAGATCTAGAGTGGGGGATATGGAAGTCCATGGCATATCATAGTTCCCTTTCTCGCAGTCTATGACATGCGCTCACATACCGCACTGCTATCTCCACTGGGATCTCTTCTTCGCCCAGCAGTATATGTTTTCTCTTCCTCCTTCATGGTGCTTATATCCGGGAAGAGATTGTAGAGTCTCCTGAAGTGTGTGTCCCTCACTGCTTAGTATTTGGAGCTCTCTGAGTCTCTCTCTGTCTCTCCCTCTGTCTCTCTCTGCATCTCTCCCTCTGTCTCTCTCTGCATCTCTCCCTCTGTCTCTCTCTCACTGTGTCTCTTCCTCTGTGTCTCTCCCTCTGTGTATTTCTCTCTGTCTCTCTCTCTCTGTCTCTCCCTCTGTGTGTGTCTGTCTCTCTCTCTGTCTCTCTCAGTCTCTCCCTGTGTCTCTTTTATTGTCTTTCTCTGTGTCTCTGTTTTTCTCTCTGTCTCTCCCTCTGTGTGTCTGTCTCTCTCTGTGTCTTTCTCTGTGTCTCTCTCTGTGTCTCTCTCTCTGTGTCTCTCTCTCTGTGTCTCTCTCTTTGACTCTTCCTCTGTGTGTCTCTCTCTGGTGTTTCTCTCTCTGTGGCTCTCTCT
The DNA here is from genome assembly GCA_033576535.1 of Allobates femoralis. NCBI lineage: Eukaryota > Metazoa > Chordata > Amphibia > Anura > Aromobatidae > Allobates > Allobates femoralis. Next base: position 534,076,205 of record JARQOC010000005.1, read on the forward strand.
GTGGCTCTCTCTCGGTGTCTCTCCCTCTGTGTGTATGTCTCTGTCTCTCTGTGTCTCTCTTTGTCTTTCTATCTCTCTGTTCTCTCTGTCTCTCTTTCTCTGTATCTTCCTCTGTATCTGTCTTTCTCTCTCTGTGTCTCTCTGTCTCTTTCTGTGTCCCTCTCTATGTGTCTCTCTCTCTGTATATCTCTCTCTTTCTCTCTTTGTGTGTCTCTCTCTGAGTCCTTCTGTCTGTGTCTCTCTCTGTGTCTCTCTCTCTGTGTCTCTCTCTGTGTTTCTCTCTGTGTCTCTCTCTCTGTGTCTCTCTCTGTGTCTCTCTCTCTGTGTCTCTCTCTGTGTATCTCTCTGTGTCTCTCTCTCTGTGTCTCTCTCTTTCTCTCTGTGTCTCTCTGTCTCTCTCTTTCTCTCTGTGTCTCTGTTTTTCTCTCTGTCTCTCCCTCTGTGTGTCTGTCTCTCTCTGTGTCTTTCTCTGTGTCTCTCTCTGTGTCTCTCTCTCTGTGTCTCTCTCTTTGACTCTTCCTCTGTGTGTCTCTCTCTGGGTGTTTCTCTCTCTGTGGCTCTCTCTGTGGCTCTCTCTCGGTGTCTCTCCCTCTGTGTGTATGTCTCTGTCTCTCTGTGTCTCTCTTTGTCTTTCTATCTCTCTGTTCTCTCTGTCTCTCTTTCTCTGTATCTTCCTCTGTGTGTATCTCTGTCTCTTTCTGTATCTGTCTTTCTCTCTCTGTGTCTCTCTGTCTCTTTCTGTGTCCCTCTCTATGTGTCTCTCTCTCTGTATATCTCTCTCTTTCTCTCTTTGTGTGTCTCTCTCTGAGTCCTTCTGTCTGTGTCTCTCTCTGTGTCTCTCTCTGTGTCTCTCTCTGTGTCTCTCTCTGTGTCTCTCTCTGTGTCTCTCTCTGTGTCTCTCTCTGTGTCTCTCTCTCTGTGTATCTCTCTGTGTCTCTCTCTCTGTGTCTCTCTCTTTCTCTCTGTGTCTCTCTGTGTCTCTCTCTTTCTCTCTGTGTCTCTGTTTTTCTCTCTGTCTCTCCCTCTGTGTGTCTGTCTCTCTCTGTGTCTTTCTCTGTGTCTCTCTCTGTGTCTCTCTCTCTGTGTCTCTCTCTTTGACTCTTCCTCTGTGTGTCTCTCTCTGGGTGTTTCTCTCTCTGTGGCTCTCTCTGTGGCTCTCTCTCGGTGTCTCTCCCTCTGTGTGTATGTCTCTGTCTCTCTGTGTCTCTCTTTGTCTTTCTATCTCTCTGTTCTCTCTGTCTCTCTTTCTCTGTATCTTCCTCTGTGTGTATCTCTGTCTCTTTCTGTATCTGTCTTTCTCTCTCTGTGTCTCTCTGTCTCTTTCTGTGTCCCTCTCTATGTGTCTCTCTCTCTGTATATCTCTCTCTTTCTCTCTTTGTGTGTCTCTCTCTGAGTCCTTCTGTCTGTGTCTCTCTCTGTGTCTCTCTCTCTGTGTCTCTCTCTGTGTTTCTCTCTGTGTCTCTCTCTCTGTGTCTCTCTCTGTGTCTCTCTCTGTGTCTCTCTCTCTGTGTCTCTCTCTGTGTATCTCTCTGTGTCTCTCTCTCTGTGTCTCTCTCTTTCTCTCTGTGTCTCTCTGTGTCTCTCTCTTTCTCTCTGTGTCTCTGTCTGTGTCTCTTTCTCTATCTCCTCTGAGCTGGCAATTTAAGGATTCAAAACAAAAAACGCACACTAGAAAAACGCATCTTCTTTCCTCATACAAAAAAGCACCATAAATGTGCAAAAACGCATTGTGGAAATTGGTGCGTTTTTCTACCACAAAGTGCCGATTTGGTGCAGAAATGTCTGCTGTAAAATATGCAATGTGCGCACATAGCCTAAAGAGCAAGATTTTATGCTTTCACAGTAGGGGGGGTGCAGAGGCTTGTGGGACACAGCTCCGTATGCCAGGATACCACAAGCTGGATGTTCGGACTTTAATCTTGCTATAAAGTGGAGACCTGTCACTGTGGACACTTTTAGGCATTTTTGATAAGTAGTAGATTTAGTAAAACCATCATTCTGTTTTCTTAACTAAATTGGGCACCCATGGACTGAGCGTCTCTGACTCACATTGGGCCTTGAGCCATTCAACTTGAGCTGTGCACAGTGGAGTCATCAGCCGCCTTATTACCCGGGGAAGCAGTGAAGGGTGATGATACAAATCTGAGGGCTGATAACGTAGCATCACATCACTGATGATTAAGGACACTGGTTCTCCTCCCACTCTTTTCCTACACACTGACCCACAGAGCATGCACTCTACACTTACTTGAAATCCTACCCAACACTTCCTTAGACGTCAGTGAGTCATTTTCTCTGCTGTCATTTGGAATTTGAGAATCTCGGATTATTCATGTGTATAAATGATATTGTAATAGTTTTATAAGGTTTACGGGTGAGTTTTTTGGGGGAGGAGCATTTTATTGGGGGGCGTGGGTGCAGGTTTGTGGGGGGTGCGGATTTGGCAAGGCAGTGTTTTTTGGGGATGGTGCAGGTTTGGGTTAGGGGGTTGTTATTAGAGGAGTGTTTTGTGGGGGGCATAGGGGGTGTTTTTTGGGGCGTGCAGGTTTTGGGGGTGTTTTTTGGAGGGCATTTTTTGAGGGTGTGGGGGTGCGGGTTTTTGGGGTGCTGTTTGGGGGTGTGTGGGTTTGGTGGAGCATGTTGGTGGGGGCAAGGACAGTGGGTTCAGGTTTGCCTTGGGGCTTTTTTGGGGAGGCAGGGGTATAAGGGAGGCTTTTTTTGGTTTCGGGGGCGGGGGTGCGGGTTTGGTGGAGGCTATGTGAATGAATGGAGCTATGATACATACACACACACATACATAAATACATACATATACTCAGCTTGATATAGTGGATAAACATCAGGTTAGGTGTCCCTTTAACAAAGTTTTAAGTCAACATCATAAAAATCTGGACATTTCCTCCAGGAATAAAAGTTCCATCCACTCCACTATATAAATCAGTGCAGCTACGGTTGGGTGTATCATTAGGTGGGGTCACCTCCGCCAACTGCCCGCTTCTCACTGTCGTAAATTGTGTCTTATTGTAAAAGAAGCAAAAGTAAAATTGCCAAATGAGTTTCAGTGACTTTTCCTAAACCGTAACGTCAAAATCATTATATTTGTATTTGTTCTTCCACATCAAAGTACCCCCGGCCCCCAGAAATACTCTTCATCGTCGCCTTTTCATCCACTTATGAGTGTTTTCCTGGCACCTTTCAGCTCCTCATTTACTGTAACAAATGGGAACGTTGCTTGTTCTGTCACTCTCTCTATCTCCCTCCGAACACTTGTGACCCTCTCCACCGTCTGCAGATGACTCATTTCTCCAGAGACCGAGATGTTCACAACCAGCACAGGACGAAGAGACACATAAAACAATATTTTAACTATTGACTACCATAAAAAACGACACATTTTATGATAACTTTATTTACTTGGTATATTATCTATTTTATTTTTTAAGATTTTTAGTTGTTGTTTTTTTTACCCTTTAATAAAAGCCATAGTTAGTTTAATGTTTTGTGTCTTTTATTTCCGACTCTCTCATAGTTTATTTTTTTTATAGCTGCTATTACAATTTTTATAGTAGCAATCCAGTGTTCAGTTTAATATCGGTATTTATCATAATGTTTCTTTAATGTTCCTTAGAGCGTTACTTACTTGGCCAAATTTGCCAGATGCTCTTGTAAACTCATGGCATTAATGTCCGATAAACCTATACTTATGGCTGTATTTGTGAACTTTGGTGACATAAAGAACACACACATACACAAACACATGCATCTCAGTACATTAAATTATCTATTTGAGGATATTCTATTTCAGTAATTGATTACATAAAGTGAAAAGCATATGATATATAGAGTCATTACACACAGAGAGATCTATTTCAAGTGTTTATTTCTGTTAATGTTGATGATTATATCTTACAGCCAATGAAAACCCAAAGTTATAATATTATATAAGACCAACTAAAATGAGTTTTAACTCATAAATGTTGGCCTAATGAAAAGTATGTACAGTAAGTGCACTCAATACTTGGTCAGGGCTCCTTGTGAATGAATTACTGCATCAATGTGGCATGGCATGGAGGCGATCAGCCTGTGGCTGCTGAGGTGTTATAGAAGCCCAGGTTGCTTTGATAGCAGCCTTCAGCTCATCTGCATTTTTACGTCTGGTGTCTCTCATCTTCCTTTTGACAATACACCAAAGATTCTCTACAGGGTTTAGGTGAGTTTTCTGGCCAATCAAGCACATTGATACTGCGGTTATTAAACCAGGTATTGGTACTTTTGGCAGTGTGGACAGATGCCAAGTCCTGCTGGAAAATGAAATTTCCATTTCCAAAAAGCTTGTCAGCAGAGGGAGCATGAAGTGTCTAAAATTTCCTGGTAGACAGAAGCGCTGACTTTGGTCTTGATAAAAACACAGTTGACCGAAACCAGCAGATGACATGGTTCCCCAAACCATCACTGATTGTGGACACTTCACACTAGACCTCCAGCAGCTTGGATCGAGGCCTCTCCACTCTTCCTGCAGACTCTTGGATTGAGGCCTCTCCACTCTTCCTCCAGACTCTTGGATTGAGGCCTCTCCACTCTTCCACCAGACTCTTGGATCGAGGCCTCTCCACTCTTCCTGCAGACTCTTGGATCGAGGCCTCTCCGCTCTTCCTCCAGACTCTTGGATTGAGGCCTCTCCACTCTTCCACCAGACTCTTGGATTGTGGCCTCTCCACTCTTCCTCCAGACTCTTGGATTGAGGCCTCTCCACTCTTCCTCCAGACTCTTGGATTGTGGCCTCTCCACTATTCCTCCAGACTCTTGGATTGAGGCCTCTCCACTCTTCCACCAGACTCTTGGATCGAGGCCTCTCTGCTCTTTCTTCAGACTCTTGGATTGTGGCCTCTCCGCTCTTCCTAAAGACTCTTGGATTGAGGCCTCTCCATTCTTCCTCCAGAGTCTTGAATCGAGGCCTCTCCACTCTACCTCCAGACTCTTGGACTGTGGCATCTCCACTCTTCTTCCAGACTCTTGGATTGAGGCCTCTCCACTCTTCCACCAGACTCTTGGATCGAGGCCTCTCCACTCTTTCTCCAGACCCTTGGATTGTGGCCTCTCCGCTCTTCCTAAAGACTCTTGGATTGAGGCCTCTCCGCTCTTCCTAAAGACTCTTGGATTGAGGCCTCTCCATTCTTCCTCCAGAGTCTTGAATCGAGGCGTCTCCACTCTACCTCCAGACTCTTGGACTGTGGCATCTCCACTCTTCTTCCAGACTCTTGGATTGTGACCTCTCCACTCTTCCTCCAGACTCTTGCATGGAGGCCTCTCCACTCTTCCTCCAGACTCTTGGATTGTGGCCTCTTTCACAAAAACATGCAAAAATGCACGTGTGAGGGGCCATTTTTGTCACCCATGTGTCCGGCATTGTGTGACACACCTGTGCTATCCATGTGACATCTGGATAGTGGGGAGCCCCTGATATTTCCTGTTTATGCTGAATTATATTCTTTCTGCATTGACCGCAAGGGCCTCGGGTACTCAGTAGCCAGGCCAGCAGTCTTTCAGGGAGGTCACAGTGGCGGTGGCCAAGCTTCGTGGCTTTGGCCAGGCAAATGAAGAAAGGTATTTACAGGGAATTAAAAGTCTTTATGTGATGCCACCTGTGTCAATAAGAGGTTAAAATAATGAATTGCAGAATTGTTTATGAAGTAGTTAAAGTTTAAGCACTGTTTACATTTATATCTAATAGTAATGTAGAGCAAGTGATTCTAATAAACTTTCAAATATACTTTTTAAATGAAATCTGGAAGAAAACCTTTCAAAAATCTTCCAGAAGATGTTCCCACTAGGCTGTTTCCGAACCTGACATATGCTGGTTGTCAGAGAAATCCGTCTTCAGCTCCACACACTGAATATGGCTATATAAGGGTTGGGCACAATGCCTACACATCATTCACAGCTGATCAGAGTCTCGAGTTACCTCAGGCTGGAACAATGCTGAGCTCCTGTGATCTCTCTGCATTCACATTGGCCCTGCTCCATGCAATCAGCTGATAGCCCCCACACACCTCAGCTGATTGCATGGAGCATAGCCGATGTGAATGCAGAGAGATCACAGGAGATGTGTGCTGTCAGCCTGAGCTCAGCACTGTTCCTGCATGAGGTAACCTGAGATACCCTGATCATCTATAGCGTAGCCAGGAACGCTATGTAGGCCGTACCCTCCACTCTTATAAGGCCGTATGGAGCTGAATACGAATTTCCCTGACAACCAGCATATGTCAGGTTCAGAAACAGCCTAGTGAGGACATCTTCCGGAAGATGCTTGAATTATTTTCATCTAGATTTCCTTAATAACGTATATTTGAAAGTTTATAATAATCACTTTCTCTACATTATTATTAGATAAAAATTTAAAAGGCAGTTACACTTTAAGTTTTTTTTATATTTATACATAAGAGGAAAACTTCTTTACCCTTTTATAGTCTATTCTACTCCACAGTCATGAAGCTACGTGCACACTATGGTTTTTGGAAACCGCCAGAGAAATATGTTGTGTGACTTTTAGATACCGCCATAACCGCTGAATTCTTGAAGCAGAAGACAATTCAGGGAAACGCTAGCTGTGTTTTACCTGCAGCTTCTTCTTAGTCGTAGTTCGTGTCTGGCATTTTTTTTTTAACCAGTACATATAAACTAGTGAGTGGCTGAAGAATGGTCACGTCACTTCTCTTAGCCGCCTCACGGCTTTCTAAGCCTGAAGAGGCTAAAGGGTTCTCCATTCTAGGATGTCCCCTTCCAATTCCACTTGTTTCCCTCAGTGAAAGTACAATAAACTCTTGTGACATCATGTGAGCCCCGCATCCTATCACCATCGACTTCTGTCTCCCGCCCTAGGAGTTAACAGGAAGTGATGCTGCGGCCGTCCCCCACTTCCTGTTGATCGCTCATTTGGTCCAAAGAGAAGTCGGCATTGATTGGATGCGGGACTCATCTGAGATTGCAATCTCATGTGACCCCCCTGTAACCGCGATTACCAACACCACTGAAACGGCATCAGCACAGGAGGCTAGTACAGACTCTTTTAACTGGCATAAACAAGTGGCATCTAATGGGGTCATCCTAGTAGTGAACAGTCCCTTTAACAGAAGACCCAAAGACTGAACTTGTGCACAGATAGGCATTTTGACATTGCAATACATATGATGAATGGGAAAACAAATGCATCAAAAATGTACACTAAAACACAGTGAAAATGAATGTATTTTAAGTGCAAATTGTCAATTCAGTGAGGAAGTGAAAAAACTCTAATGCCACCCAATAAGATTAGCAATCCTTAAAGTCTTAATCAACTCTTTAACAAGCCTTTTAATATGACGAAGGATTTGTGCCAGATCAGAACCCCAAACTGCAGATGCTGCCTTTCGGGGTGACAGCCCCTCATTAGTGCAGTCTGTGGGAGTCCTGATCTGGCTGTATGAGAGGCTGAGACGAGGTTTGGGGAATTAGCTTTCTACCTTATGGAGAGGAATCTGCCTGCCGCCATAAGGAGAGAGATAAGCTGATAAGGAGACTTATAGCTGCAATGTTTCTCTGGGAAATATGCAAATTGTCACTTCAGTGAGGAAGTGAAAAAACTCTAATGCCAACTCTAATGTATTTTAAGTGGCATTTTTCCTGCCAACACTCCACTATCTGCAGCAGATTTTTCTGCTGCAAACACTGATAATGTACCAGGGGCGGACCTACCATGGTGCAGCTGGTTCAGCTGTACCAGGGCCCCGACCAGCTACAGGGCCCCTCAAGCACTTGTAGGGAGCCCTGCTCAGCCGCCCCCCGTGACCCTGTGTCAGAGGAGAGGAGGTTAACTGTTACCCTTGGCTGTTCCCGCCCCTCCTCTCCTCTGCCGCCCTGGCTCCCAGACCTGCAATGCGCGGCTAGGCGCAGGAAGGAGCCGCTCGCAGCCCCCCCCCCTCTGCTGCTCACCTACAGCTGCTAGCACCCCATCCCGCTCCTCACCAGCAACTTGAGGGGCAAAAGTGTTACCGCTGCACCAGGGTCTGCCAGGCTCAAGTTCCGCCACTGTCATGTACATATACCATATGGCTGTGTTCACACAAGAGTAATTGAAGCAGAAACTCTCCAAAAACTACGGAGTTCAAAAACCCACACGTTTTGGTTGGAGAGTTTCTGCTCAAAAAACATCCGGATTAAACTGTGTGAACACACACTAAACTTGTTGAAGTCACAAAAATCATCCTGTGTTTTGACATGGCGTCAAGTATGAGATAGACGGCCTGATTGCTTTCATGATATTTTTAGGTAAATCGTTTTCTGTCGTACAAATAAGTACTCCCTGCTTCCGTCTCCGTCACGTTGTGTTGTTATAATTTAAACATGATTTTGCTGCCTATAAATATCATCTAAATTGTAACCTCATTTACATAATTAAAAGGCATGCATATCATTAATATGTAGCTGCTACCCAGCAAAGAATGTCATCTATTTAAGCTATTAATGTAGAAGTCAGTTTGGCAGCTCTGCGCTGACATAAAATTGGACAAACGTGCGCCGAGAGCATAATTTGCCCAGCAGGGGGCAGTTTCTTACTTTCTATAGCGCCTTATGGTCCTTATAGGTGGGACTGAAAGTTCTCTATAGCGTCCCCTCCTCCAATGGTCTGATTGGAAATGCTAATATATTATCATTTGTTAACTTATTATAGTTGTAATTTATTTAAAGACATTGTTATTATAATGCAAATTTCTACATAGTCTTCATTAAAAAAAAACTACCATTTTGCTTCTGCAGAGTGTCCATAAGTCCATTGTATACAGTTGATAAGTGATTAGCAAAAAAAAGTCCAATTGAGTTTCTACTTTCTCTACTTTCCCGATCCCTCCTCTCATTGTTAGAGCTAACAGAAGGGCAGAGAGGACAATTGTACACAGATCTCCACAAAGCATGTACAGTTTAAGGGACAGCAGAGAAAAAAAGGCCATAGAAAAGTAGGAAAGAAAACTAAGCGGAAACACAGTAAGTGCTGGTTAGAAGCTGGGTGCACACAAACCTTATATCCATCCGATATTACAGGGACATTCCTACAAGATATAAATGTGAAACTTGGATCAGACTGCAAGATGCATCTTAAGTGATCTGAAAATGATAGAAGAACAAGGTTCAAGTCTATAATTTGGTGTATTTTTAGGTAACCCTTAACACATTGGATTTTTTTCCCTTGTCAAAGGCATCCATAGCCACCAACTGTTGATGAAAAGTAAATGTGGCTCTCAAAGGGCTAGGCTACCCAGCAGCTGGGCCAGAAGTCAGGGTCATGGTTGCAGTGCCCAGTGCTGTAGCCCTGACTCATACTGAAAAGGGAGAAGAGAAATAAAAATAAGAAGTTTGTGATACCAGTTGGCATTTCCATCCCATAAGTGGCCAGCACTACAGATAATCCCAGGGAGATAGGTGTTATGACAGTGAAGATGTTAAACCCTTCCCAACCAAGGCTGGCTCCCAGGGGGTGATGAGGAAGTAGTATTGTAATATGCTGTAGAATTACTAAGGGATCTGTTAGCAAATGGGAGCACAGAGGGGAGAGACACTTTGATCCCGGTCTGGGCAGTCAGAAACACATCCTCTGCTGCATCCCAGTGAGTCAGTCGACAGGGTAGGGGGTACTCGGATACCGGGACAGGTTGTTACTTCAGTGGGAATCATGGGTGGTCGTGTCCTGGACCCGTGCCCTGGACACTCAATGGCTAGGCGGAAAACTATTTGGCATGGGGGATTATTATATGTGACGCCACCTGTGGTGCCTGGTAATGTGGTTACCAGCACTGTGGCCGGCCGCTGAGGTGATGGTAATGCAGCTTTGGGTAGTACAGCTCCCCACAGGTGAAGCTTTTACCTCAGGGCAGCGGGGTGGATGAGGGGAGTAGTAGTCTTTACCTCTCAGGTGTTGTTGAGACCTTTTAGATGACGGATTATTTGGAGACAGAGTCCAGATCAGCTCAAACAGTTCTTTTTACTGGTACCAGGCAGATATTTAAGGTACACGGCACAGTCCAGTTTCCAGGGGTTAGTTGCCACAGGCTTTGAGGTTCACCACAGAGTCTGTCTGAGACACCTTTCAACACTTTCCTCGGTCCTGCTCTTAAGGGCTCTTTCTCCTCGGGGTCTTTTGCTTTAAGTCTCTTTTCACTTGTCAGCGTCTTGAACCTGGCTATAGGACAGATGTTGGACTTCTTGATGGGTTCTGTGACGCCTTCTTATCAGGATCACAGCCTGCCGGTCAGTGGTTTCGGGTAAACCTGGCAAACCACCTCGGTTCCGGTACATTGGTGGTGACCTGGACACTCCAGATGGCTGTCAACAAGTCTGGGGTGCCCCCTTTCTTGTCCGGGTACCTCTTTAGGATTGAGGTACCCTCCTGTCAGAGCTGCTGTCTCAGCTGCGTCCATCTTCTCTGCTCTCCTCACACCGTCTCCCTGACTGCTGTCAACTGTCACTGACATCACTTCACCCGCTCAGCTAAGCTCCACCCCCCTGGGACCTACTGAATATACAGTCCCTGGTGCTAGGGTGTCTATAGCTGGGCTTGTTATAGTTTTGAATACAGACTCTGCAGTTCCCCTCTCCACCCGTGACTATGGAGGCACCCCACCTTCTATTTGGGGTGTAGTACCTCCCTAACTCCACGGCAACGAGCCTTCAACAACATGAAGATCACATTAATCAGATCTTTACAATTCTGGAAGACCATGAAAATAGGGAAAGACATAATAACCTAAGATTAAAAGGGATCCCTGAATCAGTTGGCCCAGATGCCCTTGTTCCATCTATAACGGATGTCTTCCGCTCCATTTTGTCATCAGATGATCCAACTGCTATTGATATGGTGAGATTTGATAGGGTGCTTAAACCAAAACCAGCTCCAGAAGATTCCCCTAGAGATATGATTTGTCGTTTTCTAGATTACAGAACCAAAGGCATTTTGTTACGTAGATCTAGGAAGGCTACTGACATAACTTGCAACGGTTCCAAAATCTAAGTTTACCATGATCTATGAGCAATCACTCATTGTTCATGCATCCTCACAATTTGGTTTCTCAAGTCCTCAGACAGTTTTTTGGTCTTCTTTCTTTTCTCCATGCTCAATGTGGTACACACAAGGACACAGGACAGAGGTTGAGTCAACTTTAATCCATGTCAACTGGCTGCAAGTGTGATTTAGTTATTGCCAACACCTGTTAGATACCACAGGTAAGTTACAGGTGCTGTTAATTACACAAATTAGAGAAGTATCACATGAATTTTCTAACAGTGCCAATACTTTTGTCCACCCCCTTTTTTATGTTTGGTGTGGAATTATTTTTTCATTGAAGACAAATTAAATGAAGATAATAAACCAAAGAATTTGTGATTGCAATCATTTTCAGGAAGAAACTGAGTATTATCTGACAGAATTGCAGGGGTGTCAATACTTTTGGCCACTACTGTAAAAGATGGCTTCTGAAACCCTTCACCACAATATTGCTTCAGAGACGTTGGCTATTTCCTGTTGGCATTTTAATTACCGCCAATGACAAGAGGTTCTAGGCAAGGTTATCAGCTCATATTAAGAAAGTCTGCAGTGATCTAGACCATTACCCGGACTTAGAGGCTGTCCACTCTGCCTATTTTTTTTAAACCAATTCCCCATCCACCATCATGTAAAGGAAAAATAACAACAGCTTATAGTGCGCCTGTACACATGGGGTTGTTAGCAGGTGGTTCTTTTGCGTTTAAACTCACCTGGTCTGGTTATAAACCACAGCCCGTAGATAAGCTTATTAAATCAAGCAACGGAATCCTCCGGTTTCGTCCTCGTGCTTCCTACGAGGTCTTCTCCGGGGAAACACTAGTGCCGGGCGGCGTCACGTGTCTAGTAAAGGGGCCGATCCAGCTGACGTCTTCTCAGGTGCTCTCCCTCCTCTGCAGCTCACTCCACCACTCTCCCCATAGGGAGTCAAAATGATACAAAAGGATGGAAGCGTGGTGTATGTTTGGGCGCTGAGGTAAGGAAGATCTCTGATGCTGGCTTCTTTTCCGGACTTTATTAAAATAATTGCAGTTATAATTATTCAAGCTTAAGGCTCTCAAAACCCACGATGCATTTCGACGTGCACACACGTCTTCCTCAAGTGAACTTGAGGAAGACGTGTGTGCACGTCGAAATGCATCGTGGGTTTTGACAGCCTTAAGCTTGAATAATTATAACTGCAATTATTTTAATAAAGTCCGGAAAAGAAGCCAGCATCAGAGATCTTCCTTACCTCAGCGCCCAAACATACACCACGCTTCCATCCTTTTGTACCATCCACCATCATGGCAGATGACTTTAACTCCTAATTCTCAACTATCCACACAACAGTCCATCAAATCTGCCGTGACTCGTGATGAGGATGACCCAGCAGGCTGAGTGAACTCTGTATCTGTTTTTATTCTCTACCTTCTCCTCTCCTGTGAGATGGTCGTCCACTTACGTGAGGACGATTCATGATGCTTTCAATATGATACTCCCTCCTCTACTTCCCTCCTCCCTACCCCCTCTTCCATCTCCTTCTTCCCTTCTCTCCCTGTCTTCCCTCCTCCTTTCCTTCTCCCCCTTCCTCAACTTCCCTCCCTACTTTTCCCTCCCTTCCCTCCTCCCCTCCTCAACTTTTCACCTTATTACCCTCCCCCCCCCCACCCCCTTTTTTTTTTTCTCGAACTTCAACACATTTGAAGTTACGGTCTACAGTTTTGACTGTTTGATTCCGTGGTTAGAATATGTTGTTAACAAGAAGGATGAAATGCTGGCGCATCTCTGTTGAGACCCAAATGTCAGGGAAGAGGTCTGCTGATAAATTGACTGTACATGTAATGGTTAACAACTCAAACCCGTTCGTCTGAAAGATGTCAGCCCACTAGGAGTGTGAATTTTTAAGAAAAAGTAAAGTTTTGTTACTAAGAGGAAATCCTGCTACGTCCATGTATTCCGGATCAAGTGTGGTGACCCTTTGTTTGCACTGGGACGCGGATTGTCACCAGAGGCCTGGCATGGCGCCTCGCCTGTGAATACAACCACCACCCCCCAGCAATCATAATACAGCACATTGTACATCTGGTTGGTCGTCATCCGTAACAGCAGAATCCAAACCGCGACAATCTCTATGTGTGAACTCGGCTTGACTATCCCAAAGAGTCATTTCATGAAGTCAAGTCTGGTAGAATCCTCCACTGTCATCACAGTTTATCTTATTAACCGGCGGCGACTTGTTTATGACGAGTCTATATTCTTAAATCTCACGTCCCGAGTCTCTTCCAAATTAATGGCACATATTCGCGCTGGTCCCACTACATTAGAAGTTTCCTCTCAGTGGTTCAGGTGAAGAGATGAATAGCTGCTTATTCATCCAGAGTACAGAAAATGAGCAGCCAGGCTGCAAATCCATTACTCATCGTGCACCTCGCAGCCCGCTGATATTAATGCTATTTTTATGTTTATTGAAGGAAAAGACACTGTAAAATGAACTCTGAGGAATAAGTCTGTAGACTTCCAATAGACGTCTGCACAAACTGTATGCTATACACTAAGGATTATTAATAGCAGCATAAACGTATGCAGCAACTGCATAGCATGCTGGCAATCTCATTAAAAATTGAAATAAAAAAAACATTCTGACCATGAAGGCAATCTAAAGGGTTAAAAAAAGTTTACTATGTTCTATAATTCCCTCTCCACCTTTATTTAATGCTGCAACACTGAACAAAAAGTTTAAGAAAAGAGTCATCGTTTAGGCGGAGTTCACATGTCCAGTAACATCCGCTAGAACGGATCCTGCCGATCCATTAAGAAAAAACGGATCCTGCACACCTTTTTTTTCTAACATTGGAGTCTATGCAGATCAGATCCGGTAACTAATCTCTAATTATCTTCTATTTGAAACTGATCCTGTAAGAACAAAACAGATTCTTTACAAATTAAAGAAAAATGGAGGCTAAATAGCGAACGGTTACCAGATCCTTTCTCCATGGACTCCATTGTTAAATAATGGATTTTTGCATTATCCTTTTTTTTTTATCAACAAAGTTGTGTTTGTACAACTCTTTTGCCAACAGAACTCTGATGGTACCGTTACACGCCGCAACAGGATGGTGGCAACAACCGGGTACATGAGAGAAATGTATCTTGCACCGCCAAATCAACCCGCTGTTGCGGCGTGTGAAGACGGTTGTTGCCACCCGTCACTTGAGGCACCTGTTTCAGAGCAGAGCCCTAAAACAGGTGGATTTCAAGGCGATGGTTGCGGGTTGTATTGGCGTGTAAATATGGTAGGGTAAGGTTTATTTGTCACCTAGTTAACTCCCTGGGGCGTGACACAGCCTCTGGGAAACCACCCCCCTTCAGCGCTCATTGGAGGAAGCTCCTGTGTTACGATTGGTTGTCGCTGCATAGGGCGGCATATTTAAGGAGCTGACCAGTCACACTACACATTTGCTCGAGCGTCATGTATTAGTCTGCCTCCTGTGCTGGCTGGCCAATCATGATGTTATTGCTTTCTCCTATCAGCGTATGGAATTCTCATAATCCACAATTGTGGCACACCTATGTGTTGTCCCTGCTGCCTTTGTTCCGCCCATATTACCTTGTTATTGCGTCGTACCTAATAGTGAATGCAGTTCTGGAGCACAAAACAGGAGGCCCAGGACCTTCACAACTATCAATCATGCAGGTCTTAATGACAAACACATACACAGCAGCATCCAGCAAGGTAAGTGCCAACTAAGCGCGTGACACTTCCAGAGACTCTGCAGCCCACTATGACTACCCGGCCAGATAAAGACTGTTTTGCCACTGTAACTTGTATCGACATCTGCATCGTTGCAGTAAAGTACCCAGGTAGAGTGACAGAGTCTCTGTGTGCTTATTTACTGCTGCACTGCAAACTATTCCTCAATCATCAACATCTCCATCAGTACAGGTGCATTCCTGCCCCGGAGGGCCAGCTCTACCTGCAGGGAGCTGTACCATCTCGGCTGCTGTGCCATCGCCTTCCGGAGGTCTGAAGCGGCGCTGGTG
This sequence comes from Allobates femoralis, assembly GCA_033576535.1. Taxonomy (NCBI): domain Eukaryota; kingdom Metazoa; phylum Chordata; class Amphibia; order Anura; family Aromobatidae; genus Allobates; species Allobates femoralis. Next base: position 534,091,296 of record JARQOC010000005.1, read on the forward strand.
CTACTTCACCACAATCTGCGGGTGACGTCACGATAAACTTTTAAAAACTTTTATTCCTATTCAAACTACCCCCTTTTTAGTTAACCACCAGGGCCACGGGTCTGGGCAGCCCACCAGTGACTTCCCTAACAGCAACCGAGGGCCCAGATATCCGAGTCCCCATACCCTGGGCTAGTCAAATTCTGGTGTGTCACGAACAGGATCGCGTGCCTGGTGCAGTCGGGTACTGTGTGCCTTTGGACTTTGAACTTTTTGACCGAAAAGAACTTTCGCCGCCGTTATACGGTATGGAGAACGGATTCCCATGATTTTACCGGGAACCCCAAGATGGCGGCTTAACCATGTAAAAGGACAACGTGCAGGCCTGGGTGTGTGCCTCAGCCCCTTGCCATAGGAGGGCCTAGAGCACCTGGAGCATACTCTGCAGTACCGGATCCGGATGCGATTTTTAAAATTGCAAAAACCTACATTCCAAAACCGAATCCATTAATGCATCCAGATCTGGAATGAGGATTGCAATTTTACAATCAAATGATAGTATGAAGGCACACGGTAAAACCACATCCGGTAATGGATGCCGTTACAGGATTGTGCCTTTTAAGTGTGACCCTAGCCTAAGGCTCCTAGATTTCACTCCTGGCTTTTTTCTCTCTGCAGATCAGACTATCCTTGGCCCTTACTTCTGTTGGTTCTATCCCAGACCACACCAATGGATTTTTTAGTGCTGCAGTAATCAATATGTGACTTGAGATTCCTCATTCGGCAAAGTCCATACCATCTTGAGGAGGTTAAAGTGAAGATCATGGGGATTCCTAAAACTCTACACCCCAGTTTAATCTGTCAAATGGATTTCAGTTTAGCAAATAGTTTTGACAATAAGGCTAGGGTCACGTTAGCACTATGCTTCCGTTCAGGGGCGTTCCATTCAAAAGATGGAATCTGGCAGCATTAAAGCAGCATAACCATAATGGAAATGCTGCCTTAACATTGCCACTACAATCCTATGGATGACGGAAGCCACAGCACAGTCAAACGCCGGCATGTAAGTGCCGGAGTTTGAAACCTTGCTCTATTTCTAAGTGCATCACAAGACGCGGAAGCATGCGATTGAAAATTGCGCAAGTGTGGCGCCCCTGCGTCCAGGAGGCCACAAAAGGGAACTGCAGCCAGGCAGGTAGGACATTGTTGCACACCAACACCTTCACAGCCCACACAACCCACGGGTAGAAGAGGTTAACATCCAGCCCTGAGATTAGATACTCTATGAGATTGAGGGGTGGTGGATCAGAGGAGTGGTTTGGGCAAAACACGTAGTCAGGTGACTTGACAGTATATAGTGAGGGGAGGGGTGAAGCAAGTCAGTAAGGAGTAGGCCACAGTAGGCTGAGAAGCAAAGAATAGGAGCTGAGATGCAAAGACAGAAAGACAATCACACGTTCTGTGAGTGCAAGGCCTAGGAGCGCAGAATCCGTACTGAGCCAGTGTGAGCCAGAGGGGAGAGAAAGCCCATCAGACGCTGATGCCACCAGGAGTGTGAAAGAACCGAGAGGGACGGTGGAACCCGTGCCCTAGACAGCAGCCAAAGCCACTGACTGCAGGCGGAGTAGCCCTCCTAGTATACTGAAAGGAACAGAAAGGAAAGAGCCTGGCAGAGCCTCGTCCTGGAGGACTGCTGGAGGACTGTTGGAGGCTGGGCTGAGTAGAGTGTCGGCTCTAGAGGGGACCGCAGTTTACCCGGGATCCCCAAACAACACGACGGGGGACCACAGCTTCACGTTAGGGTCCCTAACCAAAAGGACAGGCAGCTCAGTGACAACCAGGAGGGCCCACCAGGGGTCCGAGTCACCGCCATACTGTCCAGTGCACCACACACCACCCGTACAGACGGAGACCGTAAACAGCCCGGAAAGGACACTACAGACTGTGTGAGGGGTCACAGAGAGAGAGAGGCCTGGCTGCAGAGCAAAGGGAACCCGGAGAGGGAGAATGTGCCCGCGTACTAAGAACTGTAAATGAACTGTGTAACAACTGCAAATGACCTGTAACTTGCTTGAAGGAAACAGAGAGTAAAGACACGGAAATCCTGAATTTGCCTCCCTTGTCTGCCTTGGTCCATACATCCTTCTCTCCCTGCAGAAAGCCTGTCAGCACCAGCAAAGAGGAGAGATCCCTGCAGCGTCTGCAAGTAAGTGTGCTCCAACTTCACCATAGACTTAACCTTTACTGCCCCGGGGGATACAGTTCTTCCAACTGGAACTACACCATCTCCGCTGCCATCACATCACCCCCGGAGGTTCTGCAGCAGCGGCGGCCCCATCACTGGCCGCATCAAGTGGGTGGCGTCATGAGTGACATTCCCCTGTAAATAATCCCCCCTTTATTTGCCGAGCCCGGGACACGGTCTGGACCAAGCCACCCGTGACTTCCCAGGCACCATCCGGTCCGGTACCGCGTACCCCCGTCCCGTGGGGCCCGACACAAGGTTTCAAACTCCGGCACTTGGATGCTGGCGTTTGACCTGCGCTCGGGGTTCCGTCACCCATAGGATTGAATTGGCAGCGTTACCATTACGGTTATACTGCATTAATGCTGCCAGATTCTATCTTTTGAACGGAACCCCCCCTGAACGGATCACTAGCGCTAATGTGACCCAGGCCTAAGAATGGTGATGGAAACTTTGACAAAACATCCCAGGAACCAACTGTAAGTGAATGGATTGGATTCTGACAAAATGATTGAAACATTGAGGAGTAATTGTTTTATTTCCATTTATTTTTTTCATAGATCAATTGTATATGTGAAATATGAAACTTTGTTTTAGATATTATCAGAGAAATCTGTTTCTTTTTTCCACAAGGACTGGTCATTTTCACAATTCTCAATTCATGGGAAAATCTGTCTTCAATTAATCCAAATTGTTCTATCATCGCCACTCAGTATGTGACACATAAGACTTTGTGTGTGTGCTCTTAATTAAATTAGAGACACGTAAGTACGTATCAGTGTAGACACACTGAGACAGTCATGTATCAGAAGCAGCGTTTTGTCCCAGTGTCCCAGTGTTTATTAAAGGGATCCTGTCACTTCCAGAACGCCTCCTAATCTACCAAGACATGTCCCTGCAGCATATTATCACTAATCTCACACTCCTTTTGTCTCCTAAAAGCATCCTGTGAAAGTACATGACGATGCTATGAGGGATACCTCTGTCTTACCTTAATTATAAACTCCCCCCTCCTTCCTTGTAACGCAAACCCATAAATAAAAGACATACTACATATGTTGGACGAATGGCCACAGCTTTATTTAACAAGTATATATATATCTTTTCGCGGCTCCCCATGCCGCCCCCTTTTAATACAACCATAACAACTATAACCGATATATATATACATAACACAACCATAACCTAAAAACCGATAGGTCCGTCCCAGAAGCAACCATTATTTTATCCCCTGGCCGTATCCTCAAACCAGCCCAGGGGACCACCTCGGCCGTGACCAACCGACCCAAGGTGTGAGGTATCAACGTTCCATCGTTAAATACCCCTTCCCCGAACCTGCAGGACCTACACCCACAAGTTCCCAAATTCTTTTACGAAGCCACTACCATGAATGACTTCGTACCACCACGAAATATTGGTACTCCCAGCCTCTGGAATCGGACCTATCCCCCCGCTGTGACAAACATTGTAATACAAAAAATTTTTTTTTTTTTTTTTTTTTTGCATCAACCTTCGCATTTAGTTTTCTCTCTTTTATTTTTTTTATTTTTATTTTTTTTTTTTTCATCAACATTTTTCTTTCTTTTTTTTTTTTTTTTTTGAAAAAACAAAATAAACAAACCACAAACATATAGGGTGGGTGGGCGGGACACCAGGATCTGGCACCGTCCAGCGAAGAGGAGGTACCCAAACCCTGCCCCCTCTATATACCCTATCACAGCCCGTCCGTCCCCCCAATCCTTTCCTCCAATCCCCACTGTTCCCCTTTTCAACCAATCCCCTTAAGGCCAGGTTTGTGCCCTGTAATCTTACACCTATTAACCCTTTCAGCCCTTCAGTCCCCTCCAGTTCGTCATGGGCTTATTCGCCCTTATAGGGCTCTTTGGCCTTTCTTGACGATGCTATGAGGGATACCTCTGTCTTACCTTAATTATAAACTCCCCCCTCCTTCCTTGTAACGCAAACCCATAAATAAAAGACATACTACATATGTTGGACGAATGGCCACAGCTTTATTTAACAAGTATATATATATCTTTTCGCGGCTCCCCATGCCGCCCCCTTCTAATACAACCATAACAACTATAACCGATATATATATACATAACACAACCATAACCTAAAAACCGATAGGTCCGTCCCAGGAGCAACCATTATTTTATCCCCTGGCCGTATCCTCAAACCAGCCCAGGGGACCACCTCGGCCGTGACCAACCGACCCAAGGTGTGAGGTATCAACGTTCCATCGTTAAATACCCCTTCCCCGAACCTGCAGGACCTACACCCACAAGTTCCCAAATTCTTTTACGAAGCCACTACCATGAATGACTTCGTACCACCACGAAATATTGGTACTCCCAGCCTCTGGAATCGGACCTATCCCCCCGCCACAGACCGGCCACATGAGCCCTTATGTGGCCCGGGCCCTCCACACACCCATGGCCTGTTCCAAACCATCCCGCAGTCCCAGCATCCACAAATCTAAACCAATGTCAGTAAGATGTACACCATCTTGCCGTAAATATTGATCAAATGACTCTTCCAACTCTCTGTGCCGTACTACCAAACCTCCATTTCTGGCAACAAAACGACCAATCGTCCTATTCAACTTAATGCGTGCTTTATTAATCCGATCGACCGACCTGGCGAAACGCCAATTTTTTCGCGCCACTATGTCGGACCACACAATAATTAGACCCGGGAACTCCCTCCACAACCGCAGCAAATCCAACTTAATCTCCCTCTTCAGGTCTCTGGCTGTCCTCACCCCCAAATCATTCCCTCCCACATGCAAGACAAGGATGTTGGGGTCCTGATCCACCCTGGCATAATACGCGACTTCCGGGAGCACTCTCCCCCACGTCATCCCACGTATTCCAATCCATTTTACCCGCGCGTCCTCTCTTGCCAGTCCGAGCTGTCTGCCCTCCGGACGTGCGTCCGCACGTATCGCTCCCCAATAAACGTAGGAGTGCCCGAGGATCCAGACCAAACACGTACCTATAAAATAAACACCATTAACGAAAAACACCAACCTGGCATACAATAGTTAACTCCCCCATTTTAACAACAGCTACTTCCCCCCATGCACATTCAGTGCTGAATTCCCGTCAATAAATGAGGCCGCACATAAAGTCGAAAACGAGAGGATTCCCATCTCCCAATCTGACGGATCAATTCATCACTCAACCCCCATCTAGAAGCCTCCGTCGCCGCCCCTATCCGAAAGGAATGAGACCCATACTCACTCGGCATCTCTCCCAACCGTGCCAAGCAAACTTTTAACACTGATACAAACTGAAATTTAGACAATGATGACCCATCCTCATGTCGTAAGAAGGACCCTGGGTATCCTCCGCGCAGCCGCACAAAATCCGCCACCTGCAAAACTGGACACAACTGATGTCCCGGTATACCATACATCACCACCAAGCGTCCTCGACCCAACTGATCCATTTTGGAGCGACGCAACTTACACCCGATCATCCGTAATCACCACATCCCCGAACAAAAGACCTCCTGACACATGCTTCGCAGGACTAACCAATTCACTAATGCGAAACGCCCCAAAAAACGCCAAAACAAATGCAACCGTAAACAATTTCTGTTCATACCGGGAGGAACACACCTCCCCCAAACTGCGCACCAACCGTTCTAGCAATTGAAATGAAATCGGCCTCCTGGTGTCACGGGCCCTCGCCCCCTTCTTAAAACCCTTCATGGCCTGCCGAACCAAAAATCTTTCGTTGCATCTTTGGCCCCTTGTAACTTGAACCAAAATGCTAGAGCGGACAACCTGTGTCCCATCGCTGACACTGACCGGCCTGCCGCGAAATCTCCGCTGACAAACGACAACACCCCAAAAACCCTGCCTTCGTAGCCTGGCCCAAATAATCCGTCTCGCTCCCATTCCTCCCATTCCTGCCACACCGACTGATATCGGCACCAAGTAGCCTCGGTCACCGATCTCCTGATCCCTTCATAAGCTAAACTGATACCAGATCCCACAACCAATCGGGACACTGCTCTCCCTCCTCGTCTGCTCCTGGCACCAGGCTCCGGAACCTGCAAAACTGAAAACGGGACAGCGCATCAGCTACCTCATTTTCCACGCCCGGCACGTGCTTCGCCACCACGCAGATGTTAAAGTCTAAACAACGCAGCACTAGATGTCGCAACAACTCCACTACCGGTGGTGATTTTGCAGAAAGAGTACTGATGGAATGAACCACAGCCATGTTATCGCAATGCAAGCAAACCTTCCTGTCTGCAAAGTCTGAACCCCACATCTCAACCGCCACCACGATTGGGAAGAGCTCCAGCAAAGCCAAGTTTTTAACCAACCCCTTCTCTCGCCATAACTGTGGCCACTCACCCACACTCCAATGATTCCGAAAAATCGCTCCAAAGCCTGCAGCTCCCGCCGCATCCGTAAACAGCTCCAACTGCCTATTGGACAACACCTTGCTCATCCATAATGTCTTCCCATTGTACCTGTCTAAGAAGGAGTCCCAAACCACCAAGTCCCCTTTCATCACCCTAGTCACCCTGACAAAGTGATTCGGAGAGGTCACCCCCGCAGTCGCACTTGCTAATCTCCTGTTGAAAATCCGCCCCATCGGCATAATGCGACAAGCGAAGTTCAGCTTCCCCAACACTGACTGCAACTCCCTCAACCTCACCTTCTTAGCCGAAATTAATGCTCGGACCGACTCCTTCAAATCAACTAATTTCCCCTCTGGCAGCCGGCACTCCATGGCCACCGTATCAATTTCAATGCCCAAAAAACACAAAACAGTTGCTGGCCCTTCCGTTTTTTCCTTCGCCAAAGGAATACCAAAACTGCTCGCTATCCTCTCCAAGGTAAACAGCAACAATGAACAAACCGATGACCCCGCAGGCCCTACACATAAAAAGTCATCCAGATAATGAATCACAGAGTGCACCCCTGCAACATCCCGAACTGCCCATTCCACAAAAGAGCTAAATGCTTCAAAATACGCACACGAAATGGAACAACCCATGGGCAGGCAACAATCTACATAAAACTCCCCTTCCCACATGCACCCCAACAAATGAAAGCTATCCGGATGAACAGGAAGCAATCGAAATGCCGCTTCTACATCCGATTTCGCCAACAATGCTCCTCGTCCCGCAGCTCTCACCAACTCCAAGGCTCTGTCAAACGAAACATAACAAACTGCTGACAGATCGGGTGAGATCCCATCATTAACCGACAACCCGGTCGGGTAGGATAAATGATGTATGAGCCGGAATTTATTCGGCTCCTTCTTGGGTACCACCCCCAATGGCGAAATCCTAAGATTAGGAAGTGGAGGGTCCGTGAACGGACCCGCCATCCTACCTAATTCCACCTCCTTGAATAGCTTTTCTTTCACGACCTCCGGATGCTCCTTAGCGGACCTCAAATTACCCGGGCGAAAAACGGGAGCATCAGGATCAAACGGGATCCTAAAGCCATCAGCAAAACCTCGCCGCAACAACTCCGCTGCCTGTACATCCGGGTATCTATTTAAATAGGGAAGCATCGCCTCTACCTTCACTGGCGTCCTCCCTCTTTCCAGCACCCTCACCTGCCTTCCCCTTTCCTTTTTTAAAACACCTGGCAGAAGGGTGGTTACCTCCACAGCCGGAGCACTCGTGCTTGAACCGGCATGACGCCCCAAACTTGCAGTGCCCCTCATTATACTGCCAACAAGCCCCCTTTCTTTGTCCCGCCGAGGACCCACCGCTTGTGCCCGGGCTCCCGGCGCCCCCACGAAAGGGCTGAGCCGGAGCCGTCATGAGCCGCATCCACAAGGAAATATCCTTGTGATCCCACCTGATTCCAGCCCGCAGAGCTTTCCGTTGCCGGAACTGCTCATCATATCTTAACCATCCCAAGCCTCCATACACTCTGTACGCCTCCCCTATCGAGTCCATATAACCGAAAAGAGCGGAGCAATGCTCCGACTCCTTTTCCCCAATGACACTAGCCATAATGGCAAAGGCTTGTAGCCAATTAGTAAAGGTCCTGGGGATCAATCTATATCGCCTCTTTTCCTCATCCTCTTTTTCCTTTTTGGAGTCGCTCGGCTTAATTTTATCTAAATTAAACTTTTCTAACGGAAGCAGGGAAAATATTTCCACGTACTCCCCTTTCCAGATTTTTTCCCTCACCTCCTTCTTCAAATGGGTCCCAAGCGGACTTTCGAAGCACACATACACTTCGCTCCGCGCCCTATCGTCCAACCGCACTAACTCCTCTTCCTTCTCCTTTTCCTTGTCTACCGCCCCATCCGACTCGGCCGCCACCTCCGCTACCTGTGACACTGCCACCGCAGCTGCGACCCCAGCCGCCACCGCCCTGTCCTCCCGTGTCGCCACCATCGACTGTGCCACCCCAGTGGGGCCCACCCAAGCTCCAGCCGGAGTCCCCGATCCGGACGCTGCCGAACCCTCTGCTACCCACCCTTTTAACACACCTAACAACTGCCCCCAAAACTCCGGCCCAGGTAACCCGGCTAATTGCCCACTCGGCCCCACAACCCGATCACTCGGCCCCACCACTGCCAACGTGCCCCCACAACCCGCAACATTCAATGCATTAGACGATCTCTCACCCGGCTGCCTCTGAGACGGTCGCGGAACAGCCGTATCCCGTGGTTCTTGTAGACTCTCCTCCTCTCCGGACGCAGCCGACAGTTGTCCTTCCTCTTCGGAATCCGTAGCGCTGCTGGCAGCCTCAGGGGAGACCAGCAGAGGGACAGCAAGCTCCTGGCGGCCGTCAACCCCCACGGTCACCGCACCCTGATCCGCACGTCGTGCCCTGCTGGTTCGCTTCCTCTTCTTCCGACGTGGCGCCTTGCTGCCACTGGACCTTGCTGGCTCCTCAGATATCCCAACTGGTCTCCCTCCCTGCCGGCTGCAGGAAGGCCGTACAGTGTCCATTGCCTGCCGGGTACGCCCTCCAGCACGATCCCCACTGGAGGGAACCGTCACCAAGGAGCGCAGACTATGCCCCTGCCGACTGCAGGAGCTCACATCCACTCCACCCGGGCTGCCGTCCTCCATCCCTCCAGTGATCCGTCCTGTCTGCAGCCGATCCCGTCCCTTGCTGCTCCCCTGCGGTCTGCAGGGAGTATCATCCATATTCCCCTCAAGCTGGGCACCTCCCCCGGCCCGCACGTCACCGGGGGCTGCCGTAGAACGGGTCCGGGGCCTTGCAGACCGCAAACCAGAAGTAGATCTCCGTGTAGCTCCGCCCACTTCCGGTTCGCGGGTTCCACGGCGCGGATTCCTCCCGGTGCTTGGGGAAAGCCCAGGAGGCATCGGACGGCTCCCCAGTCCCAGAGGGTCCCCAAGGGGGCTCCTATATCGTCTCCTCCCCCCCACAGGGGAGTAGCGCTCCGGCGGCCGTGACCGCCGAGCGCGCAGTTCAGGCCCGGGTGCAGGAATAGGCACCGCCGGGCTGGGAGCAAACACAGCTGCCAGCTGCTCCCGCAGGACATCCACTCCAAGGACCTCAGAGGCCCCTCGCACCATCTCCAATAATGCAGCCAGGTCGGCCATCGCAGAGCAGGAGCTGCAGCACACACCAGGATCTGGCACCGTCCAGCGAAGAGGAGGTACCCAAACCCTGCCCCCTCTATATACCCTATCACAGCCCGTCCGTCCCCCCAATCCTTTCCTCCAATCCCCACTGTTCCCCTTTTCAACCAATCCCCTTAAGGCCAGGTTTGTGCCCTGTAATCTTACACCTATTAACCCTTTCAGCCCTTCAGTCCCCTCCAGTTCGTCATGGGCTTATTCGCCCTTATAGGGCTCTTTGGCCTTTCTTAAAAACGTTTTAATACTTACTCATTAGTGATTATAATTAGCAGGGGCTATATTCTTTAGTCACCAAGGCGGGCTGTTTTGCAGCTCCAGGATCCACCCTCTCTCTGTGTGTTTGCTCTGCTTGTGCAGGCTTTACCCTCCCCCCTCTCTATCACTCACAGAATGCAAATCATTAGTCCTGCCTTCAGTTTCAGTTTCACAGCAGCACAGACAGAGAGAGGGTGGATCCTCGAGGCTGCAAAACAACACGCCATGGTGACTAAAGAATACAGCCCCTGCTAATTATAATCACTAATGAGTGAGTATTAAAACGTTTTTATGCACTTTCACAGGATGCTTTTAGGAGACAAAAGGAGTGTGAGATTAGTGATAGGATGGTGCAGGGACATGTTTTGCTAGCTTAGGAGGTGTTTTATAGGTGACAGGATCCCTTTAAATCATCATCTCAAACTTGTATAGGCATTTCTTTGCCATATATTATAAGATCGTCATAGGCTCTGCTTATCTCTTGGCATTAACATGTATACATCCTATTGGATGAACATCAGCACCTTTTACACACTGGTGAAAATCTGTATACTTCCTAGGTTTCACATTCCAATGCTCCTTATGTTGGTTCTTAGACTATGTTCAAACGTGGAATACGCGACAATTACGCCATGTCTGTATACCTTCTCATCTAAAATAAACAGTGGGCTCTTCCTTTCTCTCTCTATCTTCTTTTATGCCATCTTTTTTTCTCCCTCTCTTTTCTCGCTCTCCTTATATTTCTCCTTTTTTCTCTCTCTCTTTTCTCTCCTTTTTTCTCCTTTTTCTCTCTCTCTCCTTTTACTCTCTCTCTCTCCTTTTTTCTCCTTGTCTCTCAAATTCAAATTCAAATAAGCTTTATTGGCAGGACTAAGTACATGTTAGCATTGCCAGAGCAAATGGTAAAAATAGGGGGACGGGGAAAGGGGATATGACAGTTGGTGCTCATGAGTCTCTATGGAGAACTGTAACAGTTGATTTATGAGAATTTGCAGCAGAATGTCTGTGTCTGTCTCCAGCTTCTCCTCCTCTATTAAATTCTAAAGACACCAACCCTGGTCTCATACTTGATATTGGGGAAATCTAATTTGACCCCATGCAGATTTTATCTATGGCGTGAGAGTAAAAGTTCGGTCCAGGAGGAGACATAAGCAGATTTATCTGATAATATATATATTACAAAGTTGCATATGTTCATGTGTGCTATCGATACCCTGATTACTTTATAACTTGGTGGATAAGTGGAAGCCATTGCACTGATGGAAGAGAGGCTCAGGGTAACCAGCGTGTATAGTATGTGCTCGGCTATAGGGCAGTGTGATAGACTGTTTATTGACCTATGAGGATGTTTTCAGCCTCTTTACTTTAATTGTGTTGGCTGTCATATAAAGACAGGTTCACCATCCACGTTCTTTTCCGTCTTTGATTGCACATGATGAACTCCGAAAACTGAGCATCTCTCGGGCTGACCTCTCCACCCTTGTCATTGTACTCCTGTATGCTTCCACATCAGCGGATTGAATGGGTTCTCTCCTGGGTGAAGCTTAACTTGTGTGTGGATACATGATGAATACCGGCTTACAACAATGAAGATCCTGCAAGCAAGGAATAACATTGTCTTCCTCTATAATGTTCTACTATTGACATGAACGGTTTTCTTTCGTCTCCCGGCTCTTAAGCAGTAACTTGTATTGAGGTAGTAAAACATGGCTGTCATTTGCAGTATTGGAAAGAATATTACTGAATGGCTATAGAACATCTGAACGCGGTGCTGTGTGATTGTGCGGCACATAATGTAAGCCAAATAGCTCATATATATTCATAGAAATACTTGCATTCATGTATACGCGTTTCGCAGTTACATGAAGGTTGGAACCAGCAATCATTTCCCACTTGAACCCGCTTGTCCTGTCTCTGTAAATTATAGGTTGCTTTGCAGCCTTCAACATGGCACCCTTATCTGATTATGGGTTTTCTGTCATTAAGTAAATAATGCAAAATAAACATAATTTCTACCTGATAGAATATTCATCTATATCCAAGCTCTCTTAACCTAAATCACTACTAGAGACCAAATTCATCTATGAATCCGATACAGAACTGGCAGGTGAAGGCACAACGGGAGAGAGGACATCATGAATGGGGTATAATATAGATCTATAATACAGCGCTGAGAGTACGATCATATTGCGTTACCCTACAAGGTCAGTAGTCCTGTCGGGGACTGACCTCAATCCCCCTGCAAAGTGGGATTCAGACGTATGTGCCGACAGGGCCATTGACTTAATGTTGCAGACGAAGTCACCGTGTGCTCTGTCATCCACCATTTTTTGAAGTATAAGCCTACTGGAGGTGGACACCCAGATGTAGAAGATGGAAATGGATTCCCCTAAGAAAGTAATGTTTAAATGTGAAGCCTGTGTTATACAAGACTGAGTAATGGTTGGTTTACACGTTGCAATATCGTTCCGATATCGTATACAACGGCGCAGGGGCGCGCATTTTGTGCCCGCTTTTCCCTGAATCGCATCGGCGGTTTACACAGCGCGATATCGGGATACAACGTCCCTACGATGTCTACGCCCCCCGACGTAGGAACGACCATTTAACATTGAGTCAATGGAGGACGTTGTACTGCACATCGGAGTTGGGCTGTCACACAGGACTATCCGGCTCCAACCGGCATCCGATATCGGGCGGTTGAATAGCACGCTCATTTGACCCCCGATATCAGTTTGCCATCGTTCCTGCATCGCATTGTACGTTCACACCGTACAACGCACGAACGATATCGGGTCCAACGCACGAACCACGTGACTTTTGGTCGGAGTTGGACGCCTATATCGCAACGTGTAAACCCACCATAAAGGACTGTTGTCGAGCATCATTGCCTCTATGTCTGCTTTGGCCCTCACCGAGGGGGAGTCTTGACTGTTGCAATGGGGGCTGGCCGGGGTGCCTGCTGAAGACTGAAGACTGCTCTGCGGCCTAGGCCCTGCCTCACCTGCTACTATTAGAGCCCCGTGCAAGCCCCCCAACAAGACCACATGGTGACCCATCTGCACCATTAAATTCAATGGCCCTGTTTGTGCATACATTTGAATCTCATTTTACAGGGGTTCGAGCATAATTCCTGACGGAACCACTGAATGTGTAGAACGCAATGTGATAGTACCCTTAGAGATGACAAGGGCTATTACTGTACTTATTGTACAGAGAATGAAGGTACACAAGGGCACTGCACACAGAGGCGCCATACAGAATGCATCTAGATCTACAATATAGACTCATTGGGCTCCATATGCCATCATACAGCGTGCAAGCGAAGAGTAGTGTAGTGTTCATGGATCCTACAGGTGCACGTACACTGGCCGATAATTGTTCTGATAGTACTAGTTTCCTGATGATTAGTCTGTCTACACAGGCCAAATCACCCAACAAATTAGCACATAAGTCTTCTAGTGAAATGACTTGTAAACAGCACATTTCCTGCGTAAATAGAAATTGTGCTGCCGAAAACATATTGAATGCATACAAATCGTATTAAAGGGAATCTTTCAGCAGATTTTTGCTACTTCATCTGAGAGCAGCATGGTGTAGGCAAATAAACCCTGAATCCAGTGATATATCACTTAAATTACTGGGTGCAGCAGTTTGAAACAATCAATTTTTAGATTTAGCATGCAGTTGCGCTGAGAAAGCTAATCCCACCCACATCACAGCTTTGTGTGTACAATGTCTATAGACAGTGAGCTGTTTATAATCTGAGGTGCTGTCACAGACTATCAGGCAATGATATGCTCCTAGTGCTAAAATAATTATTGCAAGTAAGCAATCTGATAAGAGAGGCACCACTGAATTCTGTTTTAACCCCTACAGCACTGTCTTCAGATTACATAGCAAAAACCTGCTGACAGATTCCCTTTAATGATCATTTTGTGCACATAACCACCGATAGGCTTACAGGTATAAATTGGCTGCACCTTAATAAGGTATATTAAAACGTTTCTTACTTGGATAACATCTGCAAGGAGTTTCTATGGTCTCCCTTTGTTTGCGTAGGTTTCTTCCCACACTCCGAAGACATATGATAGGGAATGTAGATTGTGAGCCCCAATAGGGACAGTGTTGCTGTAAAGTGCTGTGGAATTAATAGAGCTATACAAGTGAATAAATATTATATTATCATGTGTATGTACAGTACTATTGACTCATGTAGAAAAAACGTCACTCTTTTAAGAGGACCTGACACAGGTATAAAGTATCCAGTTTTTCTTTAGTGCTAATTCTTAATTATCATTCCAAGGGAGAGGTGCTCGCAGGATCCTCTGGGGCGTGTCTTTAGTCTGTTCTGCATAATTACCCTGCGGACCACACCCCTTGTAAAGACAGTTAAAATTAACATTAAAGAAAAAGGCTGATATCTCTGGAACTATATGGCGGATTTTAACAAAAAAGTGAAAACTCAGGGGAGCATAAAATAGGAGCAAACACTGTACACTTTTGTCTAATGACAGGTCCCATTTAATTCCGGCATGATTCTTAGTCACTAAGGGCTGGGGAACTCAGCAGCTGGGTCAGCAGTCTGGATCACGGTGGCTGCGCCCAAAGCTGTGACCCTGGTTCACATTAAAAGGGAAAGTAAACATGGACTTAAACAAACATAAAGGAAAAATAGTGTGACCGACACTGCATGTTTGTCCTCAAGAGTTAAATGTTGTGACAATGAGATAGAATGCGCCCTTCACAAGGGGAAGACTCCTGATGAATGAAGTGGGGATGAAGGTGTTAGTGTTTATGCTGAAGTATGAGAGTGCTTGAGGAAGGAAGGTAGAGGAGACAGTCTCATGCAGTTCTTAACCTTTTACTGTAGTTATTACAGCAAGTCAATGGCATTGGTACAACCAGGCATGTAGTCCAGCCAGTCTAGAAAGAACTGAAGTCCGCTCTACTGGAGTGAGGTAAAATGGCCTTCTTAAATAATAAGAAAAACTCAGCTCACCCATGAGATTCTGTTCCAATCTAGGAGGAGCATGATGTCCCCACTGCTGCACAGCGGTGAAAGCAGTTGAGGAAATTAAAGTTGGAACCAGCTCAACACACCGGAATAATTAGAAGTTCACAAAATCTTTATTGGAAATCCTTTAAAAATAAAAATGATGAAAAATCGGGCATCTCAGACAACAAAGCAATAAAGAGGGATGGTGTGTATAACAAGAATCAATCCATACGCCTTTTGAGCTACATGGCTCTTGAACACTGGCTAATGAGTGGTATACAAACTTGGATTTAAATATAAGCCCACATAATCAAGGAAAAACAAAAACACATGGTACACATGTGAGACTTCACATAATAAATACAAAAAATCCATGTAGCTCGAAACACGTATGGATTCATTCCTGTTGTACACACCAACCCTCTTTTTTGCTTTGTTGTCTGAGATGTCCAATTTTTTATTACGTTTATTTTTAAAGGGTTTCCAATAAAGATTTTGTGAATTTTTAATTACTCCGGTGTGTTGGGCTTGTTCCAACTTTAATTTCCATAATGGCCTTTCTGCTGTCTTGTCTCTGTAATGTCTAGATGCTTTGGAGCTCTCCTATACTTCATATGCATGTGATACAGGCCCTGCAAGCGGTTGCTTCGCCTCAGCCCTCTGGTCCTCTTTATCACTGTGCCCCGGACGGGCTCACTAGTGTGGCTACTTCACATAAAGTGCAGCAACCTCTAGATTCTGCTGCCAGGTCCTGGAATCCTGGCAGCCTAGGGCCTGGTGCCTGCAGCTTGTCCTTCTGCCCAGACTCCCGGCTGACTGCAGACTGAACTCTCTTTTTGCCTACCTGTCTCTTCTTATCCAAACTCATCCCTCCAACCAGAAGTAGAAGTCTGTCCAGGGAGGGTCTCTTTCACTCTCAGTTCTCTGGTTGTAGTTTGGAAAGTGTTGGATGCTTTGGGATTCCAGCAGAGGGTGCCTCAATTCTCTCCAGAAATGGTATTGTGAACAATGCAGGACAATATCCTCTGTGGCAGCTAAATCGTAGGAGCACCGCATGATAATTCTCCTGAAAGAATTGTCAGATCTCCTGGGCACCACAACATCTGAGCGGAAAGTGCTGTCATGGGAGATCAGTGTATACTCCATCAATATATCTGGATCATGAGGTGATAATTATCATCCAGGCTTACTTAACTTTTATTAGCAATAGACTGAGATAATGGAAAAAATACTCTAATTTTGGCACTATGTACTTGGGCACGTGCACCTCCAGCCACCACGTCTCCCACTATACAACTTCCGCCTCAAATGAGCAGGAATTACTGGTTCTGCACTAAAGTGAATTGATCTTGGTCAAATTGTCTTTGAGGGTTAAGTGCATAGACCAGATTATCTCTGTACAAACAGCGACCTGCTCTTGCACTGTCTCTTCTCCTTTTATTCTATTCTGAAATGTTCGTTATTTGTAGCCAAAACACATTAAACAGCAGATCCCCGAGCTGTGAGCCGCGTCTTAGCGCCATGTGTAATCATAACATCCAACATCGTGGGAAGATTCCTCTACAAAGAATTCATTTCCAGTTATGTTCATGCCAGTGAATATGAAAGACATTCCTGATACTTAGAAATCTCAACGTCCTGACCGATGCTTTGTGGAGGACAGCAAAGCTGCGACAAGGATAAGAACATATTCGGAAATGTATGTAGCTAAATAGATAAAGTGGAAGAAGTAACTACTGGGGGGTAAAACTGTCAGATGATGAACCGGCTCCACAATGCATTGGGCGCACAAGTTCCCTGCCACATCAGCATCTTCAAGGTCCAGTGCATATGTGTATGTGTACAATTGTGTTTCTACCAATCAATGCTTTGAAGCCCAAAACTGAGGCCTTAAACCATGCCATGAGACCATCCAATAATACCTCCCCCAAAAAAACACTTTTGGACAGGTTTTCATAAAATATTTAAAATTGGGTTTTACTCTTGATGTCCCACCACCTCACATATTGATAGCTGAGGACGCCCCATCACGGCAGAGCGAAGAGATGCGCAGCTTGTGGCATAAAATATGGGAAAACAAGGGTGTGTTACCATGTCAGAGTGACAGAGCGGATACGCCCTTACTTACGTATCGCTCACTAATATACGAATTAGGCACACTGAATACAGTTTTATGGTAAAACAATAATATAACAATTTATTAAGATTACATCAGGATAATGCTCAAGTATGGAATGGCAGATATAATATTACCCTGTTCCTATAATTCAGTTCATGTAAATCATACAATTAAGGTGAATCATAGTATATGGAGAAATATGCATCAATACATACCAAGTATTGTAACATCACTTCTCCACCGGAGGGACCACAGTGTCAGCGAGAAGGAAATACTTTGGTCTTGTCATCACAGAAACCGTGCGTCCACGATACCTTCTGAAATGTCCCTACCTCGCTGAACTGGGCCCCCTTTTTTATACACAGCTCCCACATCCTCCCCGAATACATCTTGTGCAATATGTTTAAGCCAGATCATCAGTATCTTGCAATTGCGCAGTAGGTTGTTGTTTGACATGGGACCAGTGATTACTGATAACAACCACCTAGGTCTGATTGCACAGACTCAAGGTTTATTTGACACTATCATGACTTCTGACAATAGCACAATGCTTCAAGGTCTGTTTGCCACTGGCATGTCTTTTGACAATAGCCCAGTGCTTCAAACTTCTGTGACTGATTACAAAAACCTTAGGAATGTTATAGTATAACATTTCAAGATTCTCCAATATGTTGCTTGTCACAAAGTTAAATCTTCATGATCATAGCATAACGCTCTAAGATGGTAGCATATGGGCATCATGACCTCCATAATCAACAATTCTGAAAACTGGATACCTATCGTAACCCAGTCACACACTCATACTTGTCTCATTTGTATCACAAAGGGAAAATGGGGCATAACAATAGGGAGAGGGGATAGGGGTGACCCTTAAACACTTACCTGAGACTGAACCCTGCTCTCCCTACTCACTCTACATGGGTCCTTTTCTGCTAGGAGTGATCACGTGCCTAGACCCTGGCTGACCCTGCTATAGTCCTGGCTAGTGAGTAGGCCATCAAGACACTAGTCTTACTACTATAATAAGACAACACTGGAAGAGAGACAAACATGAATCAAACAAAAAGTGGAACTGCACAGCTTCCATAAGGGAAACTTCTCCTGGGAGGTCAGCATAGAGCAACTAGAACTGGTACATGGTAGAGTAAGGAGTGAGTTTAAATAACAGTAGGGAGTGGCAGCAAGGAGTAGCAGATCACATTAGAGCTGTATGTAATCTCCACAGGATTCAAAAGGAACTTAACCCCTTAACACCAAATGAA
Organism: Allobates femoralis; assembly: GCA_033576535.1. Classification (NCBI taxonomy): domain Eukaryota; kingdom Metazoa; phylum Chordata; class Amphibia; order Anura; family Aromobatidae; genus Allobates; species Allobates femoralis. The sequence goes on from JARQOC010000005.1 coordinate 534,109,766, forward strand.
AATGAATTCACTCCACTCATATTAATCGCCGAGTGCTATCCAAAAAAGACTTGTGATCTGCTAATCGACAACACCTTCTAATCCCAGATACCGCAAAGATCTCCGCGGAATGTGATACACTCGTGAAGGCCTCCTGGAAAATATTCGTAAAGAAAGAGTATTCGAACGTAAATGAAAGTAAAACCAGACACAAATAAAAAGAAAAGCACCTAGCACCATCACCAACTATATTCAAAGTCCATCTAAATAATGTGCAATGGTAAAAGTCATATGAACAAAATTGGGAACCCATATCCTAACCCATACATTCTATTTATTATGACTTTTTGTGATTTTATATTATTTTTTCGACATTTTAAATACCGTATATACTCGTGTATAAGCCGACCTGTGTATAAGCCGACCCCCCTACTTTTGCCCCCAAAACCTGGGAAAACCTATTGACTCGTGTATAAGCCGAGGGTGGACCCCAGCACAGGTATACAGCCCCCAGCAGTGTGGTATACAGCAGCCCCAGAGGTATACAGCAGCAGCCCCAGTGGTAGTATACAGCAGCAGCTCCAGTGGTATATACAGCAGCAGCTCCAGTAGTTAGTATACAGCAGCCCCAGAGGTATATACAGCAGCCCCAGTGGTAGTATACAGCATCCCCAGAGGTAGTATACAGCAGCCCCAGAGGTAGTATACAGCAGCCCCAAAGGTATATACAGCAGCCCCAGAGGTAGTATACAGCACCAGTGGTAGTATACAGCAGCCCCAGAGGTAGTATACAGCCCCAGTGGTAGTATACAGCAGCCCCACAGGTATATACAGCCCCAGTGGTAGTATACAACAGCCCCAGAGGTATATACAGCCCCAGTGGTAGTATACAGCAGCCCCACAGGTATATACAGCCCCAGTGGTAGTATACAGCAGCCCCAGAGGTATATACAGCCCCAGTGGTAGTATACAGCAGCCCCACAGGTATATACAGCCCCAGTGGTAGTATACAGCAGCCCCAGAGGTATATACAGCCCCAGTGGTAGTATACAGCAGCCCCACAGGTATATACAGCCCCAGTGGTAGTATACAGCAGCCCCACAGGTATATACAGCAGCCCCAAAGGTATATACAGCAGCCCCAGAGGTAGTATACAGCCCCAGTGGTAGTATACAGCAGCCCCAGAGGTAGTATACAGCCCCAGTGGTAGTATACAGCAGCCCCACAGGTATATACAGCCCCAGTGGTAGCATCCAGCAGCCCCAGAGGTATATACAGCCCCAGTGTAGTATACGGCAGCCCCAGAGGTATATACAGCCCCAGTGGTAGTATACAGCCCCCCCCCTCCTTATCATGTGCCCCCCCAGGCTGCGGCAGCTGTCAAAATAACAAACACTTTATACATCACCTTCCGGCGCAGCTACTCCGCTCCTCCGGTCCTCCGCTCCACTGCTCGCCGGCTTCTTCTTCCTTCTGGTGTCGGCTTCAGTGACCGCGCGCAGGAAATGACGTCATCTCCTGCGCCCGGTCACATGACACCGGCACAAGAAGAAGCCGGCGAGCGGAGGAGCGGAGTAGCTGCGCTGGAAGGTGATGTATAAAGTGTTTGTTATTTTGACAGCTGCCGCAGCCTGGGGGGGGACATGATAAGGAGGGGGGCTGTTTATTACACTGGGGGACCCATAATAAGGAGGGGGGGCTGTGTAGTGCAATATGCACGGCATCCCCCCGCCGCTGATGGACGGGGGGATGCCGTGCATATTCATTGCACTAATGAGGCAGCCCCACGTGACCGCCTGCAGTCACCGCGGCCCCCTCCTGCCTCCTCCATCCCCCGGTCACAGCTTCCCCACAGCATACCGTATGACCAGTGTATAAGCCGAGGGGGGGACTTTTCAGCCCAATTTTTGGGCTGAAAAACTCGGCTTATACACGAGTATATACGGTAAATAAAAGTGTTTGGCACTATTTTACAATTAAACCCTAATAAAAATAAGAAACTCTTCATTGTAAAATTACGTAAAAAGCAACACTATGTCATGAAAGAAAATCAGTGCAAAAGTATATCTGATTTGATGGGAATAGGACTTTAATCATGCATTATAATCAGTCCCATAAAAAGCTGGTTTTTTTTCTTAAAAAAACACTTGCCATAATCATGGAGGGTTTTTTTCCTGGTGCAAATGTAATGGCCCCTTTACACGCAGCTACAGGTAACAGGTTTTCCATAGGTAACTTACTGGCTGCAGTGAAATCATGGAGACATAGTTCCATTTGTACACAGCAACAAGATAGAACCATGTCTCCATGATTTCACTGCAGCCAGTAAGTTACCTGTGGAAAACCTGTTACCTGTAGCTGCGTGTAAAGGGGCCATTACTGTTTTTCTGAATCTGATGTTTTTCTTTTGTTCTTTCTCCGAATGCATTCCTGTGAAATGGCCCTTTCTCCATTAAATATATATCTAGTCTTTTTAGTCAACTGGGCGTGTTCCTTGTGAAGACTCCCAAATAGGGGAGTTAAGGACCATGCTCACTTTTTTAAATATACTTTAAATATTCACCTCTTGTTTCCTAAAATTCCATGTAGACAAAACTGAACTCATCATCTTTCTTCCATCTCATGTATCTTCCCTACCTGACCTATCTATTACAGTAAATGGCATCACGCTCTCTCCCACACCTGAAATTCGCTGCCTCGGAGTAACTCTCGACTCTGCCCTGTCCTTCAAACTTGTTGGAATATGCTAAGTGCAACAACTCCAATCCTGTATGTGTAAGTGTTGTATTGCTAGGTTTGTGCATTGCCAGTAAAGTTAGTTTAAAAAAAAAGGAGAACACTTCCAGAGGCTCACACACAGGAAATACCATGTGACTGTAACCAGTTTCCTGGGTCTGTGCATGTGAAGAGGAGCACTGTAGCTTTCTGATGCAACAAAGGGACATTTAAGATGTATATTCCTGTTACACAAAGCCCTTCATATTTGTACCTGTTTGTTGCTAGTTAAAGCTAAGTTCTGTTGTCAACACACTTTCAGTGTATCTTAAATGATCCGCTGCCAACAAAACCACACATTCAAACTCTCGCCACCTCCTGTCACCTCCAGCTCAAAATATTTCCAGAATCCATCCTATCCTCAGCCTTCAATGTACTAAAATACTTGTACATGCCCTCATCATCTCCCACCTTGACTACTGCAACCTCCTCTGTGGCCTCCCTGCTAACACTCTTGCACCTCTCAGTCTGTCCTCAGCTCTGCTGCCCAACTAATCCACTTCTCTCCTAGCTACTCCCTTTTGTTTCTCCCCTCCACAAATCTCTTCACTGGCTCCTAGTCCCCCAATGAATCCAATTCAAACTCCTAACACTGACCTACAAAACCATCCTTAACTTGTCCCCTCCCTATATCTCTGAACTAATCTCCCAATATCTTCCCTCACATAATCTTCGATCCTCCCAAGACCACCTACTCTCTTCTACACTTATTCACTAATCACCCAATTGCCTCAAAGATTTCTCCCGTATATCCTCGATCCTCTGAAATTCCGCACCTCAACATGTCCGATTATCCACCACACTCGAATCCTTCAGATGGAACCTGAAAACCCATCTCTTCAAGAAAGCTTACAGCCTGCAATGATGATGCTGCCGCCCCACTATCACCGGAGCTTCCACCTCATTATCACTGGAAGCTGCCATCGCACCACCACCGGATCTGCTACACCCCCAACCTACTGTCTCGTCCCCATTATCCTGTAGAATGTAAGCCTGAAAGGGCAGAGTTCTCTCCCCTCTGTACCAGTCTGTCATTGTTAAATTAATTCCTGTAAACTACAGTATATCTATAATTTTGTATGTGACCCCTTCTCATGTACAGCACCATGGAATTAATGGTGCTATATAAATAATAATAATATTATACTTTATTCATATACAGAGAACAAGTGGCCATATCTCAGGATTGGAGAAGCGTAGAAAGAAAAGCAAAACAATGCCGGATTCAGGAGAACGGAAGCATTTAGAACAAGTTAAAAAACTTACATGTTTTTGGCAAGTGATGAGTACTTTTTTAAACCACAGTGAAGGATACCCTACATAACAAATTACAAATTCGAGTTTCTTGACCCCCGTTGACTTCAGTGGAGAGATCAGTCTCAAGTTTTGCCACCTCTCCATTGCAGGTAATGCAGTTTAATGCAGCGGACGATCAAGAACTAGTTTTCTTCCATGATGGTTGGGGTTCAAGACCGATCATTTAGGTTTAGCATATCTTCTGTACTTGCCATAATTGATCCTTATGAGAAAATTGTTTCCAACAAAATTGGTTTACTAGCCTAGTACCCAATTTTCTCGTCTTACTGTGTTATATTCCTTACACTCGGCTCTAAATTAGAACCTGAAATCTACAGTAAATGATAGATTACACAGGTGGAATGCAGATTTTAAGTGGCCTACAATAAACCCACTCATTACATAACAAAGCCAAGTCTTACACTATTCATTACCGAGAATATATTTGTCCACAGCTCCCCGTAATCATCCTGCATAAATATGATGATTCAGATACAGTAAATGTCAGCAGATAAGAGAATCTTTTAGATAAGATAAGAACACCTTCCCAAGATATACAATGAAATCAAAAATTGCCTGGAATGTCTCATCACTTAACATTTCGGAAAAGAAGTATTCGAGCTTGACATTTTCCTCTCCATGACAAGTCCAATTCTATCACTGCATTCGGGCTCCGCATTGTAAATTGGGCAAAATGATCTACATTTACTGGAATAAATTCAGTTACATCATGTCAGGAGTCAGAGATAGAAGTAGGGGTTTAATGCACTGGATATAGAGAATAAGGCTCAATGTCAGTTTAGGGAACTCCTTGGTTTCAATGGAATTAATGAGAACCCATCCATGAACTGTAGAATTGAAATTTGTGTTCTAACTTTTGTGCCGTTTCAGTGGCTATTGCTGTTGATGGACCTCATCAGTAAGAGCATTGACCCTGGAGTTGTCAACGTTAAACTGGCAGGGCTTCATTAAAGCAAACCAAACAGCGGGCAGCATGAATACTAGTCTAGATGCATGATTACAGGAATGTATATTATTTTAGTCAATTTAGGAATGAAACAAGCCAGACATATTATTTGAAGCAAGGATCACCAAGCTACAACTTGTCTACTTTGGACACATCATACAAAGAGAGCAAACACTGGAGAAGGACATCATGGTTGAAAAAAAAGAAAGAACAAGATGAAGAGGAAGACCAGCAAGTCGATGCCTTGATCCTGTCAAACAACTGGTGGAGAAGACCCTGGTGGACCTATCAAGGCTGTGCAACATCGAACTTCCCACAGAGTGTTCATCCATCAAGTCACCATAGTTTAAGGATGGTAAAATAAATATTTTCTGAAACTTTAAAGCACATGAAACGCTGCAAAGAGGACAAGATTAGTCCGTTACTGCCATAGGGGGATTCTCCATGCAGCTAATTGACAGATCTCTCCTATGTACACATGAGTAAATGAACTGTCAATCATCTGGAAACAGCTGGCCAGGGGTGGAGCCAGTCTATTTTTATTTTCAGTTTTGGTTCCCGGCTGGACCTTTTAGACCTTTTTAACTTTAGTTTCTCAAGCAGCTTGGCTGTGCTTCAGGATGATAATGAAGCGGGGGCTATATCCAATAGTTCCCCTTGGCATGTTGGTTTCAGCCTCCATGATCATTTATCACACCCCCATGGGCATGATATTGAAATCAAATTTCACACCTTCAGCCTGGCTCCCTCCGCTCTGCTATGCAGCCTCCCTGTGGTAACAACGCTGAACGCGTCATTTCCAGAACCACGTGCCCCATAGCAACCCGATATTTACCTTAGCAGGTCTATGTGGCCCCGCTTAGCAGTCCTGTGCCACTGCTAAGGTAAATATCGGGTTGTTATGGGGCACGTGGTTCTAGAAATGATGCGTTCAGCGACATTACCTCAGGAAGGCTGCATAGCAGAGCGGAGGGAGCCAGGCTGGAGGTGTGAAATTTGATTACAATATCATGCCCATGGGGGTGTGATAAAGGATCGTGGAGACTGCAAACCAAAACCCCCAGGGGGGCTATTGCATATAGCCCCCGCTTCATTATCATCTTAACCCCTTCATGACCCAGCCTATTTTGACCCTAAAGACCTTGGCATTTTTTGCAATTCTGACCAGTGTCCCTTTATGAGGTTATATCTCTGGAACGCTTCAACCGATCCTAGCGATTCTGAGATTGTTTTTTCGTGACACATTGGGCTTCATGTTAGTATTAAATTTAAGTCGATAATTTTTGTGTTTATTTGTGAAAAAATCAAAAATATGGCAAAAATTTTGAAAATTTCACAATTTTCACATTTTTTATTTTTTTTTCTGATAAACCAGAGAGATATGTGACAGAAAAAAGTTATTAAATAATATTTCCCACATGTCTACTTCACATCAGCACAATTTTGGAAAAAAAAAAATTTTTGGTAGGACGTTATAAGGGTTCAAAGTTCATGAGCAATTTTTCATTTTTCAACCAAAATTTACAAAACCATTTTTTTTAGTGACCACATCACATTTGAAGTCCTTTTGAGGGGTGTACATGACAGAAAACACCCAAATGTGACACCATTCCAAAAACTGTACCCCTCAAGCTACTCAAAACTATATTCAAGAAGATGATTAACCCTTCCGGTGCTTCACAGGACCTAAGGCAAAGTGGAAACAAAAAATGGATATTTTAATTTTTTTCTCAAAAATGTTCTTTTAGCCTCAATTCTTTCATTTTCACATGGGCAACGGGATAAAAATGGATCTTAAAACGTGTTGTGCAAATTCTTCCGAGTACACAGATACCTCATATATGGTCATAAACCACTGTTTGGGCGCACGGCAGGGCTCAGAAGGGAAGGAGCGCAATTTGAATTTTGGAGCTAATTTTAGATCCAAAAAGTGAAATGGCGCTCCTTCCGTTCTGAGCCCTGCCGTGTGCCCAAACAGTGGTTTATAACCACATATAAGGTATCGGTGTACTCAGGAGAAATTGCCCAACAAATTTTAGGATGAAATTTATGCTGTTGCCATGTGAAAACGAAAAAATTTAGGCTAAAAAAAATTTTTTGTGAAAAAAAAAGTACTATTTCATTTTCACAGATCAATTTGTAAAGCACCTGGGGGTTCAATATGCTCACTACCCATCTAGATATGTTCCCTGGGGGGTCTAGTTTCCAAAATGGGATCACTTGTGGGGGAGCTCCAATGTTTAGGCACACAGGGGCTCTCCAAACGCGACATGGTGTCCGCTAACAAGTTGAATAAAAATCAGCTCAAATTGTTAGCTGTCACCATGTTGCGTTTGGTGAGCCCCTGTGTGCCTAAACATTGGGGCTCCGCAACAAGTGACCCCATTTTGGAAACCAGACCCCCCAGGGAACGTATCTAGATGCATAGTGAGTACTTTGAACCCTCAGGTGCTTCACAAATTCATCCATAAAAATGAAAAAGCACTTTTTTTTCCACAAAAATTTCTTTTTTCATTATTACGGACCAATTTGTGAAGCACCTGGGGGTTCAAAGTGCTCACTATGCAGATACATATGTTCCCTGGGGGGTCTAGTTTCCAAAATGGGGTCACTTGTGGGGGAGCTCTAATGTGGAGACGCACAGGGGCTCTCCAAACACGACATGGTGTCCGCTAACAATTTGAATGCAAAATGAGCTCAAATTGTTAGCTGTCACCATGTTGCGTTTGGTGAGCCCCTGTGTGCCTAAACATTGGGTCTCCGCAACAAGTGACCCCATTTTGGAAACCAGACCCCCAGGGAATGTATCTAGATGCATAGTGAGTACTTTGAACCCTCAGATGCTTCACAAATTCATCCATAAAAATGAAAAAGCACTTTTTTTTCCACAAAAATTTCTTTTTTCATTATTACGGACCAATTTGTGAAGCACCTGGGGTTCAAAGTGCTCACTATGCAGCTACATATGTTCCCTGGGGGGTCTAGTTTCCAAAATGGGGTCACTTGTGGGGGAGCTCCAATGTGGAGACGCACAGGGGCTCTCCAAACACGACATGGTGTCCGCTAACAATTTGAATGCAAAATGAGCTGAAATTGTTAGCGGACACCATGTCACGTTTGGTGAGCCCCTGTGTGCCTAAACATTGGGGCTCCCCCACAAGTGACCCCATTTTGGAAACTAGACCCCCCAGGGAACGTATCTAGATGCATAGTGAGCACTTTGAACCCCAGGTGCTTCACAAATTGATCTGTAAAAATGAAAAATTACTTGTTTTCTGCAAAAAAACATGTTTTCCATTAATTTGTGAAGCACCTGGGGGGTCAATATGCTCACTATCCATCTAGATAAGTTCCCTGGGGGGTCTAGTTTCCAAAATGGGGTCACTTGTGGGGGAGCTCCAATGTTTAGGCACACAGGGGCTCTCCAAAAGCGACATGGTGTCCGCTAACAATTTGAATAAAAATCAGCTCAAATTGTTAGCTGTCACCATGTTGCGTTTGGTGAGCCCCTGTGTGCCTAAACATTGGGGCTCCCCCACAAGTGACCCCATTTTGGAAACTAGACCCCCCAGGGAACGTATCTAGATGCATAGTGAGCACTTTGAACCCCCAGGTGCTTCACAAATTGATCTGTAAAAATGAAAAATTACTTGTTTTCTGCAAAAAAAAATGTTTTCCATTAATTTGTGAAGCACCTGGGGGGTCAATATGCTCACTATCCATCTAGATAAGTTCCCTGGGGGGTCTAGTTTCCAAAATGGGGTCACTTGTGGGGGAGCTCCAATGTTTAGGCACACAGGGGCTCTCCAAAAGCGACATGGTGTCCGCTAACAATTTGAATAAAAATCAGCTCAAATTGTTAGCTGTCACCATGTTGCGTTTGGTGAGCCCCTGTGTGCCTAAACATTGGGGCTCCGCAACAAGTGACCCCATTTTGGAAACCAGACCCCCCAGGGAATGTATCTAGATGCATAGTGAGTACTTTGAACCCTCAGGTGCTTCACAAATTCATCCATAAAAATGAAAAAGCACTTTTTTTTCCACAAAAATTTCTTTTTTCATTATTACGGACCAATTTGTGAAGCACCTGGGGGTTCAAAGTGCTCACTATGCAGCTACATATGTTCCCTGGGGGGTCTAGTTTCCAAAATGGGGTCACTTGTGGGGGAGCTCTAATGTGGAGACGCACAGGGGCTCTCCAAACACGACATGGTGTCCGCTAACAATTTGAATGCAAAATGAGCTCAAATTGTTAGCGGACACCATGTTGCGTTTGGTGAGCCCCTGTGTGCCTAAACATTGGATCTCCCCACAAGTGACCCCATTTTGGAAACTAGACCCCCCAGGGAACGTATCTAGATGCATAGTGAGCACTTTGAACCCCCAGGTGCTTCACAAATTGATCTGTAAAAATGAAAAAGTACTTGTTTTCCGCAAAAAAAATTTTTTTCCATTAATTTGTGAAGCACCTGGGGGGTCAATATGCTCACTATCCATCTAGATAAGTTCCCTGGGGGTCTAGTTTCCAAAATGGGTCACTTGTGGGGGAGTTCTAATGTTTAGGCACACAGGGGCTCTCCATGTGCGACATGGTGTCCGCTAACAATTGGAATTGTTAGCGGACACCATGTTGCGTATGGAGAGCGTCTGTGTGACTAAACATTAGAGCTCCCCCACAAGTGACCCCATTTTGGAAACTAGACCCCCCAAGGAATGTATCTAGATGCATAGTGTGCACTTTGAACCTCCAGGTGCTTCACAAATTGATCTGTAAAAATGAAAAAATAATTTTTTTGTGGAAAAAAAAAGTACTTTTTTATTTTTATGGATCAATTTGTGAAGCACTTGGGGGTTCAAAGTGCTCACTATGCATCTAGATACGTTCCTTGGGGGGTCTAGTTTCCAAAATGGGGTCACTTGTGGGGAGCTCCAATGTGTAGACACACAGGGGCTCTCCATACGCAACCTGGTGTTTGCCAACAATTGGAATTGTTAGCGGACACCAGGTCGCGTTTGGAGAGCCCCTGTGTGCCTAAACATTGGAGCTCCCCCACAAGTGACCCCATTTTGGAAACTAGACCCCCCAGGGAACATATCTAGATGCACAGTGAGCACTTTGAACCACCATGTGCTTCACAAATTGAGACGTATAAATGAATAAAGAAACTTTTTGTGAAAAAACATACTAGTCTAGTAGTTGCAATTCGCAGCATAGGGGACCCATGGGGCTCTGCCATATTTTTGGTCCAGCCAGGTACAACTTGGCAGCTACGGACTGCCACCAGCCCCCAGCTGCCTCGTCATACCTGGCTGGAACCAAAAATACAGCGAAGCCTATTTTTTTTTTATTTCTAGAAATATTTCTAGAAAAAAAATGACATAGGGCTCCGCCATATTTTTGGTCCAGCCAGGTACAACTTGGCAGCTACGGACTGCCACCAGCCCCCAGCTGCCTCGTCATACCTGGCTGGAACCAAAAATACAGCGAAGCCTATTTTTTTTTTATTTCTAGAAATATTTCTAGAAAAAAAATGACATAGGGCTCCGCCATATTTTTGGTCCAGCCAGGTACAACTTGGCAGCTACGGACTGCCACCAGCCCCCAGCTGCCTCGTCATACCTGGCTGGAACCAAAAATACAGCGAAGCCTATTTTTTTTTTATTTCTAGAAATATTTCTAGAAAAAAAATGACATAGGGCTCCGCCATATTTTTGGTCCAGCCAGGTACAACTTGGCAGCTACGGACTGCCACCAGCCCCCAGCTGCCTCGTCATACCTGGCTGGAACCAAAAATACAGCGAAGCCTATTTTTTTTTTATTTCTAGAAATATTTCTAGAAAAAAAATGACATAGGGCTCCGCCATATTTTTGGTCCAGCCAGGTACAACTTGGCAGCTACGGACTGCCACCCACCCCAGCTGCCTCGTCATACCTGGCAGGAGCCAAAAATACAGCGAAGCCCATTTTTTTTAAATTTCTAGAACTAATTCTAGAAAAAAAAATTACGTAGGGCTCCGCCATATTTTTGGTCCAGCCAGGTACAACTAGGCAGCTGGGGGCTGGAATCCTCAGCATAGAGAGGCCCAAGCGTTCTGGGCCCCCCATGCTGCGAATTGCAGCCCGCAGCCGCCCCAGAAAATGGCGCATTCATTGAAGCGCCATTTTCTGGCGCTGTACCCACGCTCTTCCAGTTGCCCTGGTGCCGGTGGCTAACTGGGTAATAAAGGGGTTAATGCCAGCTTTTTATTGGCAGCTGGCACTAAGCCCGAGATTCATAATATAGGGCCAATGTTAGACCCGCCATTAGGAATCTCTAGTACGGTAAATAGTCAATAAATACACACAGAGAAAAATCTTTTTATTTGAAAAAAAAACACAGACACAATTCGGACTCCATCTTTATTATAAAAAGATCCGACGTAGTCCACAACGAAGGTCCCACGACGCTCGATCGCTCCGACGTAGTCCATAACGAAGGTCCCACGACGCTCGATCACCTTTGCTTTCAGATCGCTACTCTGGAGCCCGATCCGCCAGCATGGTGATCGAGCGCAGAAAGTGATCTGACACCCCGGGCGCAGTGACCCATTATGTGCATCACTGCGCCTGGGCTGCCAGATCACTTTCCGCAGCTCGATCCCCATGCATGGGGATCGAGCTGCGGAAAGCGATCTGGCAGCACAGGCGCATTGACCCACTATGTGCATCACTGCGTCCGGGCTGTCAGATTGCTTTCTGCAGCTCGATGCCCATGCAGGGAGATCGGGCTGCAGAGCAGCGATCTAAGAGCCTGGGCGCAGTGACCCACTATGTGCATCACTGCGCCTGGGCTGCCAGATCGCTTTCCGCAGCTCGATCCCCATGCATGGGAATCGAGCTGTGGAAAGCGATCTGGCAGCACAGGCGCATTGACCCACTATGTGCATCACTGCGTCCGGGCTGTCAGATTGCTTTCTGCAGCTCGATGCCCATGCAGGGAGATCGGGCTGCAGAGCAGCGATCTAAGAGCCTGGGCGCAGTGACCCACTATGTGCATCACTGCGCCTGGGCTGCCAGATCGCTTTCCGCAGCTCGATCCCCATGCATGGGGATCGAGCTGCGGAAAGCGATCTGGCAGCACAGGCGCATTGACCCACTATGTGCATCACTGCGTCCGGGCTGTCAGATTGCTTTCTGCAGCTCGATGCCCATGCAGGGAGATCGGGCTGCAGAGCAGCGATCTAAGAGCCTGGGCGCAGTGACCCACTATGTGCATCACTGCGCCTGGGCTGCCAGATCGCTTTCCGCAGCTCGATCCCCATGCATGGGAATCGAGCTGTGGAAAGCGATCTGGCAGCACAGGCGCATTGACCCACTATGTGCATCACTGCGTCCGGGCTGTCAGATTGCTTTCTGCAGCTCGATGCCCATGCAGGGAGATCGGGCTGCAGAGCAGCGATCTAAGAGCCTGGGCGCAGTGACCCACTATGTGCATCACTGCGCCTGGGCTGCCAGATCGCTTTCCGCAGCTCGATCCCCATGCATGGGGATCGAGCTGCGGAAAGCGATCTGGCAGCACAGGCGCAGTGATGCACATAGTGGGTCACTGCGCCCGGGGTGTCAGATCACTTTCTGCAGCTAGATCCTCAGAATCCAGCTGTAGAAAGTGATCTGACAGATCCAGTACAGTGATCCACAGTGATCACATAATGGTCACTGTGGAACACTGTGCTGGATCTGTCAGATCACTTCCTACAGCTGGATCCTCAGGATCCAGCTGTAGAAAGTGATCTGACAGATCCAGTACAGTGATCCACAGTGATCACATAATGGTCACTGTGGATCACTGTGCTGGATCTGTCAGATCACCTCCTACAGCTGGATCCTCAGGATCTAGCTGTAGAAAGTGATCTGACAGATCCAGTACAGTGATCCACAGTGATCACATAATGGTCACTGTGGATCACTGTGCTGGATCTGTCAGATCACTTCCTACAGCTGGATCCTCAGGATCTAGCTGTAGAAGTCATCTGACAGCTCCAGCACAGAGCTGTCAGATCGCGGCCGGAGAGAAGAGGAGGAGGAGCGGGACGCAGCGGTGCAGGATGGAGCGCGATCGCCGGAGGGGTGAGTGGGAGAAGCGATCGCCGCTCCGGTGATCGGGGGGGGCAGGCAGGGGGAAGAGGGGGGGTGACAGGAGATGGGGGGGCACTCAGAAGAAGCGGGGGCACTGAGCAGGAGGCGGGCGGCAGGAAGAGGAAGCCCGCGGCAGGGACAGGAAGCGGGCGCAGGGACAGGAAGCGGGGGGGGGGGGGGGGGGTGGTAAGAAAGATGAAGAGGGGGCAGAATAGAGAGGTGGGGGACAGGGGGGCACTTACAGTATGACAGGGGAGCAGATCGGAGGGTAGGGAGAGCAGGAGCAGGCAGGGAATCATGACAGGCGCGGTGATTTTCACTTTCACTTTTGAGTGCCAATCACCGCGCCTGTAGCCGGGGGGGTAGGGGTGGGGGCAAATCGACCCCCCCTGGGGTGTAGTACATCTCCCCATGTACCTGCAGGCCGAGTGACAGGTCAGTGAGACCTTCACTCGGCCTGCAGTAGCCCGTTCATTCCATGGCCCACCCCCTGGGCCAAGGGTCGGGAATGAACTTGTTTTCATGGCCCAAACGGTGGGCCAAGGGTCGTGAAGGGGTTAATGAGTACTGTAAGTGTAAAAATGTTTTTTAGAGCATTGAAAGCAAGCATTTAGCAGAGAGAGAGATAGTTATAATGGTAATAGGAAGGTGCAGGGACATGTATTGATAGGTTAGGTGGCTTTTAGGAGGTGACAGGTTCCCTTTAAAGAACCTCAATTACCAATGGATCTTTGGCTCAATCACTAGCATGGTTATTATGAAGAACTACATGAAATAATCATCCTGCAGTCCAGACACAATTTATAGACCGGGATGGTGCAGTTTTCAGCAGAAAACAACCCTGTTTTTCTAATCTTTGGCAACCTCCTTTTAATGGGGCTTGCAACAAACTGAGGACACCTAGAGGACCTACCTAGGATAGACAATTATGTGATCGATGGGCTACAAACCAAACCTGTTTCCAACAGCGCTCTGCAGTCAGTAAGCCAAACCACCGACTCCTTCTCCTCAATTTCCCTGACTCCAACGCCCTCATACAAGGCTCATGTTTAAGTGATACATTTATTGTAGTACAATGTGAATACAGTGAAACTTTGGATTACAAGTAACTTGGTCTAAGAGCATTTTCCAAGACAATCTAGCGTTATTAATAAATTGCAACTTGGTATAAGAGCAAAATTTGCATTAAGAGCATCATGTGAGACCCACACCTCTACAGTATTGCACCTCCCTCCCTGCACAAATACAGTACAGTATGAGCTCTTCCCATCCATCTACAGTACTGTACCTTCCTCCCTGCACAGATAAAGTACAGTACCAGCCCTTTCCACCCCTACACAGTACTGTACCTCCCTCCCTGCACAGATACAGTACAGTATGAGCTCTCCCCACCCCTACACAGTACTGTACCTTCCTCCCTGCACAGATAAAGTACAGTACCAGCCCTTCCCACCCCTACACAGTACTGTACCTCCCTCCCTGCACAGATACAGTACAGTATGAGCTCTTCCCACCCCTACACAGTACTGTACCTCCCTCCCTACACAGATACAGTACAGTATGAGCTCTCTCCACCCCTACACAGTACTGTACCTCCCTCCCTGCACAGATAAAGTACAGTACAAGCTCTCCCCAAACCTCTACAGTACTGTACCTCCCTCCCTGCACAGATACAGTACAGTAGAAGCTCTCCTCACCTCTCTACAGTACTGTACCCCCCATCCCTGCACAGATAAAGTACAGTATGAGCTCTTCAAACCCCTCTAGAGTACTGTACCTCCTTCCCTGTTCAGATACAGTACAATACGAGCTCTCCCCACCCCTCTACAGTACTGTACCTCCCTCCCTGCACAGATACAGTACAGTACTAGTAATACCGCTTCTAGCACATGCACATAAGCTATCACTCGCGGTCTTTTCCTCAGTTCTAGATAAATATCTGCTGCACACCAACATCAGAAATTCTAGCGAGAAAAAAAGCTAATGGCTGACATGTATTAATTCACAGTGTGAACTGGAGCAAAAGGCACAGTAGAAAACTACTCAAAGCTTATGTAAGGAATAACATGACAACTTAGCTGATGTGATGGCCATGACATCCGAGCCCGGCAACCGCGGCATGGTCTCTCATTCTACCGGGTCCTACTCCTACTCTTAAGTCGCCTTATGTCTGCAGTGTGAACTTGCGTGTATGGGTATATGCCACTAAATGCCATTAAAACCAGCTTTTAAGGGGTGTGTCTGGAACCAAAGCTACAAATAAAATGCAGAGTCTCCTTGCGGCTACAGGGCGGGGGGAGGGTGCACAGTCCAAAAAATAACTATATGTAATATTAAAGATGGCTGGCACACCTCAGTTCTGGCGTTTGCGTGTTTACTGCAGCCTGAACATGAAGCCTCCTTACTAGATACTGGACATGTGTGACGCAGCTACTAAACCAACTTTAGTTACTGTAACTGATTTATTCCTGTACCTATGTATACTGTATACACCATAGAACTCCAATTATTGTGGAACTGTAATAATTTTATATGTATACAATTATTTCTTATGGGAAAATTTGCTTTGATATACAAGTGATTTGGATTACAAGCACATTCCTGGAACAAATTATGCTCATAATCCTAGGTTCCATTGTATCAGGCTTTCAATCATTATTATGATACAATAATCAAGATATTTAGATCACAATAATCAGCACATTACAGTGAGCTACTGTACCCAATTTATTATATATTTTTGGAATCTGAGTCGGTCCATTTTATACCAACTCCAACTCCACAGCCCTGGTTTCCAAGGCTATAAACATGGTCTCCAAGATAATGGTGTTATCCGGTCTCCTGAAAGTCTACAGGTATTGTAAGGATAATAGAACTGCACTGTGCATCTCATCTTTAGAGTTTGAGGGCAGGGACAGTAGAATATTTTTATTGACGGTATCTCCCTGAAGTACCCCCTTTAAGTGATAGTCTACTGAAAAGGGCAAAGCAGAGAGCAGGCAAGTAAGTCAGGGGCGGACCTACCGTGGTGCAGCTGCACCAGGGCCCCGACCGCCCAGAGGGCGGCTTAAGCCGCCCTGGGGGGCTGCCAGCCGCCCCCCATGACCCTGTGCCAGAGGAGAGGGGGTTAACCGTGGGAAGCTTCCTGCTTCCCCTGGCTGAGCTCCTCCCTCCTCTCCTCCGCTGCTGCTCCAGCTCCCAGGGGCTCGCTCGATGCAGGTAGGAGCCGATGGCCGATAGCACCCACCCCCGGCGGCTGATAGCACCCGCCCCCCGGTCCTTGCCGGCGGCCACGATTGAACCCCCCCCCGGTCCTCAACTGCGGCCGATAGCAACACCCTTTCCCCCAGTCCTCATCAACGAAAGCTGCACCAGGGCCCCCTGGTCGCAAGGTCCCCAACTGAAGTAAGTGAACTATCATTTTACTTACTTCACCAACAACTGAATTGGAATTTTTTTGTAAGAAAAAAACTATTGACTTTCTATGGAATATTATAGTATGTCTTCAAGGTCAATCCAAGTAGAGTTGACCAGATTTACCTAAAGATAAAGTCAAAACACTAAAATGAAAAAATTAAAATGTTTTGACCACTAAAATGTTATATATTTATTTTTAAACAAAATTGGATTATTGTCGCTTTTGTTATGTCCTTTAAGGAATGAGACGGCCTATAATTCTATTAACCGCTATCTGGTGCTCAGCAGTCATTGTGGAATCGGATGACTTGCAGACTTGCACGTACATAGCTTTTGCTTACTGTAGACCTTTCGTCCTTGATCACCATCTCTTAAGTTTTTTTGCAAACTTTTCTCATGTTTTATTTACACGTTTTACCCCATGAACCCCGGAATAAAAGTGAGTTTCACGGGTTCATTAGGCTATATGTAATGGAAATTCGGAAAGTATTCTGGTTCTCTCTGGATGATAATGTGCTCTAATTACATGCAGCTACTAATGTACAGAAAAGGCTGAGATTGCTGTTAACACAATCAATGCATTAAAGCTACTGAAAATGCTGACACCACATCAAAGAATGACAGCTGAAAACAGGCTGAAACAGCGTCCCAGCGACATTAGCGGGGTCACCTTTCCTCGATGTCTCCTGACAACCACAGATTGATTCTGCCACAGTCTTTAGCATTTCCTTTGTTCTTTCAGTTCAAACACCAAATGTTTAGTATCTACTGATGTGATTAGCTGCCGCCATGCTTTGTTGAGTGGCGGCTGTATGAAAGGATTCTAAGAATTTTACATAAATAGTTTAAACCTTATTGAGATATACAATGTATATTTCTGTATGCATCATACTTTGTTTTTTGCATTTTGTTACTGCAGTACCAGCTTCATTCTGCAGATTATGGACTGAGATAGCTGGAAGAAGAAAATGGCGCATATAGGGTCTTATCCTGGTTTATGAGATGAGGGCAAATGGGATATTGCTCAACCACTGTAAAAAGCATGTAGAAAATGGCTGAAACAGTCCACAAATAAATATATGTTGAACTGGAGAAGAAAGGGTTAACAGACCGAGCTGGCGTTGAAGAAACAATCAAGCGTGGATAGCCTGGATCGTAATTTATTTCTCTACGCGTTTTGGAGAACAGTGTCTCCTTCACATTACATCTGTGGTGTTCCTGAAGGAGATTCTGATCTACGAAACACATAGAGAAATAGTACATCTGTTATTTTCCTGAAGCTGTTCTCCGAAACGCGTATAGAATGGTACATCTGTGATTTTCCTGAAGCTGTTCTCCGAAACGCGTATAGAATGGTACATCTGTGATTTTCCTGAAGCTGTTCTCCGAAACGCGTATAGAATGGTAAATCTGTGATTTTCCTGAAGCTGTTCTCCGAAACGCGTATAGAACGGTAAATCTGTGATTTTCCTGAAGGAGATTCTGTTCCTGGAAACATGTACAATTAAAAGAGTGAAAAAACAGGAGGGGCGCTCCAATGTGTGATACCGGGTGGTCTAGTAGGGAGGGTGAGACAGCTGATTAGCACACTAACCTTTCCTGGTTGTACCGCCCATACAACCAGGTTCTCCAGCATGCAGTGTTTTGTCGCACACTGAGTGGGCCCAGCATGTCCGGGAAGGCCATGGATCATGTGATGGTGACGTCACTGCAGGTCCTGCTAGTTAAGATCCTTCAGGCTTCTTCTCCCTCCGTCTCTTTTTACGCAGCTCTGCCACTAATCCCTTCTAATGGAATTGTTTTATGGAGGATTAATATGTATGCAGGCGGCAGAGAGAGGAAATACGTGGAGAAATAGTACATCTGTGGTGTTCCTGAAGAAGATTCTGTTCTCCTAAAAGTTTAGATAAATGGAACATCTATAGTTTCCTGAATAAGTTTCAGTTCCTGGAAACGTAGGGAAATAGAACATCTGTGATTTTCCTGAAGTAGACTCAGTTCCCGGAAACGTGTAGAGAAATGGTACGCCTGTGATTTTCCTGATGGTGTTCTCTGAAACTTGTAGAGAAAGCGTACATTTAACCATTCACATCATCATCACTTAGCCCAGTAATTGATTGCAACGGTAATGTGCTCTGTAGTCGTGTTGTCACTAGGGATGGGCGAATCTACTCGCTAGGACTCGTTACTCGGCGAGTAGTAAGGGACTCGCAGGACTCGGTACTCTGCGAGTTTCCCAGTGATTACTCGCACGAGTCCAATGCAAATCAATATCAATCCTAGTTTTGTCAGAAACGCTGAAACTAGGATTGCCATTGTTTGCATTAGACTCGCGAGTAATCACTGGCTACTGTGCCAGTGATAACAGGGAAACTCGCAGATAACTGCTGTTTCTTTGCAAGCCGAGTCCAGCTGTCTTCTCTGTGCAGCTCCAGGGTCCTAGAGCCCGCCTGCTGCCTGATGTAGTAGTGCTGAGATTGTTCTCAGTCTGCTCATTCCCTGTGTACAGACATGAATGTCTGTGCACAGAGATGATGTAGCAGAGCTGAGATTGTTCTCAGTCTGCTCATTCCCTGTGTACAGACATGAATGTCTGTGCACAGAGATGATGTAGCAGAGCTGAGATTGTTCTCAGTCTGCTCATTCCCTGTGCATAGACATCTATATTTATGCACAGGGGATGTAGCAGAGAGGACATCGCGTTTTGGACTGCGTCGGACGGAAGAGGATTTTTTTTAATCAAAGATGGAGTCCCTAATGGCTTTTTTTTTTATTTCTAATAAAACATTTTCCTTGTGTTGTGTTTTTTTTAAAACAATTTAATAGAAATTCATGGTGGTCATGTCTAATATTGGCGTGACCGCCATAAATTTCGGGCTTAGGGCCAGCTGATAATACAAAGCTGGCCCTAACCTCTTTATTACCCAGCGTGCCACCGCTACCAGGGCCGCTGGAAGAGCGGGGTTCAGCGCCAGAGGATGGCGCTTCAATGAACGCGCCATCTTCTGGGGCGGCTGCGGGCTGCAATTTGCAGCGGGGGGTGCCCAGAAAGCTTGGGCATCCCTGCGCTGCGGATTCCAGCCCCCAGCTGCTTAGCTGTACCTGGCTAGACATAGAAATTGCGCGGAGCCCCACGCTTTTTTTTTTAATTATTTCATGAATTTCAGAGTCAGAGTCAGAGTCTCAGAGTCAGAGTCTCAGAGTCAGAATCTCAGAATTTCATGAAATAATTAAAAAAAAATGCGTGGGGCAAGGAAATTTTTTTTATTAGAAATAAAAAAAAAAGCCATTAGGGACTCCATCTTTAATTAAAAAAATCCTCTTCCGTCCGACGCAATCCAAAACGCGATGTCCTCTCTGCTACATCCCCTGTGCATATATATAGATCTCTATGCACAGGGAATGAGCAGACTGAGAACAATCTCAGCTCTGCTACATCATCTCTGTGCACAGACATTCATGTCTGTACACAGGGAATGAGCAGACTGAGAACAATCTCAGCACTGCTACATCAGGCAGCAGGCAGGCTCTAGGACCCTGGAGCTGGGGCAGCCAGAACACAGAGAAGACAGGATCTTATCTGTGCGAGTCAGCGATTACTTACAAAGTAAACGAGCAATGCAAATAAATGACAAAACTAGGATTGCTTCAGGCTGAAGCTCCGAGACACATCTGTGATTTGTAAATCTCACACTACTCGCTATTACTCGCTTCCCCATTCATTAACATTGGACTCGCTAGACTCGCAACGAGTAGCGAGTCCTGGGCTCGGACTCGCTAGAGTCAAGCGATTCCGAGTAATTTAGGATTCGCCCATCACTAGTTGTCACCACTGCAGACTGTCAGAAAAGACTGGGAGCAGAAGCAGAGAGTTAACCCTGGAGCAGACGTTGGTGAATATAGCTGAAATTATGTTCATCAAGCAAGCTGTTGGTTAAAGGCTTAATTGGTGGACCCTTTTAAATAGGGCCTGGGATAAATAATCAGTCTCCTAATAGGTCTGGCCATTACCCTCTGTAATTGTCAAACCACCCAATTCTCCATATTCAGTGTCAGTCATGCTGGCTGGGTCGTGTCATGAAATGGAGTAATGAACGAAGAGGTATGGTAGCAGTATAGTAGTTACAGTGACTTCATACTGCGGCGTGATCCGGTTCATGGCTGTCCGGGATGAGCCAGACAGCTGTGGACCGGATCAGCACACAGGACTAGAGGGCTAATTTGCCCTCCGGTCCGGTGTGCAGCCACACGCAGCTGCAGCCGCTGACAGGTCAGGAACGCGGCGCCCCCGGTCCTGACCTATCAGCAGCGGGAGCTGCGTTCGGCTGCACACCGGACCGGAGGGCAAATTAGCCCTCCAGTCCTGTGTGCTGATCCGGTCCACAGCTGTCTGACTCATCCCGGACAGCCATGAACCGGATCACACCGCAGTGTGAAGGCACCCTTACGGGCACAAGGCGATCAGGGAAACTAGTCTGACCCATGCTCTCGACCAAGCCGCTCCCCTCACTCTCCATGCTCCACGCATTAACAGGCAACCCTGGCACACCACCCTCACTAAAAACCTGAGACGGGCGTCCATTGTCGCCGAGAGGAGATGGAAAAAGTCCCACACCCCCGAGCACTTTGCTCTGTTCAAGCAATCCATCACTGACTTCAAGACGGCACAAGCAAGTGTTCTTCTCATCCCTTATAACCTCTCTGTCCCGCAACCCCAAACAGCTCTTCAAAACTTTCAACTCCTTACTTCGCCCGCCTACTCCTCCCCCTTCTCCCCTCATATCTGCTGAAGACTTTGCGACCTTCTTCAAGGAGAAGATCGACAAGATCAGAAGCAGCTTTGGTCCACTATCCCCACAACTCCCCTTCCCACCTACACTGCCCTCCTCCTCCATCAGCCACTTCCCCCCCATAACTGAAGACCAACTCTACTCCCTCCTGTCAAAGTCACACCTCACCACCAGCGCCCACGACCCACTCCCATCCCACCTCATTCCGAACCACACCTCCATTTTCATCCCAGCCCTCACCCACCTCTTTAACCTTTCACTTAGCACTGGTGCCTTCCCCTCGGCCTTTAAACACGCCCTAATCACGCCCATCCTAAAAAAAACCTCACTTGACCCTACCTCTGTCTCTAACTATCGCCCCATATCTCTTCTCCCATTCGCCTCTAAGCTACTTGAACAGCACGTCCACACCGAACTGTCCTCTCACCTCTCCTCGTGCTCCCACTTTGACTGCCTACAGTCCGGCTTCCGACCCCTCCATTCCACCGAAACAGCCCTGACCAATGTCACCAACGACCTACTGACCGCCAAGAACAAACACCACTACTCCATCCTCCTCCTTGACCTGTCTGCCGCCTTCGACACGGTTGACCACTCCCTTCTTCTCCGGATCCTGGAATCCCTTGGCATCACCCACCTTGCCCTCTCCTGGATCTCCTCATACCTAGCGGACCGGACCTTCAGCGTCTCGCACTCCCACACCTCCTCCTCACCCTACCCCCTTTCTGTCGGAGTCCCCCAAGGTTCGGTCCTGGGACCCCTACTTTTCTCCATTTACACTCTCGGCCTAGGGCAACTCATCGAGTCCCATGGCCTCCAGTACCACCTCTACGCCGACGACACCCAAATCTACCTGTCAGGCCCTGACATCACCTCCCTACTCTCCAAAATCCCACAATGCCTTTCCGCCATCTCATCCTTCTTCTCTGCTCGCTTCCTTAAACTCAACATGGACAAAACTGAATTCATAGTCTTCCCCCCAAGAAATTCCACCCCACCTCCCAACCTATCCATCTGCATCAACGACTGCGCCCTCTCCCCAGTCCCCCAAGCCAAGTGCCTCGGGTAATCCTTGACTCCTCCCTATCCTTCAAGCCCCACATCGAGGCCCTCACCACATCCCTCCGGCTCCAGCTCAAGAACATCTCACGGATCCGCTCCTTCCTCACCCACGACACCGCTAAATCACTCATCCATGTTCTTATCATCTCCCGCCTTGACTACTGCAACCTCCTTCTCAATGGCCTCCCGGCTAACTCCCTCACACCTCTCCAGTCTATTCTCAACTCCGCTGCCCGACTAATCTACCTGTCCTCCCGCTAATCCCCTGTCTCCCCCCCTCTGCCAAGCCCTTCACTGGCTCCCCGTCTCCAAGAGATCCCAATTCAAAACACTAACCATGGCGTTCAAAGCCATACACAACCTGGCCCCACCATACATCTCCGACCTGGTCTCCCGATACCTACCCTCACGCAACCTCCGCTCCTCCCAAGAACTCCTCCTCTGCTCCCCCCTCATCACCTCTTCGCACAACCGAGTCCAGGACTTCTCCCGGGCATCTGCCTTACTCTGGAACTCTCTGCCAGAACACGTCAGACACTCTCCTACTCTGAGTAGCTTCAAGTGTCACCTGAAGACTCACCTGTTCCGTCAAGCCTACAACCTGCCATGAGACCCAGGAGACCGCCCCATACCTGACATTCCCCCATCCTACTGTATCCTAACCCACCCCTCATAGACTGTGAGCCCTCGTGGACAGGGTCCCTGCCCCTCCTGTACCTGTATGTCCTGATCGCCTAGATTTAGTGTACTTGTTTTTGTATCCCTTATACTAATGTAAAGCGCCATGGAACCTAATGGCGCTATATAAATAAATAATAATAATAATAACCCATAGACTGGGGGTCCCTAGCTGACCCTGTTCCCAGAAGTACCTGGGATATCTGGGATATCCCAGATATCTGGCCACCACCCTTGCCCTTCTCCTGACCAGCACTAGGTTATAACACCCTCAACTCCACCCAGGGACCAGTATAAGCACAGCAACTCCAGACAGATGGCAATCTCCACAAAGCTACAAAGCAAGGCTTCAGCAGAACAGCACATGGCGCCTACACTGCACAATGTCTTTGCAGAGAATGAACTCTTTAAACGACATCAGCTCATGGCTAATGGGATTATTTAAAGTCTGGGGGAGTGGACAACCAGCAGATCACCTGGAGATCCACAGAAGTTAACACTTAATAGACTAAAGGAAATTAACTCCATTTAACTACTGCAGAGCAACTCAGAGACTGCGGAGTAGTCTACTCTACATGGGATAAGTGGCACTTGCTGATAAGGAGTGGGAGCACCATATACTCGGCACCAATATTTATCATTGTCTTTACTGAATTATACAGTTTAGTCAAAATGCTGGCAAAGCACAGATTCATGGTAAATTAATCCATTATATATGAATACTGTAAAATCTTTAACTAAAGTCATCAGTGAGCATCGGTGGATATGCCTGGAATACTGAGAAGAGCTATGCAGAGTAAAGTGTCATCAAAATCTGAGATTAGGGTCAACGTCTACACAACAGCATGGTGCCACCTATTAGGAGGTGCAATCTTGAAGATGAGCCCAATATTTTGTAGATTGTCTTGATTGAAAAAAATAAAACTTTCTTTGCCTTTTAACAATTTGAAATGTATCTAAAAATGTAGTATTTGACAAGCGTGTATAAACGGTGAGCATATTTAATTGTTTGCGTCTTGATCTGATGAAACCAACATTAGGAGCTGTGAAATTGAAAACGACCTAATTAAACAGCTTGTATGATTACCGTAGCCTTCTATTTAAATGTGTCACTTTCTCGTGATAGAAATTCGAAAGGAGAAAAGATTAAAAGTTTGCTGGAAAAAGACAAACAAAGAGAACTTAGAAGCTCCCTCATTAACTCCGGTGAACTCGCAACCACTTAGCTCCGGCACCAACACTTTGACTGATTTTATTTGCTCTAACTTTTATTATAAACAAAATTGCATGAAATAATGAAGCCTTAACCCATGGGTGGTGGAAGTATTGTCAGCAATTAGTGGTCATTCTGCAAAATCTACATTCAGATGGAGCTTTTAATGAGCAGTGAAACGTCTGGATCCATCGACATCAATGGAAAATGATTACTTCCTTTATTTTTCTTACGACAAATGACCCTTGTATTCATCTTCTTAAAGAGCATCTGTCAACAGGAAATGCTCTTAGGAATGTGTAGATCTAGATAATGAAGGATATAATAAATATGCATGCACATCCACCTCTCCAATCATGAACTATTGAAATGCCAGTGTTACAAGCGTGGTATCGGGTGATCTCTGGTAGTCCCATAACTGAGAAGATGTCACTTTATTCTAATTGTGCATTTTAAAGCTCAGTTCTAAGATCAGTGGGGTCCCATTGGTCAGACGTCTAATAATTACGTTATCCTGTGGAGAGGTGATGGCTTTACAAATTAGGAGTAACCCTTTAAGTCCCCTTACTTGACTTATTGCTGGTTCTTTACTGTATACGAGTCTGTGACTGCAGGCTTCTGAATCCTTCAGCACGCAGTGTGCCTGCTGTCAGGATTTTCCTGCGAGCACCGGTACAGTGCCGACTAGACCTGAGTGGCCTCACTTTATAAAAGTGAACTGAGCGAGGCTGGACATGTCTAGTTGAAATGTGGTCGGTATTATGCAATCGCAAACTTGACGTCACCGACATTGGACAATCCCGACAGTGCGCACAATGCACTCTGTGAGGATTCACAAATGTGCAATAACATACAATGACTGCACAAGCCTGGACAGCCCTTTTTCAGGGGTATGTTTAACCTTCTCACACATTGTTATTTAATTCAGAGTAATGAAAAGTTATGGAATTTTACAATACGCCTTGACTAAAAATCTATGATACCTACAGCTCCTGTGATTTACGTATTTCACTCACAACAGACTACAAACAAAACTTGTACAGTGTGATCCAGAAACCACACTCATTTTTGTTTGCAACCCACAACTTGCAAAAATACATTCGATAGGTAATAAAGATGTAGGGAACAGATGAGAAGCAGCATGACTTCTCGGCACGACTACACACACTTTGTTTGTAGTCTGTTACCATGGAGATACATAGAACTGCACATGAGCTGTAGATACAAAAAGAGATTTCTAATCAAGCATTTTTATTCATTCTAGAGCATTAAAGAGTGGATCATACCTTCTGTCATATCCTGGATGGATCCTATAAGAAGAGAATGCTGCTCATAGTAATTCTTGGCATCAGTCCTAAAATATAGCAACCAGTTTGTCCAGTTTATGTTAATAAAATGTAAAAAAAAGTTCATAAAAAGATAAGGAAAAAAATGTAAGCAAAATGTTAGAAAATCATATACCGTATATCATATGCATATACAGTCATATGAAAACGTTTGGGCACCCCTCTTAATCTTACTCTTTTTTTTTTTTTATTTGGGTTTTTGCAACAGCTATTTCAATGTGATATATGTAATAACTCATGGACACAGTAATATTTCAGGATGGAAATGAGGTTTATTGTACTAACTGAAAATGTGAAATATGCATTATTTCAAAATTTGACAGGTGCTAAAATATGGGCACCTCAACAGAAAAGTGACATTAATATTTAGTAGATCCACCTTTTGCAAAAATAACAGCCTCTGGTCGCTTCCTGTAGCTGTTAATGAGTTCCTGGATCATGGATGAAGGTATTTTTGACCATTCCTCTTTACAAAACAATTCCAGTTCAGTTAAGTTTGATGGTCGCTGAGCATGGACAGCCCGCTTCAAAACATCCCA
The DNA here is from genome assembly GCA_033576535.1 of Allobates femoralis. NCBI lineage: Eukaryota > Metazoa > Chordata > Amphibia > Anura > Aromobatidae > Allobates > Allobates femoralis. Next base: position 534,135,944 of record JARQOC010000005.1, read on the forward strand.
CAGATGTTCAATGATATTCAGGTCTGGGGACTGGGATGGCCATTCCAGAACATTGTAATTGTTCCTCCGCTTGAATGCCTGAGTAAATTTGGAGCGGCGTTTTGGATCATTGTCTTGCTGAAAGATACATCCCCGGTGTAACTTCAACTTTGACACTGATTCTTGAACATTATTCTCAAGAATCTGCTGATACTGAGTGGAATCTATGCGACCCTCAACTTTAACAAGATTCCCGCCGGTGCCGTCATTGGCCACACAGCCCCAAAGCATGATGGACCCTCCCCCAAATTTGACACTGGGTAGCAAGTGTTTTTCTTGGAATGCTGTGTTTTTGTGGCGCCATGCATGACGCCTTGTTGTATGACCAAACAACTCAATCTTTGTTTCATCAGTCCACAGGACCTTCTTCCAAAATGAAACTGGCTTGTCCAAATGTGCTTTTGCATACCTCAGGCGACTCTGTTTGTGGCGTGCATGCAGAAACGGCTTCTTTCGCATAAAGCTTCTCCTTGTGCAGTGTGCGCTGTATTGTTGACCGATGCACAGTGACACCATCTGCAGCAAGATGATGTTGCAGGTCTTTGGAGGTGGTCTATGTTCCTCACAGTGGAAACTGATAGGTTTAATCTCTGAGACAACTTTTTGTATCCTTCCCCTGAACAACTATGTTGAACAATCTTTTTTTTCAGATCATTTGAGAGCTGTTTTGAGGAGCCCATGATGCCACTCCTCAGAGAAGATGCAACTAGGAGAACAACTGGCAAGTGGACACCTGAAATAGCTTTTCTCATGATTGGATACACCGGGCTATGAAGTACAAAGCTCAATGAGGTTACCAAACCAATTTAGTGCTTCAGTAAGTCAGTAAAAAGTAGTTAGGAGTATTCAAATCATGAAAATCAGAAGGGTGCCCATACTTTGGTACCTGTCAAATTTTTGAAATAATGCATATTTCACATTTTTGGTTAGTACAATAAACCTCATTTCAATCCAGAAATATTACTGTGTCCATCAGTTATTACATATATCACACTGAAATAGCTGTTGCAAAAAAAACAATTTTAAACAAAAAAAAATGAGTAAGATTAAGAGGGGTGCCCAAACTTTTTCATATGACTGTAAAAAAGAAAGAAAGAAGCATAGCCCTAATATCAACCACACCGATGGATCTAGTTTTTGTGCTGTATTCTGATTGCAAGAAGCAGAATATTTATCTCACTAAATCCATGACCAGTAGTCCTTATGCCACTAGTTTTTTTTTTACCCCACCTGGTGCTCATAGACTTGCATTGAGTGCTTGTAACGTAACTTTTGACTTCCAGCCACTCAGAAGTTATAGGGACAAGATGTCGCCATGGGACTGGAGCGGAGCGGAAAGTATGAAGCTGCTGGAGAACAAGGCTATGAATAGGGTGAGGGGACTTGGATGTAAAGCACCACTACAGCAGTAAAAGTAAAATGTTAATGTGGTGTTCTACATACTAAAAAGCTTGAGACCTCAAGTAGTGATGGGCGAGTCCTAAATTACTCGGAATCGCTTGACTCTAGCGAGTCCGAGACCAGGACTCGCTACTCGTTGCGAGTCTAGCGAGTCCAATGTTAATGAATGGGGAAGCGAGTAATAGCGAGTAGTGTGCGATTTACAAATCGCAGATGTGTCTCGGAAGCTTCAGCCTGAAGCAATCCTAGTTTTGTCAGAAATTCTAACAAAACTAGGATTGGCGTTGACTTGCATTGGACTCGATTACTGTGCAAGTAATCACAGGGAAAGTAATCACAGTGAAACTCGCACAGTAAGGAGTCAGGCTGTCTGCTCTGTGCAGGCTGCCGCAGCTCCAGGGTCCTAGAGCCCGCCTGCTCTTCCTGTGTGTAGCAGAGCTGAGATTGTTCTCAGTCTGCTCATCCCTGTGCATAGACATCTATATCTATGCACAGGGATGTAGCAGAGAGGACATCGCGTTTTGGACTACGTCGGACGGAAGAGAATTTTTTTAATTAAAGATGGAGTCCCTAATGGCTTTTTTTTTTATTTCTAATAACATTTTTTCTCTGTGTTGTGTTTTTTTTAAAACAATTTAATATTGGCGTGACCGCCATAAATTTCGGGCTTAGGGCCAGCTGATAATACAAAGCTGGCCCTAACCTCTTTATTACCCAGCGTGCCACCGCCACCAGGGCCGCTGGAAGAGCGGGGTTCAGCGCCAGAGGATGGCGCTTCAATGAACGCGCCATCTTCTGGGGCGGCTGCGGGCTGCAATTTGCAGCGGGGGGTGCCCAGAAAGCTTGGGCCTCCCTGCGCTGCGGATTCCAGCCCCCAGCTGCTTAGCTGTACCTGGCTAGACATAGAAATTGCGCGGAGCCCCACGCATTTTTTTTTTTATTATTTCATGAAATTCATGAAATAATAAAAAAAAAAGGGCTCCTCTATATTCTTGTGTCTGGCCAGGTACAAATAGGCACCTGGGGGTTGGGGGCAGCCCGTCGCTGCCTGCTGGATCCGGCTGGTTCCAGAAATACGGCGAAGCCCATGTAATTTTTTTTCTGAAAAATCAATAAAATAATCCTAAAAAAGGGACTGCATCTTTATTAACCCCTCACCCATGGTCCAGGGGTTAATAAAGATGCAGTCCCTTTATTTACATTGTTTTGTAGATTTGTCAGAAAAAAATTTCACGTGGGCTTCGCCGTATTTCTGGAACCAGCCGGATCCAGCAGGCAGCGACGGGCTGCCCCCAACCCCCAGGTTCCTATTTGTACGTGGCCGGACACAAGAATATAGGGGAGCCCTTTTTTTTATTATTTCATGAATTTCATGAAATAATAAAAAAAAAATGCGTGGGGCTCCGCGCAATTTCTATGTCTAGCCAGGTACAGCTAAGCAGCTGGGGGCTGGAATATGCAGCGCAGGGAGGCCCAAGCTTTCTGGGCACCCCCCGCGGCAAATTGCAGCCCGCAGCCGCCCCAGAAGATGGCGCGTTCATTGAAGCGCCATCCTCTGGCGCTGAACCCCACTCTTCCAGCGGCCCTGGTGGCGGTGGCACGCTGGGTAATAAAGGGGTTAATACCAGCTTTGTTATACAAGCTGGTATTAAGCCCGAGATTCTTAATGTCAGGCCACGTTTGACCCGGCCACTAAGAATCTCCAATAAAGGGTTAAAAAAACACAACACAGAGAAAATTTTTTATTAGAAATAAAAAAAAAAAGCCATTAGGGACTCCATCTTTAATTAATAAAATCCTCTTCCATCCGACGTAGTCCAAAACGCGATGTCCTCTCTGCTCATCCCTGTGCATAGATATAGATGTCTATGCACAGGGAATGAGCAGACTTAGAACAATCTCAGCTCTGCTACATCAGGCAGCAGGCGGGCTCTAGGACCCTGGAGCTGTGGCAGCCAACACACTGAGCAGACAGGACTCTTATCTGTGCGAGTTTCCCAGGAATTACTTGCAAAGTAAACGAGTCCAATGCAAATAAATGGCAAAACTAGGATTGCTTCAGGCTGAAGCTTCCGAGACACATCTGTGATTTGTAAATCTCACACTACTCGCTATTACTCGCTTCCCCATTCATTAACATTGGACTCGCTAGACTCGCAACGAGTAGCGAGTCCCGGGCTCGGACTCGCTAGAGTCAAGCGATTCCGAGTAATTTAGGATTCGCCCATCACTAGTTACTATGCGAGTAATCACTGGGAAACTCGCAGAGTACCGAGTCCTGCGAGTCCCTTACTACTCGCAGAGTAACGAGTCCTAGCGAGTAGACTCGCCCATCCCTAACCTCAAGGAATATTGGATACTAACCCATATTTGCACAATAAATATCATTATATTAATCTCTTCATCAACCTGGACTAGCAATGTGAAAGGTGTTCTCTGATTCTCTGGTTTAAGTAAGTCATTACCTAGGTCACATAGGTGAGGATTTATTGATCGTGAGGGGTCCAACCATGTGACTGAGGTAATAAGTTACTGATCATGGGGGGGTCCGACCAATGTATAGAATGGGGAACTTTTACACCAGTTAAAATGGAGCTATATTGCCCATATTTGACCACTGGTCCAGTCAGTCCCAGTAGGGCTGTTGAGCATCGTGCAAGGATTTTTCTGACACAGCCCTATAGAGAATGGATGGAACAGCAGGGATACATCGGACCTGCCACTTTGTTTTGAATCTCGCGTAAATGTTCCTTGTTCTGCCGATCACTGCAGGTCCCAGTGGTCGGACCTCACTAATCAATACGTTTTTTTTTTACTGGAGAACTCCATTAAGGTTTTCTAGCTCCCCAGGAATATTATTAATACCTTGGCCTCAGATATAAAGATGTAAGATGTAACACCTATGGAATGTTATATACTCATATTTTAAGCAGTGATGGAGGAAGAGAATATTGGAAACTGTTGATGCCACTATTGGACTTGGAAAGTCCCCAAGCTCCATCCCTATCTCAACCAAAACCATATTTTTGCTGGTGCTTTGGAAATGATTCTTCTGTAGGAGGGGGACATTCGTCAAATGTTTTGGTGACTTTGACTCTAATATATGAGCATGAAGGAGTTAATGCAGAATATTGACTCGAATTGGCGATTCTACAATATAACATCTTCTTGGCTGATATAAAATTATGACCACGTCGTCCATTATTGTACTTCTGTGAAATGCCCATGTCTGTACAGAGTTTCCATCCTCCGTGTGTCCAGGTCAGTGAATGATGTGTTGAAGTGTCACCATTGAAAACCTAATGTATCCATATCAGTCTCAAAATATGAACCCGAATGTTGTAAAGTGAAGCATTTAGGAACATTACAGGGACAGGTAATTGCTGCACATCTCCTACTATTTAGTAAAGGCTGATGTTTCGGGAGCCCTTCACATTACATTACCATAAACAGACCTAAATGGATCATTAGAACTTGATGTACTCTCATTTCCAGGGACACATCGTGGTCAGGAACAAGCATCCACCCCCACTTTCTACAAAAAAAAAATCTACCAGCACATAATCTAGCAATACTATAGAAAAACATATCGCTGGTTTTGAAGGGAATCTTTCACCTGTTATGTAATCAGAGAGCAGCATGATGCAGGGGCACATACCCTGATTCTGGCAATGTGTCACTTGCTGATCTGCTTTGTCATTTTGGTAAAATCACATTTTTTTCTACTGCAGATCTAGCAGAGCTGTGGATAACCCTTCCCACACCACTGATTGGCAGCTTTCTATGTACACTATATATTGATATAAAGATGCTAATCAGTGGTGGGGGCAAGTTATTCGGAGCACTGGACTAGGAGGCACCTAGTCCTGTAATGATCATCTCCTGCTGATAAAACATTGCTTTTTTATAGCTACATGAGGACTTATGTTTTCCAAGACTCACTGCAGTTTTGAATGAGATCATTCATTCTTTTTCATTTTACCATATGTAGCACCTGCTGTGGAAGCTATGTATAGAGTGCCTGAAACCAGGGGCGTAACTACCGGCATAGCAGACGTAGCGGTCGCTTTGGGGCCCGGCCCTTGTTTGGGGCCCGGACCCAGCGCCGCTACGCTGCTATCCGGTCAGCTACAGGCCACCCCCCAGTAGGTATATACAGGCCCCCCACTCCTCTGCTGCACACGTCACCTGTAAAGGAATACATCATACTTACTTATCTCTGCCGGCTGCCGCCGCTCTGCACCGCGCTCCGTCTTCATCCGGCTTCTTCCTGGTTGTGACGTCATTGCCTGTGCCCGGCGGTCACAACCAGGAAGAAGCCAGATGAAGACGGAGCGTGGTGCAGAGCGGTGACAGCGGCAGCCGGCAGAGGTAAGTAAGTATGATGTATTCCTTTACAGGTGACGTGTGCAGCAGAGGAGGAGTGGGGGACCTGTATATACACACTGGGGGCCTGTATATTCCCACTGGGGGCCTGTATATTCCCACTGGGGGCCTGTATATTCCCACTGGGGGCCTGTATATTCCCACTGGGGGCTGTATATACCCACTGGGGGCCTGTATATACCCACTGGGGCCTGTATATACCCACTGGGGGCCTGTATATACTCACTGGGGCCCTGTATATACTCACTGGGGCCCTGTATATACCCACTGGGGCCCTGACTGTATATACCCACTGGGGGCCTGTATATACCCACTGGGGGCCTGTATATACCCACTGGGGGCCTGTATATACTCACTGGGGCCCTGTATATACCCACTGGGGCCCTGACTGTATATACCCACTTGGGGCCTGTATATTCACACTGGGGGCCTGTATATTCCCACTGGGGGCCTGTATATTCCCACTGGGGCTGTATATACCCACTGGGGGCCTGTAAATACCCACTGGGGCCTGTATATACCCACTGGGGGCCTGTATATACCCACTGGGGGCCTGTATATACTCACTGGGGCCCTGTATATACTCACTGGGGCCCTGTATATACCCACTGGGGCCCTGACTGTATATACCCACTGGGGGCCTGTATATACCCACTGGGGGCCTGTATATACCCACTGGGGCCCTGACTGTATATACCCACTGGGGCCCTGTATATACCCACTGGGGCCCTGACTGTATATACCCACTGGGGGCCTGTATATACCCACTGGGGCCTGTATATACCCACTGGGGGCCTGTATATACCCACTGGGGCCCTGTATATACCCACTGGGGAGGCTGCTGTATACCACTGGGGCTGCTGTATATACTGCTGGGGCCTGTATATACCACTGGGGAGGCTGCTGTATACCACTGGGGCTGCTGTATATACTGCTGGGTCCTGTATATACCACTGGGGAGGCTGCTGTATACCACTGGGGCTGCTGTATATACTGCTGGGGCCTGTATATACCACTGGGGAGGTTGCTGTATACCACTGGGGCTGCTGTATATACTGCTGGGGCCTGTATATACCACTGGGGAGGTTGCTGTATACCACTGGGGCTGCTGTATATACCACTTGGGAGGTTGCTGTATACCACTGGGGCTGCTGTATATACCACTGGGGAGGCTGCTGTATACCACTGGGGCTGCTGTATATACCACTGGGGAGGCTGCTGTATACCACTGGGGCTACTGTATATACTGCTGGGGCCTGTATATACCACTGGGGAGGCTGCTGTATACCACTGGGGCTACTGTATATACTGCTGGGGCCTGTATATACCACTGGGGAGGCTGCTGTATACTACCACTGGGGAGGCCTGTATACCACACTGCTGGGGGCTGTATACCTATGCTGGGGTCCACCCTCGGCTTATACACGAGTCAATAGGTTTTCCCAGGTTTTGGGGGCAAAAGTAGGGGGGTCGGCTTATACACGAGTATATACGGTAAACTGGGTGGCGTCAGACTGTTAACACTGATTCGGTAAGGGTGTGTGTCTTGAAGGGGGCGTGTCATTGGGGGCATGTCTTGGAGGGGGCCCCGTTCAAAAGTTTGCTATGGGGCCCTGCCAGTTCTAGTTACGCCCCTGCCTGAAACTACAATTTCCAAGAGGCTTAGCTCCTCACAAAAGCCTGGGAGAGGAGGAGCAACAGAGGACAGTATTAATTGGCTAAACAGTTTGGAGCGGAAGGGAGGAGTGAACTGTCCTGCTGGAAATGTGTGTGGTCAGCCATCATGGCAGTGTGAAAGTGATACTTCAGAATTGAAGTCCTGAGAGCTCTGCAAGCTTTGTGTGACAAGGCTGTGAGCCCTGGAGCTACATCACAACTACTGACCAGCCAGATTACCAGGAACTGCATTCAACCACCTGGATTCCCACCTAGAAGAAGGATTCTACCTGCAATTCCCAGCCTTTCATCACAACTGGATCCAGAGACTCCCACTTGGAATGCTGGATGAATACAGATATGCTGCAAAAGCAGTGAGTAGTTACTGCTGGGACTTAATGGTTACAGCAAGCGTGTCAACATCCGCGGCAACTGGGCCCCAGTCTGGGACCATCATTTGTATAGCTGCAGCCATTTGTAGGATTCTGGTGATTAGATAAGAGTGTAATTGTTGTGTGTTAATGTGGAAGCATCACCCCCAACATTCAGGGTTCTGTCCAACGCACAACTTGTACCTTTTATACAATATTGCATTGCATTATTTGTTTGCTGTTCCTTTGTATTACCTCTGCAATTGGCCTCTTTTATCCTCCTGTAAATAAACCTGTAAATATGTGTCGAGCCCCAGTACTCGGGTACCAGGCTCGGTGGGTCATTTTAGGGATGTCACAGGTGGCAGCGCCTGATCCCGTGGCCTGGGTGACACTTCAAAAAGGGTCTATTTACAGGGGATAAGAGTTTCTCATGTGACGCCACCTGTAGTACCTGGTGATGGGTCACCAGCGCCGTCACAGTCCGCCGGAGGGTGGATGGTAGTGTGGCTAAGTTGGCAAAGCCCCCTACAGGTAGGGATGTTCCTCCGGGGCAGCGTTCCTGGAAAAAGAACAAGTTGATGTAGGAAAACACACTTTGAGGCAAAGTCACTTACTCCTAGGTACTTTACTGTCAACTTGTAGCAGCATCAAACAAAGTTCACAGTCCAGCATTAGATGTTAGAATAACAGGCAGCTCTACGGGTGGCTGCAAGTGCATCCCAGGTGGTATAGTGGAACCCGTGGTGTACCTTCGTTGACTAACCTGTGTCCTTTCTTCCCCATCTAGGAAGGGCCTATACCCAGTAGCTCTGTGTAGGTAGTATCGGGGGTCCTCTCCCTTGTGGTGAGGAAGCAGGCAGAGTGCTGTGGCTGATAAACAAGCCACAGCAGCCAGTTGCCGACTGCAAAGCTGAACTCTGGCCGGATCCTCGGGCCCGGCGTTCCCGTGGTGGACTGGAGTATCCCCTGGAGTATGGTCGCTCCACTCTGGGGATCTCCCTTTCTCTCAAGGGCCTGGAATGCTCGCGTTGGGCGCCCTCTTTCAGGACCTCCTCAAGGCCCCTTCTTCCCTCCGGTTCGGCTTGAAACCGCCCCGGGATGACTTTCCGCCTCGTTCCACTTAGCAAAAAGCCCTCCAACCGTCCTAACTCCTCTCCTCCTCCTCCATCCAACCAACCAACCTCTCTGAGCTCCCCTGGGGGTGATTATATCCCCTCCCGGGTAACCTCCCACCGCTCAACTAATGTGGGAGTGCTGGGAATGGGTCCCACCCACCAACCTAGGGTCCACTTGCAGCTGGGGCAATTACACCTCTTTTACGGGTGCAATACCCCTCTGTGACGCCTGACCATGCGAGGCGCCACATATGTTTAACCTAATCTTTTGTGAGTGCGTACAGTGCATGGACAGGGTTATCCCCGATTTGACCTCTGGCAGAAGAGGAAGACCCCTCTGCATTCCCCTAAAACTCTTATCAAGATTCGGGTGGAAGCAGTTCGCCATATCAAGGTGAGAGCTACCGAACATCCTGCCCCTGGCAGTACCTTAAAGGGTGTTACACATATAATATACATCAAGTTAATGCAAAGACTCAACATTTACATTGATATTCTGCATCATAAAATGGAGAATCAAGACCCATAATTGCTATAATAAAAGCAGGGTTTTTTATTTTTTTACTGAAACCTACATTAAAAGAATACATATAACTATACGTTCAAAGTTTAGTTAATCCTAATACTGGGATTATTTACACTTTGAAAGTATAGTTATATTTATTCTTTTAATGTATGTTTCAATGTAAAAAACTGATTTTATTTTCCCAATTATGACTCTTGGTTCTCCATTACATGATTTATCCTATTGAGTCGCTTTATCAAAATATTTTGAGAAAACTATTGTAAAATGAATGTCTGGACCTATTTTAGTAATGTTGGTATCTAGCATGCAGAGCGGATTGCAGAAGTATTGGAGAAAATTAGGGGTCAATGGTGTCAATGTTGAGTCTTGATGTATTTGTCAAAAGTTTAAAAACTTATGGAATGTTGATTGTACGTCAGTAACTATGGAAACGAAAATATATAGCTTGCAGCACCCCACACGGAGTCAAGGTATATGGTCTCACCCTCAAGGCAGCGCACGTCCCTCCAACTCCATCCTGGAGTATGTATCAAAATTCCAAAGTACGACAGCGCTCCACACAGCCGATGCAATCTAATAGATGTCTTTTTATTCCATCATATATAGTGCACTGGTGGAATAAAAGCACATTATTAGATTGCATCGGCTGTGTGGAGCGCTGTCGTACTTTGATATAGTAGCCATGGAAACATCAGACTAAAAGATCTATTAATGCTGAAGCTGCAAAAATTGTGAAAACCAAAGTTTGTATCAGACTCAAAACTGTTGGCCACGAGTGTATACTAGATATATTTGACGCGCCCCAGGGCTCGGGTACTCAGCTCTCAGGCGGGCTTCGGGGATGTCACGAGTGGCTTGCCCGAAGCCGTGGCCCTGGTGGTCAACTAAATAAGAAGGGGGGGATTGAATTATGGGAATAAGTTTTTGTCTTCGTGACGCCACCTGCTGAGTCTGGTGATGCCCACCAGCGCCGCCACAGTCCTCCGGTGGTTGGTGGTATTGCGGCTTAGATGGATTAGTCCCCGCAGGCGGGACTGAACCACCGGGGCAGTGATGCTGTAAAGCAAACAGTTTATATTGAAAAGATGCAGCAGAGTCGAGACTTCACTTCACTGGGTAACTTTACTGGAAGAACTTTGCCAAAGTCATACAGTTCAGCAGCTCTATTGATGGTATAACGGCAAATGCTGCGAATGCTGAAATTGGAATGTCTGGCTGTAGATGGATCCCTCCTTATGTTCCTTTCTTTCTCCTTCTGTCCTTTGCCTCCCAGTGGCGGTGAAGTCTGACTTCTTGAAGACAGTCTAACCTCCAGCTGCTTCCCTTCCCTTCTCTCTCCCTCCTTTGCGGTCTCTGGGACAACCTTCTCTTAAGCTAAGCAGTGGCCTCTGCTCCTAGCTTTTGGCTCTCTTTTAGTTTTGACTCACTCAGGAAACTGGGGCTGTATTTATAATACCCCCGTTCTTCGGATGCTCTGTGAGCTATGTAGGATCTCACAGTTACGGGTTGGTACCCGTTTTCCTTCTTTGAACTGGCTCGCTTCTAAGCCTCTGTTCCTTCTCTCTGTTTTCTGGGACTGTGCTGGGCCCCTCAGCCGCGGAGACCCTCCTAGCTCCAGCTCTTACTCCAGATCTTCCTCTAACTCCGACTCGTTCTGAGCAACTCACTAGTTCCCCCTAGAAGCCACTATATATCCTCCCGGGGTCCCTCCCACCTACTACTCTAGTGTGTGGGTCTTACTCTAGGGTTCCATCTAGGAGACCCAGACCCCCTGTTAGGCCCCTTTCACATCAGCATTTTTCGCTGATTGCAGCAGATTCGGCAGATTTACTGCATCTGCCGCCTGACCGCATTTTTTTGCGTCTGCAACTGCCGGATCGTAGAAATACTGCACTTGCCACACCTGTCGCAAGCCCCATAGACAATGCATGGGGCTTGCCGCAAGTGTGCCGCAAGTGCGACCGTTAGGCGGCAGATGCGGTAAATCTGCCGGATCTCCCGCAATTTGAAGAAAAAAAAAAAATGTGAAAGGGGCCTTACTCCTTACTACCCCGTGGCAGTGATGGCTCTTTGTTTATCCGTTCGCATAAGTTTCCCCTTTGCATATGTTTCCATTTTACCATCTTTATACATTTTTCTTATATGTGAAATAAAGGTTTCCCAAACCTCTTCTATTGATCTGTCCCTGTTACGCTCCATTATTTTTATGAGGAGCATAAACCATCATGCAAATAGCCCCATAAATTATTATATGTCCATGTTCTGTGCATAAAAAAATGAAATAATGTTCGGATGATAAATACTGACGTCTTGTACAACTATTACATTTCTGGATGTCAGAACAGCCTCTGCGTCGTACATGGTGCCGATAGACGGATGCCCCATTGGGCACCGTGTCACAGAGCTGATCGCCCCTAGTAGTCACATACCGTATGCGTCCATCTTTAACAATTACTGACAAATCAGCATTGATTTGTACCGACAGTCTAAAAAATGAAGAATTTATCACTTTCTTCCACCCTCTAAAATTAATTAAGGTGCATTAATCCACCGGTCATATCTAATTACAGAAAAAGTACAATTTTCATGAAAGTTTGCTGACATTGGGTCATATTTTCTCATATTCTTCTGAACTGAGTCTACAATAATTATATTCATCTTCATGACTTGAGCTGTAACACCGCAGATGTAATTAGGATGTGAAGTGGGGATAATAAAACAATAGTCCTGGAAGTGATATTAATCATTTTGTTGCTATGCTGCCGACATTATGGGGTTAATATAGGATCTCGTTCAGGTCAGGGTTTGATTTTTGTTCATTTGGCCCAATCTTCTCTAAAACGGATGAAGTTGAGAAGTTGAGTTAGGCCCAGGAATATTTAGACAGTGACACAACTTTTGTTATATTAGCTCTTTACCAAACCATATTTAAGGTACAGATGTATGATCAATCTGGACTTAAAGTGCAGACTCTCAGCTTTCATTTGAGGATACTCGCATCATAACTGGAGTAAGGAATTAGGAATTATAGCTCTAGATTTTGTAGCGGCCTCTTATTCTAAGGACAAAAAGTGATTGGAGAATTATCTCAAAAGCTCTTTAATGGGCTGCATGGGCTATTTTATTTAAAAGGTCTGGAGCTGATTCCAGGTGTTGTATTTGCATTTGGAATCTGTGCAACATGTAATGAAAGGAGCAGTCTATGGAACAGAAATAGACCATCATTTGGTTAAAAAAAAAGAAAACCATCAGAGAGATAGCAGAAATATTAGGTGTGGCCAAATCAACAGTTTGGTACATTCTGCAAAAAAAAAAAAGATAACACTGGTGAGCTTAGGAACTCAAAAAGGCCTGGATGCCAACAGAATACATCAGTGGTGGATGATGGCAGAATCCTTTCCAAGGTGAAGAAAAACATGTTCACAACTCCCACCCAAGTGAAGTACACTCTCCAGGAAGAAGTAGTTCTGAAAGTTGAATATTTTGCAATGACCTAGTCAATTACCAGATCTTCACCCTATTAAGCTGTATTTCACATGATTAATGAAAAACGTAAGGCAGAAAGATCCACAAACAAGCAACAAATGAAGTCCACTGCAGTAAAGGCCTGACCTAGGATTACAATGGAGTAAACCCAGTGTTTGGTGACATCCCTGGCTTCCAGACTTCAGACAGTCATTGCCTGCAAAGGATTCACTACAAAGTATTAAAAATGAACATTTTATTTATGGTAAATTTAATTTGTCCAATTGCTTTTGAGACTATAAAATGAGGAGGCTTTGTAGAAAATATTTGCAATTCCAAAATGTTTCACACGATTATTTTGTTGAATCCCTTTAAAGGGACTCTGTCAGCTCATTTTTCAGTATGATACTAATATTACGCTTAAATAGTGCCTGTGCAGACCTTTTAAAAATATGTAAAATCATTATTCTACCCTTTGTAGTTTCCTTGCTATAAGCATTTTCACACCTTGCAAGGCAGCTTGAGCATTAGTCCTCTCCATTACTTTCACAGAGGATTACTCCAGCTAGTTCCTTCTCAGGCAGCTTTCTCCTCTCTCCTCCCTCCTCTCTGTACTCAGGTTTCACATTCATTTCGGAGCTTCTAATAAGGAGACAGAGGGAGAAAGAGACTACAAGCACATATCTGCCTCACCTGATCTAGATAAAGTATGTACTCCGTTTGTTTCTCTACGCAGGTATCCCTGCTTTCCTGTGACAGATTCTGTGTTTTGTTCTGCTGCAAACAAAGAGAGCAAAGAGGAGGATACAGCCCCCCTGCACTGATCTCCTGTGCAGTGATGTGAATATGTGACATGAATATTCATCCTATGGGAGTGGACAGCAGAGAACTCACTGTGATTGACAGAGTGAATGAATCTCACTATTTGCTGTTTACAGAGGATAGGAGGGAAGTTTAAATAATAGAAACACATGAATAGAGAGGGCAGGAAATGATAGCAGATTTTTGACCTTACAGATTGCCTTTAATTAAACATTTTCATAATCAGTTTCACTTTAAATCCAAAATAGTGTTCTACAGAGCACAATTCATGTAGAATCACTCACTGTCCAAATAATTCTGGACCTAACTGTATATGTGTATGCCACCTATTGTTGGTATTTAATAATAGTTTTCTTCCTTCTGGTAGAGAGCCAATTTGCATGTGTATTTTTAACCCACGAAGCATTGCAAACAAGACTCCATATACAACTGGTCTCTTAAAAGCTCAGTTTTTTGTTTGGTTTCAGTCTCTTGTATGCAGTACAAATATGGAGTGCACCCCCCCTTCCCCCTTAATTGAGCTGGGCTTGTCATTTATAATGCCTCCCATGGCTGTCTCCATCATCAGGACCCGCTCACTCTCTGCCCTTACACATGTTGAGGTCTGTTCTGATATATAGTAAGGTTCTAATATTAATGAGTGCTAGGTACCGTCCTGATATGACGACACCTTGACGCGGTGGGATGGCTTGATGCTTTTTTTCATCAAAAATAGAGTTTACCAAGTATCCTATGTGATTTATATGCATTTTCTTTTTACTTATTTATTTACAGCAGGGTATGTGTTCATATCATTTTTAGGTTTTGTTTGTTTAGTGACCAGTGTGAACATGCTCTTATGCTTTTCATGTATACCAAGTTATTCTGCGGCTCAGTTTTTTAATTTTGTAATAATCTGATTTACACTACCGTTCAAAAGTTTGGGGTCACCCAGACAATTTTGTGTTTTCCATGAAAACTCATGCTTTTATTTACCAGATGAGTTGCAAAATGAATATAAAATACAGTCCAGACATTGACAAGGTTAGAAATAATGATTTTTAGTTGAAGTAATAATTTTCTCCTTTAAACTTTGCTTTTGTCAAAGAATGCTCCTTTGCAGCAACTACAGCATTGCAGACCTTTGGCATTCTAGCTGTTAATTTGCTGGGGTAATCTTGAGAAATTTTCCCCCATGCTTCCTGAAGCCGCTCCTATAAGTTGGATTGTCTTGATGGGCACCTTTTTGCATACCATACAGTCAAGCTGCTCCCACAACAGCTCAATGGGGTTGAGATCTGGTGACTGCGCTGGCCACTCCATTACAGATAGAATACCAGCTGCCTGCTTCTTCCCTAAATAGTTCATGTATAATTTGCTCTGGGTCATTGTCCTGTTGTAGGATGAAATTGGCTCCAGTCAAGCGCTATCCACAAGGTATGGCATGGCATTGCAAAATGGAGTGATAGCCTTCCTTATTTAAAATCCCTTTTACCTTGTACAAATCTCCCACTTTACCAGCGCCAAAGCAACCCCAGACCATCACATTACCTCCACCATGCTTGACAGATGGCGTCAGGCCTCTTCCAGCATCTTTTCAGTTGTTCTGCGTCTCACAAATGTTCTTCTGTGTGATCCAAACATTTCAAACTTTGATTTGTCTGTCCATAAAACATGTTTCCAATCTTCCTCTGCCCAATGGATGTGTTCTTTTTCCCATATTAATCTTTTGTTGATTGGCCAGTCTCGGATATAGCTTTTTTTTTTCCACTCTGCCCTGAAGGCCAGCATCCCGGAGTCGCCTCTTTATTGTAGATGTTGACACTGACATTTTGCGGGTACTACAGTTGTGGCAAAAAGTATTGACACCCCTGCAATTCTGTCAGATAATACTCAGTATCTTCCTGAAAATGATTACAATCACAAATTCTTTGGTATTATTATCTTCATTTATTTTGTCTTCAATGAAAAAGCACAAAAAGAATTGTCCTAAAGCCAAATTGGATATAATTCCACACAAAACATAAAACAGGGGGTGGACAAAAGTATTAGCACTGTTAGAAAAATCATGTCATGCTTCTCTAATTTGTGTAATTAACAGCACCTGTAACTTACCTGTGGCACCTAACAGGTGTTGGTAATGACTAAATCACACTTGCAGCCAGTTGACATGGATTAAAGTTGACTCAACCTCTGTCCTGTGTCCTTGTGTGTACCACATTGAGCATGGAGAAAAGAAAGAAGACCAAAGAACTGTCTGAGGACTTGAGAAGCCAAATTGTAAGGAAGCATGAGCAATCTCAAGGCTACAAGTCCATCTCCAAAGACCTGAATGTTCCTGTGTCTACCGTGTGCAGTGTCATCAAGAAGTTTAAAGCCCATGGCACTGTGGCTAACCTCCCTAGATGTGGACGGAATAGAAAAATTGACGAGAGATTTCAACGCAAGATTGTGCGGATGGTGGATAAAGAACCTCGACTAACATCCTAACAAGTTCAAGCTGCCCTGCAGTCCGAGGGTACAACAGTGTCAACCCGTACTGACGGGGAAAATTTTACTGTTCCACTCCCTCGCCAGTCATCCCAAATTAGACTATGAACACGTGGTACCAGATAAGAGTAAATCAGACTGAGAGAGTCCGGTTCACGCTCATAGCGTGTCCAGGTTTAATAATGACAACATACACGGCAACAACTACTGCACCCAATATCCGGGTACAGGGCATTTTGTAGTCTAAAAGATAAGCATGTAAATGTCCATGGCAGGGTGGGAGTTAGGTGGGATTAGATGGGAGTTAGGTGGAGTTAGGCTAATACATCTATCTCTGTTAGTAATAATTAGTCCTTTGTCTTCTGTGTTGAGTCCATCCTTCATCACGTCATGATGTCTTCTCTTGGCCTCTGGTATGCAGAATATCTCTAGCTTCCCATGGCACAATCTGGAACCGGCACAGTAGTGACCAATCAGCTTGTCCATTCTCAAGGCTTCTGCACAGCTATATCTTCTTTTCCAGCATACGCATCTAAGAAGACACTTTGTTTACAAAACAGCTCCTTGTTCACAGACTCATAGTGGGAAAGAAGGAAAGAAAGAAATAGATGGAGGGGGAAGAGAGACAAAGAGAGAAGAGAAAAAGAAGAGAAAGAGAGAGATGTTGGATACGTACCTGAATACAGAAAAAACTTATTGTTCCATTTAATGCTATATGAGTATAAAAACTAAGATTAATAGATAAGATATAATCCATCCTTCACAATCCCCCCTAACAATTAAGTTTTTTTTTTTTTCTGGAAGTCTATCCCTAGTCTGTCCCTAGGGAAACCTTTGAGGTTGTCCATGTGATGGGAAACGAAAAGGATTGTGGGCTTGTTCATCCGGGCGCCTCAGTAACTCCTCCCTTATGAAGGGCCCCAGGCACCCAGGACACTACTCTACTCTATCTTCACATGGAGCCCTCCCGTTGTCCCTAAACCAGTTCCCTTAACTTTATACTTAAGTAGGGGAATTCTTTGGCTGTTTGAGGGACACACCCTTGGGCATATCTTCCAAAGTGACACTCCCATTGGCTAACAGGTCAACCTCCTGATAGAGATAAGTACCGGTGGTATCTGCCTTGGTGATAACCTTTTTATATAAAGGAATAACGCAACAAAGGAATATTAACCCAACTAGGATTATGGCAATTAATATCAGGCAAACCTGTTGAAGGAACCCTTTGATCCCACCCAACCAGCTAGAAAAGAAGGATGTATCTACCCCAGCATTAGCTTTTAATTCGACTGCCAACTTAGTAATTTTCTTAAGGGCTATCATGGTTTTCCCGTTTTCCCCTGAATTTTGTGGGATATATGTACAGCATTCCTCCTTCCCCACCATTCCACAGACCCCGCCCTTTTCAGCTAGGAGCATATCAAGGGCCAATCTGTTTTGTAGCGTCATTCTAGTATTGGGACCTAGTTCCTCAACTATACCCTGGAAAGCATCTCGGCTATAGTTGACAAACCTTTGCTCACTGTAATATATGTAATTAATCCAATCAACGTTCTTATTGATCTGTACCTGTGGAATTAAGGAAGCGAATCCAGCATATACCTGATTTTGGGCCTTAAACTGGTCAGGCACCCCCCTTGGCACACCAATAGCATCAATGTATACCTGAGGGTCTTCCTCATAGCCCATGTGGAGTTGATCAATACTTCTCCTTCTCTTGATGGTCTCACTGGAAGGCTCCGGGTCCCACGGTAAGATTTTGAACTGCATAGCTAGTTTAACCAGGGTGCACTGACCTGTCCAGGCATTGGGCAACCTGGATCAGAGCTTACCATCTCCACACAACCAGTAAATATCATACATATATCGTACATGTTGGTTAAGTAATTCTGTACTTACGGAGCTGTTTTCATTACAGAATCCTAATTTAAAGGTTCCCACTAACGTTTTGTTGTTGTTGGAGGTATAGCATATATAATTGTCCTTTAGAATAACCACTTCCCCCGGAGATCTCATTCTGGGTTCTCTGTAGATTAATGGGGCATATCCTGGACAATCAGAAGAAGCTTTACCTTTCAAAAAATTTAGAACACAAATGGTTACATTTTTATTTGGAAAGACCAAAGCATGAGTGTACAGATGAGTATTTGCAGCAGCGCAGGCAATACATCCCACAGAGATATTTTGGGCCCTTACATTATATCTCATCCATTCTAACCATAAATTTTTCCTGGGGTAAACTGGGTTTCTACAGAGAAGACCTCTTTCCAATTAAGGCCTGGGACGGGGACTACCTCATCAAGTATAGCTTGTAACTGGTCTCCTGACCCAGGTGTCTGTTTATCAATGATAGGGGTGCTAGTTGGTCTGGAACTAATATTACGAAGATGTATGAGCTCCAGGCTTGCATAATATCCACTATCAAAAACCTTTTTATAGTGACTCCCCAGCACAAAGGTCTGTAAATCCGCGAGCTGAGCGCTCTCTAAAACAAGGTAAAGAGGGTGACAATTTTTGCCCCATGTGCAACCCCGGACTGGTTTGAAGGAGGTTGACAAACTCATTCTTTGGCGAAGGCTACGAACTATTCTATCTTTGGGAGTCATGGCTTCATTTGGTTTATACCCCCAATCTTCTCCTGTGTTCCAGGCAGTATCTGATCAATAACAACAGTTCTTATTGTTAGTCCTGGTAACACATAGGTAAAACTGTATAACTCCATCTGCCACCTTCCTTTTCTCAGGACACCTGGCAATATCACAGAAATCAAAATGCCAGATAGTTACAGGGGATGTCAAATTTACCCAAAAAATAGTGCCGTCTGCATTTTTACTTATAATTGGGGCTCTTGTTGGGGTGTTTACTGGGGCTAAAAGGACAGGAGTAAATATGACCCCCACCCCCAAAATTAAAAATAACAGTAACATCACCGGTAGCTGGTTTTGTCTCTTTTGCAGTGTGAAGCGTGAATCCATATATTTTTCCCTTGATGATATTTTATATCATCATCATCCTTAAGGAGAATATATAAAGGATATAAAACCTTTGAAGTATCTGCAAATAAGCACAATTGTTTATAGAAAGAGATTTACACATATTGGGATATTTTTATACACTTTTCTTGGTTTCCTTGTCCGCTCACTACTTGCAATTTCCAAGACCCATGGAGCGATTGTCGCCTGAAGCCCGTACCTTTCTGAGTTGTGTTGTGTGCAAGAATAATGCAGGATAGTATACACAGCTTACCTGTACCAGGAGCGAACTAGGGGGTACTCACCTGATCTCACCCATGACCTATTTTGAGGCGTAAAGTGAGGCCAAGCAGAGACCAGTCTAACCTTTGCTGATAAAGACATCATGGCCTGCCCTGTCCACTCTCACGACTCCTAGTTTAACACTGTTAGTGGTTCGGTCAGTCCCTATAAGGCATTCGACTATAGAGAGGGCTCAGGCCGCCAGACGCAATCCGGCTGGGATGGGGCAACCACCCGCCACTACCTTTCCTACCTTTTGTTGTAGCTTGCCTTCTACCTCCGAGAGGACAGGACACCTGTGGTGATTGTCAATGTGATTATACCATCCTAGACTGGCAACATGGTGTTTACCTCACCGTGATTTACCAATCTGCATTTAGTAGGCTTACCGTATTGTTAAGGAATTCTTCAACCGGAAATCGCTCCATTCGCTCAGAAAGTGCAAGTCAGAACCAAATATTCTGATTACCTCATGTGAGGATCCTACCATTATCCAGCATAAAATCTCTTTGGTCTATAAACATATCTGCAATAAAAAACTTAAAGAAATTTGTATTAATTTCAGAGATTAGAAAATTCTTATAATATATGGGCGCTGTACATCAGAGCAGACATGTGTAACATCACCTTTAATTCAAAATTCCTGCTACCAGCATTTTCTCCAGAAAGCTCCTTACCCCTCCCATATGGAGAAAGACTACAAAAAATATTCTCACATAGTAAAGAACAAAGACTGCTCTAATAGAAAGAATTTAAGGAGGTGTGGGGGAGTGGTTTACTCCCTTCCATATTTTCAAATCCTTTGGCCTTGATAAACCCACAAAATGTCCACAATCCTGATAAAGGACCTAACTACTTTCTTCTTTCCACCATTTTTTTTTTTTTTTTTTTTTTTTTTTTTCGACTTTGTGTTATCTTCTAAACTATACTTTCTGTTGCTTCTCTCATCAAACTTGCTAATTTCCATCTCTAACATCTCACATTGACTCAATTGAGTGTCCCCTTAAAATACAATCTATATTCCTGCTTATCGACATACCTTATACATTCTGGATCTATTAACTTAACAATACCTTCATCACATTGTAGTTAGATTTTCCTGTCTAGTACCACCTCCCCACAGCGTCAATATATATATTATTTCCCTTGGGCGGTCAGTATATTAATCTTCCCTCTAGATAGCTTAATTTTTAAAACACACAACAACCATAAATAAGGGAAAGTTTCACCTGCCATAACTACATCTCTAGCTAAATTATCCCTGTGCTGCAGGTGGCTATTGACAACATTCACTCATATACCCAAGTACCATAAATATGAAAAATCCATCTTTGCCTTTCAGAATCCCTGGAAAGATGGATAAGATTCCAGTGTTCATATCAGGCATCTGCAAATTCCACCCTTCTCTGGCTCTTTCCCTAATTTACTTTAACCATTTTGAAACTAGAAATTGCTTTAAGAAAAATCTTAGGGAGACGTGGGGGTAGTTTATTCCTCACTACAATATATTGACCTTGAGCTACAAGCTAATGCCTACAAAGCAGCTCACCTCCTCCCCTCCCTCTAGGCTCCAGAAAAACTTTAGTTATTCATCTAAGGAAAAAACCTCAATATTACGGAAAACTGGATGACTGTATGTAAAAAGGCACGCAGCCTCGCGCCCAGCCCCTCCCAGAGCTGAAAACACAGGAGTACAAGCAAAGTCATACAGATAACAGGCACACAAAACAATGGAATGTCTCTTGGACATTACAAACCTCACTTAACCCTTTCTACTAGGCTAAAAACATTTTATTTAACCTAAAACATTTTCTGCATCTGAACACACTGCATATAGCCTAGTTAAATCCAAATCTGATATAGTAATTATTTCTGCACAGTATTTTGTAGGATGTTTGAGTAAGCACAGGCTAGCCTGAACTTCATACATGGGAGGGGATTTGAGGAGCCTGTATCAGGTCCAGCGGCTGCAGCAGAGCATTAGAGATCAAGCTGGATGGTACCGGAAAAAGAGATGGGGAAGAGGGAAAGGGGTTCAGTCATCATCATCATCCTATAAATCAGTGGGACCTATGGCTTGGCTTCTCGCCCACAGTGTCGCCTGGAAGGCTGGAGTGGCCACAAACAGGACACACCCACACATCCGAGGACCTCATATCGCCGCCATTATAGGGTGGTGGCTGGGATAGCGTACTCAATAACAATGGCGTGGCGGCCATTTTACAATCCGCAAGATTACATTCGGAGACATCTTGTAACCAAATACGGGCTCTACATCATCTGATCCTCTCCATCAACCTCTTTTTATCCCTCACTTTTCAGACTACGAGCAACCTGTAGATGAACCTGCGCTTAATCTAGCAACCCTCTGTCTTTCAACTTGCCTTTTTTCTCTCTGGATAGAATCATTTCACATGGAGGGCTGTAACCTCCCTGACAAAAACAATCCTGCGTGCTTGTACAACCTGTCCACATTCTTAACTGCCTCTTACCTTCCCGTGATTTTACCAGTGTTCTCATTTCCACAGCATCTCCATTTAATCTATGAGGCACGGACCTTTTTTGCTGAAAATGACGCAACATGATTCACAGAATACTCACAGAATACTACGTCTCTACTGCAGTTAGGACGCTGGCAACAGCGATCAACACCAGATCCCTTACAATCCACCTAACCACGCTCTCAGCACTTAAGTACAACCAATAAACACGGATCCAGGTACACAACGTGTTTCTAGCAATTTCAGTACCTAAGCACGACACCACAGGACACTATTAGTCGTCCTAACTCCTTGGTGCTGTCAGATCGCCTTGCCACGGTATTCTGAGGGTTTCAGAACTGCTTCAAGCGACAGTTCTGAAAGAGACCCTTCTCTTTATCTCTAACTCATAAGCCACGGAGCTGATACACTACGTGCTCATAATCCTTCACAGGCACGGAACAAACTACACCACGTGCCCCCCTCAGTCTTCTCGTGAGTGCAGAGCTGTGTACACAACGCACTCGGACTTTCGAGTCACCGTCTCATAAGCACAGAACTTAGTACACTATGTGCTTATCCCTGAATTCTATATAATATCATGTGTGCGTCTCCTTTCACTTTCACTCTTTCTCTCACAGTGCCAGCCCCAGTCTGTGAAACTCGAGATGCTTTTAACCTCTTTCTCTCTGAATCACGGGTTACTGACAGTCACAGGCAGGGTTAATGGATGAGGAACAATGACTGGCGAGGGAGGCGTGGTGTACACACAGGGACGAGCCGGGGGCTACGTCACTTTGTTGCCGGGGTCCGGAGCCTAGCGTGGGCTCGTGTTCGATTTCACCACTTAATCAATCACCCCCCCAGACCCAACAGACACCCCCAGAACAACCAATAGCGGCTGAGAAGCACAGTAAGGGCGACACATATGAATGCGTTGTCCACTTACCGTACTTTGAGGTTGATCAGGCCTCGAGGTCAGCCGGTACAGGTATCATCCAAGGTATCCAAGCATGGGTCCGTAGGGGCCACGAGCCGCTAACTAGGTCCCTTCGTGGTCGCCAATTGACGGGGAAAATTTTACTCTTCCACTCCCTCGCCAGTCATCCCAAATTAGACTATGAACACGTGGTACCAGATAAGAGTAAATCAGACTGAGAGAGCCCGGTTCACGCTCATAGCGTGTCCAGGTTTAATAATGACAACATACACGGCAACAACTACTGCACCCAATATCCGGGTACAGGGCATTTTGTAGTCTAAAAGATAAGCATGTAAATGTCCATGGCAGGGTGGGAGTTAGGTGGGATTAGATGGGAGTTAGGTGGAGTTAGGCTAATACATCTATCTCTGTTAGTAATAATTAGTCCTTTGTCTTCTGTGTTGAGTCCATCCTTCATCACGTCATGATGTCTTCTCTTGGCCTCTGGTATGCAGAATATCTCTAGCTTCCCATGGTACAATCTGGAACCGGCACAGTAGTGACCAATCAGCTTGTCCATTCTCAAGGCTTCTGCACAGCTATATCTTCTTTTCCAGCATACGCATCTAAGAAGACACTTTGTTTACAAAACAGCTCCTTGTTCACAGACTCATAGTGGGAAAGAAGGAAAGAAAGAAATAGATGGAGGGGGAAGAGAGACAAAGAGAGAAGAGAAAAAGAAGAGAAAGAGAGAGATGTTGGATACGTACCTGAATACAGAAAAAACTTATTGTTCCATTTAATGCTATATGAGTATAAAAACTAAGATTAATAGATAAGATATAATCCATCCTTCACAGTACTATCTGTCGGCGTATGAATGAAAAGGGACTGTATGGTAGGAGACCCAGGAAAACCCCACTTCTTATCCCGAGACATAAAAAAGCCAGGCTGGAGTTTGCCAAAACTTTCCTGAGAAAGCCTAAAACATTTTGGAAGAATGTTCTCTGGTCAGATGAGACAAAAGTAGAGCTTTTTGAGCAAAGGCATCAACATAGAGTTTACAGGAGGAAAAAAGAGGCATTCAAAGAAAAGAACACGGTCCCTACAGTCAAACATGGCGGAGGTTCCCTGATGTTTTGGGGTTGCTTTGCTGCCTCTGGCACTGGACTGCTTGACCGTGTGCATGGCATTATGAAGTCTGAAGACTACCAACAAATTTTGCAGCATAATGTAGGGCCCAGTGTGAGAAAGCTGGGTCTCCCTCAGAGGTCATGGGTCTTCCAGCAGGACAATGACCCAAAACACACTTCAAGAAGCACGAGAAAATGGTTTGAGAGAAATCACTGGAGACTTCTAAGGTGGCCAGCAATGAGTCCAGACCTGAATCCCATAGAACACCTGTGGAGAGATCTAAAATTGGCAGTTTGGAGAAGGCACCCTTCAAATATCAGGGACCTGGAGCAGTTTGCCAAAGAAGAATGGTCTAAAATTCCAGCAGAGCATTGTAAGAAACTCATTGATGGTTACTGGAAGCGGTTGATTGCAGTTATTTTGGCTAAAGGTTGTGCAACCAAGTATTAGGCTGAGGGTGCCAATACTTTTGTCTGGCCCATTTTTGGAGTTTTGTGTGAAATGATCAATGTTTTGCTTTTTGCTTCATTCTCTTTTGTGTTTTTTCATTGAAGACAAATTAAATGAAGATAATAATACCAAAGAATTTGTGATTGCAATAATTTTCAGGAAGAAACTGAGTATTTCTGACAGAATTGCAGGGGTGTCAACAGTGGTGTAACTAGCTGTGATGGCGCCCGGGGCACAGATCTATTTTGGCGCCCCCCCCCCCGGTAAGTGAGGACCGGGGGGAAGGTGGTTTTGCTCGCCGCCCCTGCTGCAGTCACCCCTGCTGCCCCTCTCCTCCTCCCCCGGCTCCTCGGTCACTCACCCCTGTTGTCTCCCATCCCGTCCGGCCCGTCTCTCCTCCGTCCTCTGATCACGCGGCGCGTGAAGCTGAAGTGCCGCCGGTGCCGCCGGCGCCCCCCGCTAGGTGGCGCCCGGTGCAAAGAGTCCGGCTGCACTCCCCTAGATACGCCCCTGGGTGTCAATACTTTTGGCCACAACTGTATTTCATAAAATTGCCAGTTGAGGAGCTGTGAGGCCTCGATTTCTCAAACTAGAGACTCTAATGTACTTGTCTTGTTGCTCAGTTGTGCAGCGGGGCCTCTCACTTCTCTTTCTACTCTGGGTAGAGCCTGTTTCGGCTCTCTTCTGAAGGGAGTAGTACACACCATTGTAGGAAATCTTCAGTTTCTTGGCAACTTCTAGCATGGTATACTCATCATTTCTAAGAATAAGAATAGACTGTCGAGTTTCACATGAAAGTTCTCTTTTTCTGGCCATTTTGAGAGTTTTATAAAACAAACAAATGTAGCTCAAAGGAAGGTCAATTTTATAACTTCTCTAATCAGCCAAACCGTTTTCAGCTGTGCTAATATACTTGTACAAAGGTTTTCTAAACATCTATTAGCCTTCTTACACAGTTAGCAAACACAATGTACCATTAAAACACTGCTAGAGTGGTGGTTGTTGGAAATGGGTCTCTATACACCTACAGTATATAGATATTGCATTATAAACCAGATGTTTTCAGCTAGAATAGTCATTTACCACATTAATAATGTATAGAGTGTATGTCTGACCCCACACTTTTGAACGGTAGTGTATGTACAAGGAAGATGGCGCCAAATCTCAGGAATAGAGAGCTGCAGGAACAAAAGAAAAATGGCGCAAAATTCAGGAGAACAGAAGCATCTACTGCAGATATAAAAAACTAATCAAGTTACAGGGTCTTCCTCAAACATTGTACTGTCCTGTGGATTGTCCAATATTCTGCACAATCCTATGCCCAGTCAATTTGAACCATTCTACTGTCCTCTGCCCTGTATAGTATAATGTCCTCTACCCATGTTGTTTACCAATTTCTATTTTTTAGTCTGGTGCCTCATAAAATATAGCACACTGAGCTACACCGCGTGTTTATTAAAAGCGATGTGTGGTCTAAAATGACAAGTTTGCAGTCACTCTAAGTGTCACTCTATGTGACTGCAGACTTGTCATTTGTCATATCGCACGCACTGTGCGCTGTGAGGATTCTCCGGTGTCAGAGTTGGGAACGGCGGTCATGTGGCCAAAAGAATGTGATATCCAGAGTCCTGGCCACATTCCAACTAGAGGGGGGCAGACTTGCTCAATGCAGTTACATTGAACAAGGCCAGAAACAGTCTAGTTGGAGTGTAGCCTGGAATATACATATCCCATACTCGTGGCCACATGACCGCCATTCTCTGACACCAGAGAATCCTCACAGCACACAGTGAGGAATGACAAGTCTGCAGTCAGAGAGAGTGACACTAAGAGGAACTCCCGACTCGTCATTTTAAACTGGACAACCCCTTTAAGCCTTGCACTCATCTTTGCATTCTGCATTACCCTCTTGATGCTTTCCTTGGCTCCCTTGTCTTCATGATCATGCACTACCCAGCCCCTGTATAACTACTATTCTGGTTGCACAGCATCCACCACCCAAGTTATTCAACATTATATCATCTTTATATTATTCACCACATGAAACATTTTTCACTCAACCAAATCACAGTAAAATGTAATGACCCTTGAAACATGTCAGCGAGTGTGAATTATTTGGAGACACGGTGTCTTTTCTACGGTTAAATTTAAGTATTCAGGTTTCTGTTAGAATTGCAGGTCAGGTCATGCTCACAAAACCATCAAATATTAAGAAGGGAAATTGCATTGGAACGCTGCCCAGATTTGAGAACTTAGAGAGTACTTACTGGGGTTACTTACAAAGTCTATATCTAGCCGATGATAGAGGACTGAATAAGAGGTGCGATTCTGTGCATCTCAAAAATGTAGACCGCACACAAGTATAGCGGCACTGTACATTGTGTCTAATGTCTACCTCCAAAATAAGAGGCTTCATGGTAATGCTAAATTATTATTATTTATTTATAGAGCAAAATTGATTCCATGGTGCTGTACATGAGAAAGGGTTATATACAACAAGTTAAAAATACAACAAACAAACTAATAGTGACAGACTGGTACAAAGGGGAGAGGACCCTGCCCTCTCGGGCTTACATTCTATAGGATGAGGAGTAGACAATAGGTTGGGTCAGCTCTGTTGGTGGTAGAGTACTGGCTCCCGTGCTGGTGGGGTGCCTGATCAGGTAGTGGTGGTGGGGAGCCAGGTCCAGTGGTGGTGGGTCGCCAGGTCCAGTGGTCGTGGGGCGCCAGGTCAGGTGGTGGTGGAGCACCAGGTCAGGTGGTGGTGGAGCACCAGGTCAGGTGGTGGTGGAGCGCCAGGTCCAGTGGTGGTGGAGCGCCAGGTCCAGTGGTGGTGGGGCGCCAGGTCCACTGGGGGTGGAGCACCAGGTCTAGTGGGGGTGGGGCACCAGGTCCAGTGGTGGTGGGGTGCCAGGTCTAGTGGGGGTGGGGCTCCAGGTCCAGTTCTGGTGGGGCACCAGGTCTGGTGGTGGAGGGGTCATTGCCAATAGTTATCTTTATCCAATAGTCCCTTTCTTTATGGAAACACTTTTGTTTGAGACTATTGTCGGGCCACAAAGCTGAAAAATGTCAAAAATCTCTCTGCCAATACAGGCAGGGCCTGACAACAACAACAATGGAGCACATGCATAACAGTGTATAGGACCTTAATTTTCAGTGATGTCTCAGCTGCTTAAATGACAGAAGAAGAGATGTGAGCGCTCACTTACCAAGCGGTGGATACCACGGTCTGCACCTGTGCCTATTTTCTCTAGCGCAGCTTTATACCTTACCATTGCACACTGAAGAAGGTCCAGAATTTAGGATCGAAACATCTGTGCGGGTTTGGTCAGAAACCGTTTGAGTGCCAAAGCTGACTTTACATAGAATGTTACCAGTCTGAGATCTAAGGGTGAATTGGAATTTGTAAGGGCCACTTTACACACACCAACTTATCTGTCCAACTTCTGAACAACTCACTGGTTGCAGTGAAATCATGGACACATTGCTCCATTTTGTCGCTGTGTACAATGCAACAATGTGTCCATGATTTCACTGCAACCAGTAAGTTGGTCAGAAGTTGGACAGATAAGTTGGTGTGTGTAAAGCGGCCATAAGTCCCGGCAATTTCAAAATAATTTGTGAATTGATTCAGGTGAATAGTATAAAAAAATGGTGAAATCATATTACACATTGGGGAAGATTGCAGAAGCCACAGAAGGTTGACATTACCTGGGTGCGAACATGTGGGCTTCCTCATAATGCCTTTCAGCATCACATTCAATCAGGAGGGACTATCGTAGCCTGTATAAAAGCCAAGGCAGGGAATGCGTCCTTTTAGGATAGAGAGTGTCAGAATGCACAGTTCAATAATACAAATGTTCATTTGAGAGCGAGAGATAGCATTTTATTTACAGTAAAACATTTTTTCTTCATTTTAAGGGTATGTAAAAATGAGATAAAATACGCACTAAAAAGATGTCATGCGAATGATGCTTATTTGGTGCAGGGAAGGTGCAAACTTTGTCCTGCATGTGTCATTTCATGTTAGTGACACCTCAGAAACAGGGCTTGTGCCCAATGTTAATGTGTGTTAATGTGATTAAAATTATTGTGAGCATGTATAGAATTTGTGGGGACCTGGTGTGGGGCTGTTTGATTGTGTATAAATTACTTCTTTATTATAAACAATGTTTGAAGTCCCATCGGTTTTTGCAGTCAGAGCGGGGACTTCTCTTCCTCCTCTACACAATTAGTGTAGGCGCGTGAGCTACGTCTATTCTGAAAGTTCTTTACACACTGAACTGTCAAAAGTGGCGTAGATCACCCATTCTCCCTGGGCAAGATAGAGACGGGGAATTGGTGTATTTAGTGCGGGAAAACTCGCAGCAAGAATTGACATGCTGCTGATTATCTCGCACTAAAATACGCAGGCTATCTGCTGTGGAAAAAAGGACAGGAATTAGCCAAACCCATAGACCCTTAGAAAACACGCTGCTTCATATTTGATGTGGATCTGCTGCTTATATGTAGAAGATATGCACCAAATACGCGGCAAAATACGCATCTTGTGAACAGGCCCTAAATGTACTAGAAGGTAGCAGCAAAGCAGCACAATACTTTTTCCAGAAAAAAAAACCTGAAATTAGTTTCAGACAGTGTGCATGCTTGCCAAAAGTGACTGTACTGAGTTTTACTGTTAAGGCCGGTTTACATGTATAGACATCGACTTGTTGCAGTGACCTCGTAGTGATGTTGCTACGTGTGACATCTTGCAACGATTAGCGATCAACTCACTGATCGTTGCGGAATGGCCAGGCCTGTTTTTTGATCGTTGGTCTCCCACTGGGAGACACTGCCACAGATCGGCAAGCTGAAGACCCAACACACACAGGGAGCTGAAGCACCCCTAAAGCAGCCTAACATCAGTCCCGCAGCTGGGTCCACACCACCGACGAGTGAAAGACTTTTAGGTAACAGACCCCGAGGACTAGAGACTTGGCTCAAGAGGTGCAAGAGAGAGTTACCAGACCACAAGCGCCATATTGAGGGCATCACTGTCAGACTCTGTGGAAACCTTCACAACCCACGGTTACAATACCCGTTAACCTTGAGTGTACCATGTACCTGTTTCCATCTAGTGCAAGTAAAGAACCGTTTGAGCTGAAGTGGTGTCTGTTCTCCTTTCATTCGGTGCCCGGAGGGCTACAGCATCATCACCGGAGGTGAGGACTACTACCCCCATCCTAAGCCTCGTTGCCCTGAGGTAAAGCTCCACCTGTGGGGAGCTTTACTATCAAAGCTGCCTTTCTATCATCTCAGCGACCAGCCGCAGCGCTAGTAACCCTATTACCAGGTACCACAGGTGGCGTCACGATATCCCCATCATCATCACCCCTATCCCTGCTACTGAGGGTCCAGGGCACGGAACCAGGAACCGACCAGCCGTGATCCCCCACTGAAGTTACCACCTGTCCCGGTATCCGAGTACCCTCTACCCTACCAACTGACTCATACGTATCCACCCCCAAATCCAAACATTTAACTAACTGCAACTATCTTTGTCACACATCTGTGTTACCACTCATATATAGCGCCCTGCTGTAGGGGTTTTGTTTTTTATGTGTACCTACCTAAAATGTCCTATTATATAGATATATCTTAAATAGTCCTTCAGAAGATGTAAGCACAGACTAAGAAACCAGCTCCAGATCTGGCAAGGTGAGCCTGATATTTAACCCATCTCCATGAAAGTCATAGAAGCTGAAGAGAGCTGACAGCCCGGCTTCCTAACTGCCTATGAGGAGACGTGGGCAGAGACTCCTCTAATAACTCCTCATGAGTGAGCTTGTCAGTGACAGGATTTGACCTTGATGGTCAATCTATGACTTCCAAATGTTCTGTATCCAGTTTCCAGTCTTTAAATCACATCTTCAAATGCAATGTTTAGCGCTTTGTTTCCCAGGAGCCCAGGACAATATTACTAACAATCATTCACATAAATTAGCCCTAATATCATTTCATCTTTATGTTCTGCAAGAAATCTGTATTGAATCACTAGTTATGCAATTGGATTATATGGGTCTACGATTTATTAGTCTAATAACTGCACAGCAATAAAAAAATAGGGCACAATTGTTATAAATTTTACATTCCATTATTTGACATTTATTATTAATCCACTAGTGTGAATGGCTGACAAGATAGGTAAAAGTATCACCTTAACGACCCCAGCATACCCATAGAGCAAGGGTGCAAAATGAATATTAAATAAACAGAACTAGAGCTTTTACAATATCTGATGCAGCGTATACATGGAACAATAAATATAAAATCAAGCCTTTACGACCAAGCATATAACAATGTTTCTTGTCTTGGCACAGATAGAGAGCAGAATAGCGTGCATAGTACAGGTATAGAACAGTTCATGTACATGTAGGTGAAGTAAGCAAGCAGAAAAGTATTACAGATAGAGACTGAGCAGTACAGTACATGTAGTCCAGGTAGGGAGGTATATAGTATTACAGTACATATAGTACTGATAGAGCAGTGCAGTTCATGCCGTACAGGTAGAGAGCAGCGCAGTACATGTAGTGCAGGTAGAGAGCAGTACATGTAGTGCAGGTAGAGAGCAGTACAGTACATGCAGTACAGGTAGAGAGCAGCACCGTACATGTAGTGCAGGTAGAGAGCAGCACAGTACATGTAGTACAGGTAGAGAGCAGCGCAGTACATGTAGTGCAGGTAGACAGCAGTACAGTACATGTAGTGCAGGTAGAGAACAGCACAGTACATGTAATGCAGGTAGATAGCACAGTACATGTAGTGCAGGTAGAGAACAGCCCAGTATATATAGTGCAGGTAGAGAGTAGTACAGTACATGTAGTGAAGGTAGAGAGCAGTACAGTTAAAGTAGTACAGATAGAGAGCAGTACAGTACATGTAGTACAGGTGGAGAGCTGCACAGTACATGCAGTACAGGTAGAGAGTAGTACAGTACATTTAGTGCAGGTAGAGAGAAGTACAGTTAAAGTAGTACAGATGGAGAGCAGTACAGTACATGTAGTACAGTTGGAGTGCTGCACAGTACATGTAGTACAGGTAGAGAGCAGTACAGTACATGTAGTACAGGTAGAGAGCAGTACAGTACATGTAGTACAGGTAGAGAGCATTACAGTACATGTAGTACAGGTGGAGAGCAGTACAGTACATGTAGTGCAGGTGGAGAGCTGCAAAGTACATGTAGGAGAGCAGCACAGTACATGTAGTGCAGAGCTGCACAGTACATGTGTGGCGCCCCACTACGTAGGTTCCACAAAAGGGGTACTGCACCCAGAAAAGTGGTGTAGTACTCCACTGCAATTGGGACAATGGTTACAAGATGGAGCCCTAGAGCTGACACCCACACACTAGAGGAGTAGGTGGAAGGGAACCCTGGGAGGATATATAGTGGCCTCTAGGGAGAACTAGTTAGGCAGACTGAGAGAGAAGAGAGAGGAGTTGGAATGAGTCGGAGGGAACCAGGCAAGCCAGCCTGAAAGGACAAAGAGTGTCATCTCGGCTGAGGGGCCCTGAGAAGGAACAGAGCCCAAAAAGAGAGAAAGAAAGCAAGGACACTCAGAATTGCAGAGTTAACTTGAGTGGGCAGCGAGTAACGGATAGAGTTTGCCCCATAGGAAGAAACCCGGGTACCAGACCCCGCACATGTGAGTTCTCTAAGTCTCATAGAAAATCAGTATAACAGGGATATTGTATATACGGCCCTGACTTCCAAGGATCCCACAAGAGGGAAGCCAGAAGCGCAGTAGGCGGCTGCGGCATTCAGTAGAAGGTTTACCCGACGGGTTCAAAAGGGAGAGGAGACAGAATAAGAAGCAGCAGAAGGCCAGATTATCTACAGGAGATCAGGCTTCAAACACTGGGAACAGACAGAAGGGAAAAGAAAGGAACATAAAGGAGGGTTCCATCTTAAGCCAGAATCCCAATTGCAGCCTGGAGCATTCGCCAGTATACCATCTAATGAACTGTAAGGCTGAAAGAAAGAGTTCAAGTAAAGTTACCCGGTGAAGTGAAGCTTTGACTCTGCTGCATCCTTTCCATTACAAACTGCTTGCTTTTCAGCATCACTGCCCTGGTGGTCCAGTCCTGCCTGCAGGGACTATTCCATCCAAGCCGCAATACCACTGACCATCGGAGGACTGTGGTGACGCTGGTGGTAATCACCAGACTCAGCAGGTGGTGTCACGAAGACAGCTTGTAAATATATAACCCCTGAAACCAAATTCCCTTTTCAGTTGACCCCCAGGGCCACGGCTTCGGGATGGCCACCCGTGTGTTCCCTGACTAGAAGAAGAGAGAGCCTAAAAGTCGAGTACCCCGAAGCCCTGGGTGCGCGTCACATGTAGTGCAGGTAGAAAGTAGTGCAGTACATGTAGTGCAGGTAGAGAGCAGTATAGTTAAAGTAGTACAGATGGAGAGCAGCACAGTACATGTAGTGCAGGTCAAGAGCTGCACAGTACATATAATACAGGTGGAGAGCAGCATAGTACATGTAGTGCAGGTAGAGAGCAACACAGTTAAAGTAGTACAGGTGGAGAGCTGCACAGTACATGTAGTTCAGGTGGAGAGCTGCACAGTACATGTAGTGCAGGTGGAGAGCAGCACAGTACAT
This sequence comes from Allobates femoralis, assembly GCA_033576535.1. NCBI lineage: Eukaryota > Metazoa > Chordata > Amphibia > Anura > Aromobatidae > Allobates > Allobates femoralis. The sequence continues at coordinate 534,169,087 of JARQOC010000005.1, forward strand.
GTTGTGCAGGCAGAGAGCATTACAGTAAACGTACAAGTGGAGAGCAGTACAGAACATGTAGTGCAGGTAGAAAGCAGTACAGTTAAAGTAGTACAGGTGGAGAGCTGTACAGCACATGTAGTACAGGTAGAAAGCAGCACAGTACATGTAGTGCAGGTGGAGAGCAGCACAGTACATGTAGTGCAGGTGGAGAACAGCACAGTACATGTAGTACAGGTGGAGAGCTGCACAGTACATGTAGTACAGGTAGAGAGCTGCACAGTACATGTAGTACAGGTAGAGAGCTGCACAGTACGTGTAGTACAGGTAGAGAGCTGCACAGTAAACATACAAGTGGAGAGCATTACAATACATGTAGTGCAGGTAGAGAGCAGCACAGTACATGTAGTACAGCGGAGAGCTGCACAGTACATGTAGTACAGGCGGAGAGCTGCACAGTACATGTAGTGCAGGTGGAGAGCAGCACAGTACATGTAGTACAGGTGGAGAGCAGCACAGTACATGTAGTGCAGGTGGAGAGCAGCACAGTACATGTAGTACAGGTGGAGAGTTGCACAGTACATGTAGAGCAGGTGTAAATCTGCACAGTACATGTAGTACAGGTAGAGAGCTGCACAGTACATGTAGTACAGGTAGAGAGCTGCACAGTAAACGTACAAGTGGAGAGCATTACAATACATGTAGTGCAGGTAGAGAGCAGCACAGTACATGTAGTACAGCGGAGAGCTGCACAGTACATGTAGTACAGGCGGAGAACAGCACAGTACATGTAGTACAGGTAGAGAGCTGCACAGTACATGTAGTACAGGCAGAGAGCTGCACAGTACATGTAGTGCAGGTGTAGAGCAGTACAGTACATGTAGTACAGGCGGAGAGCTGCACAGTACATGTAGTACAGGCAGAGAGCAGTACAGTACATGTAGCACAGGTAGAGAGCTGCACAGTACATGTAGGACAGGTAGAGAGCAGCACAGTACATGTAGTACAGGTAGAGAGCAGCACAGTACATGTAGGACAGGTAGAGAGCAGTACAGTACATGTAGGACAGGTAGAGAGCTGCACAGTACATGTAGATCAGGTAGAGAGCAGTACAGTACATGTAGTACAGGTAGAGAGCTGAACAGTACATATAGTACAGGTAGAGAGCAGCACAGTACATGTAGATCAGGTAGAGAGCAGTACAGTACATGTAGTACAGGTAGAGGGCAGCACAGTACATATAGTACAGGTAGAGAGCAGCACAGTACATGTAGTGCAGGTAGACAGCAGTACAGTACATGTAGTGCAGGTAGAGAACAGCACAGTACATGTAATGCAGGTAGAGAGCAGCACAGTACATGTAGTGCAGGTAGAGAACAGCCCAGTATATATAGTGCAGGTAGAGAGTAGTACAGTACATTTAGTGCAGGTAGAGAGAAGTACAGTTAAAGTAGTACAGATGGAGAGCAGTACAGTACATGTAGTACAGGTAGAGAGCTGCACAGTACATGCAGTACAGGTAGAGAGCAGTACAGTACATTTAGTGCAGGTAGAGAGAAGTACAGTTAAAGTAGTACAGATGGAGAGCAGTACAGTACATGTAGTACAGGCGGTGAGCTGCACAGTACATGTAGTACAGGTAGAGAGCAGTACAGTACATGTAGTACAGGTAGAGAGCAGTACAGTACATGTAGTACAGGTAGAGAGCATTACAGTACATGTAGTACAGGTGGAGAGCTGCAAAGTACATGTAGTGCAGGTGGAGAGCAGTACAGTACATGTAGTACAGGTAGAGAGCTGCAAAGTACATGTAGTACAGGTAGAGAGCAGTACAGTACATGTAGTACAGGTAGAGAGCAGTACAGTACATGTAGTACAGGTAGAGAGCATTACAGTACATGTAGTACAGGTGGAGAGCTGCAAAGTACATGTAGTACAGGTAGAGAGCATTACAGTACATGTAGTACAGGTGGAGAGCAGTACAGTACATGTAGTGCAGGTGGAGAGCTGCAAAGTACATGTAGGAGAGCAGCACAGTACATGTAGTGCAGAGCTGCACAGTACATGTGTGGCGCCCCACTACGTAGGTTCCACAAAAGGGGTACTGCACCCAGAAAAGTGGTGTAGTACTCCACTGCAATTGGGACAATGGTTACAAGATGGAGCCCTAGAGCTGACACCCACACACTAGAGGAGTAGGTGGAAGGGAACCCTGGGAGGATATATAGTGGCCTCTAGGGAGAACTAGTTAGGCAGACTGAGAGAGAAGAGAGAGGAGTTGGAATGAGTCGGAGGGAACCAGGCAAGCCAGCCTGAAAGGACAAAGAGTGTCATCTCGGCTGAGGGGCCCTGAGAAGGAACAGAGCCCAAAAAGAGAGAAAGAAAGCAAGGACACTCAGAATTGCAGAGTTAACTTGAGTGGGCAGCGAGTAACGGATAGAGTTTGCCCCATAGGAAGAAACCCGGGTACCAGACCCCGCACATGTGAGTTCTCTAAGTCTCATAGAAAATCAGTATAACAGGGATATTGTATATACGGCCCTGACTTCCAAGGATCCCACAAGAGGGAAGCCAGAAGCGCAGTAGGCGGCTGCGGCATTCAGTAGAAGGTTTACCCGACGGGTTCAAAAGGGAGAGGAGACAGAATAAGAAGCAGCGGGAGGCCAGATTATCTACAGGAGATCAGGCTTCAAACACTGGGAACAGACAGAAGGGAAAAGAAAGGAACATAAAGGAGGGTTCCATCTTAAGCCAGAATCCCAATTGCAGCCTGGAGCATTCGCCAGTATACCATCTAATGAACTGTAAGGCTGAAAGAAAGAGTTCAAGTAAAGTTACCCGGTGAAGTGAAGCTTTGACTCTGCTGCATCCTTTCCATTACAAACTGCTTGCTTTTCAGCATCACTGCCCTGGTGGTCCAGTCCTGCCTGCAGGGACTATTCCATCCAAGCCGTAATACCACTGACCATCGGAGGACTGTGGTGACGCTGGTGGTAATCACCAGACTCAGCAGGTGGTGTCACGAAGACAGCTTGTAAATATATAACCCCTGAAACCAAATTCCCTTTTCAGTTGACCCCCAGGGCCACGGCTTCGGGATGGCCACCCGTGTGTTCCCTGACTAGAGGAAGAGAGAGCCTAAAAGTCGAGTATCCCGAAGCCCTGGGTGCGCGTCACATGTAGTGCAGGTAGAAAGTAGTGCAGTACATGTAGTGCAGGTAGAGAGCAGTATAGTTAAAGTAGTACAGATGGAGAGCAGCACAGTACATGTAGTGCAGGTCAAGAGCTGCACAGTACATATAATACAGGTGGAGAGCAGCATAGTACATGTAGTGCAGGTAGAGAGCAACACAGTTAAAGTAGTACAGGCGGAGAGCTGCACAGTACATGTAGTTCAGGTGGAGAGCTGCACAGTACATGTAGTGCAGGTGGAGAGCAGCACAGTACATGTTGTGCAGGCAGAGAGCATTACAGTAAACGTACAAGTGGAGAGCAGTACAGAACATGTAGTGCAGGTAGAAAGCAGTACAGTTAAAGTAGTACAGGTGGAGAGCTGTACAGCACATGTAGTACAGGTAGAAAGCAGCACAGTACATGTAGTGCAGGTGGAGAGCAGCACAGTACATGTAGTGCAGGTGGAGAACAGCACAGTACATGTAGTACAGGTGGAGAGCTGCACAGTACATGTAGTACAGGTAGAGAGCTGCACAGTACATGTAGTACAGGTAGAGAGCTGCACAGTACATGTAGTACAGGTAGAGAGCTGCACAGTAAACATACAAGTGGAGAGCATTACAATACATGTAGTGCAGGTAGAGAGCAGCACAGTACATGTAGTACAGCGGAGAGCTGCACAGTACATGTAGTACAGGCGGAGAGCTGCACAGTACATGTAGTGCAGGTGGAGAGCAGCACAGTACATGTAGTACAGGTGGAGAGCAGCACAGTACATGTAGTGCAGGTGGAGAGCAGCACAGTACATGTAGTACAGGTGGAGAGTTGCACAGTACATGTAGAGCAGGTGTAAATCTGCACAGTACATGTAGTACAGGTAGAGAGCTGCACAGTACATGTAGTACAGGTAGAGAGCTGCACAGTAAACGTACAAGTGGAGAGCATTACAATACATGTAGTGCAGGTGGAGAGCAGCACAGTACATGTAGTACAGCGGAGAGCTGCACAGTACATGTAGTACAGGCGGAGAACAGCACAGTACATGTAGTACAGGTAGAGAGCTGCACAGTACATGTAGTACAGGCAGAGAGCTGCACAGTACATGTAGTGCAGGTGTAGAGCAGTACAGTACATGTAGTACAGGCGGAGAGCTGCACAGTACATGTAGTACAGGCAGAGAGCAGTACAGTACATGTAGCACAGGTAGAGAGCTGCACAGTACATGTAGGACAGGTAGAGAGCAGCACAGTACATGTAGTACAGGTAGAGAGCAGCACAGTACATGTAGGACAGGTAGAGAGCAGTACAGTACATGTAGGACAGGTAGAGAGCTGCACAGTACATGTAGATCAGGTAGAGAGCAGTACAGTACATGTAGTACAGGTAGAGAGCTGAACAGTACATATAGTACAGGTAGAGAGCAGCACAGTACATGTAGATCAGGTAGAGAGCAGTACAGTACATGTAGTACAGGTAGAGGGCAGCACAGTACATATAGTACAGGTAGAGAGCTGCACAGTACATGTAGATCAGGTAGAGAGCAGTACAATACATGTAGTACAGGTAGAGGGCAGCACAGTACATGTAGTACAAGTAGAGTCCTCCATATAATGTAGTCTCTATAATTCTCCATAGAGTATATTTTGGCCTCTAGAAACCTCCATATAGCGTAATGTAGCCCCTAAAATCCTCTATATACCATAATAATCGCGAATCGGCTTTTTGCCCTGGCGTGGTCATGTGGATACGCGTGAAGCATTGGCCGCGAAGCGGCCATTGCGAGCAGCGGCGTGGTCATGTGCATACGCGCGTAGCATTGGCCGCGAAGCGGCCATTGCGAGCAAGGCGACTCGCTATGCCCGCGCAGCGGGCATGGCGAGTCGCCTTAGCAGCGCGAAGCATTGGCCGCGAAGCGGCCATTGCGAGCAGTACTCGACATCCTAGAATCCCGATGCATGTGCATCGGGCTCCCAGCTAGTATACCATAATGTATTTTCAATAATCCTCCATATAGTATATTGTAGCCCCTATAATCATCCATATAGCATAATGTGGTTTCTATAATTCTCCATATAGCAGAATGCACCCTCTATATTCCTTTGTCTAATATAATGGGGACTCTATAATCCTCCATATACAGTGTTGGCCAAAAGTATTGACACCTCTGCAATTCTGTCAGATAATACTCAGATTCTTCCTGAAAATGATTGCAATCACTAATTCTTTGGTATTATTATCTTCATTTAATTTGTCTTCAATGAAAAAACACAAAAGAGAATGAAGCAAAAGGCAAAACATTGATCATTTCACACAAAACTCCAAAAATGGACCAGACAAAAGTATTGGCACCCTCAGCCTAATACTTGATTGCACAACCTTTAGCCAAAATAACTGCGATCAACCGCTTCCGGTAACTATCAATGAGTTTCTTACAATGCTCTGCTGGAATTTTAGACTATTCTTCTATGGCAAACTGCTCCAGGTCCCTGATATTTGAAGGGTGCCTTCTCCAAACTGCCATTTTTAGATCTCTCCACAGGTGTTCTATGGGATTCAGTTCTGGACTCATTGCTGGCCACCTTAGAAGTCTCCAGTGCTTTCTCTCAAACCATTTTCTAGTGCTTTTTGAAGTGTGTTTTGGGTCATTGTCCTGCTGGAAGACCCATGACCTCTGAGGGAGACCCAGCTTTCTCACACTGGGCGCTACATTATGCTGCAAAATTTGTTGGTAGTCTTCAGACTTCATAATTCCATGCACACGGTCAAGCAGTCCAGTGCCAGAGGCAGCAAGCAACCCCAAAACATCAGGGAACCTCCACCATGTTTGACTGTAGGGACAGTGTTCTTTTCTTTGAATGCATCTTTTTTTCTCCTGTAAACTCTATGTTGATGCCTTTGCCCAAAAAGCTCTACTTTTGTCTCATCTGACCAGAGAACATTCTTCCAAAACGTTTTAGGCTTTCTCAGGTATGTTTTGGCAAACTCCAGCCTGGCTTTTTTATGTCTCGGGTAAGAAGTGGGGTCTTCCAGGGTCTCCTACCACACAGTCCCTTTTCATTCAGACGCCGACGGATAGTACAGGTTGACACTGTTGCACCCTCAGACTGCAGGGCAGCTTGAACCTGTTTGGATGTTAGTCGAGGTTCTTTATCCACCATCCACACAATCTCGCGTTGAAATCTCTTGTGAATTTTTCTTTTCCGTCCACTTCTAGGGAGGTTAGCCACAGTGCTATGGGCTTTAAACTTTTTGATGACACTGCGCACGGTAGACACAGGAACATTCAGGTCTTTGGAGATGGACTTGTAGCCTTGAGATTGCTCATGCTTCCTCACAATTTGGTTTCTCAAGTCCTCAGACAGTTCTTTGGTCTTCTTTCTTTTCTCCATGCTCAATGTGGTACACACAAGGACACAGGACAGAGGTTGAGTCAACTTTAATCCATGTCAACTGGCTGCAAGTGTGATTTAGTTATTGCCAACACCTGTTAGGTGCCACAGGTAAATTACAGGTGCTGTTAATTACACAAATTACAGAAGCATCACATGATTTTTCAAACAGTGCCAATACTTTTTGTCCTCTCCCTTTTTTTATGTTTGGTGTGGAAATATATCCAATTTGGCTGTAGGACAATTCTTTTTGTGTTTATTTCATTGAAGACAAATTAAATGAAGATAATAATACCAAAGAATTTGTGATTGCAATCATTTTCATTAAGAAACTGAATATTATCTGACAGAATCTCAGGGTTGTCAATACTTTTGGCCAACACTGTAGCATAATGTAGCCACTATAATCCTTCACATAGCATAATGAATCCTTTAAAATCCTCCATATAGCATTATGCACCCTCTATAATCCTCTATATAGCATAATGCATCCTCTATATAGCATAATGCATCCTCTATAATCCTCCATATAGTATAATGCATCCTCTATAAACCTCCATATAGCGTTCTGTGATCAGTCTTTCCTCATTGCTCTGAATGACGAGTGGGGCCCACGGGGGAGCCCACAAACTGGCGGGTAGTACTCTCAAGCATGTTGACAACAGAACAGAGCTTTCATTGGTAATAAACAGGTACAGATATGATAGGCTTTGTGGAATCAGGAATATACATACCTAAAGTGTCTCTGTGCAGCCTCAGCAGGCTGCTTCTCCTCTCATGCACAAACACAGGAAACTGAGTACAGTCACATGGTCCTTCCTGTGTGTGAGCCTCTGGGAGCCTTTTTTTTTTTATCTAACTTTATAGACAATGCACAAACCTAGCAATAGAACACTTACATACACAGGAATGGAGTTGTTGCAATAAACATATTCCAACACACTTGCATGGGCCTTCTTGACTCTCGGGCCCCATTGCGGTCGCATGCTCTGCTGTCATTGGCGGCTACACTCCTGGCTGACACTAACCTAGAGATATTAATGTATATATTGATTCTACAGGGCGTCTGAGACACTCACCACTAAATGTCTCTATCACTAAACATAGTAACTCTGGGGCACTTTGCTTTCAGCTTTGAATCTTTCCCCTAAATATATTTTTTATTGTGCAGTATAAAGTGATTGGTGCCACCATATTTGTTCCTTATACATAGATGATATGGAGAAAAATATCAGGACACCTCCACACTCCACCTCCAGGAGAGGTAATGATGACATCCATAATTTACATGGAGCTGGTCCTCCCCTACGATTTAGAACAGCTTCCACTCTTCAGTGAAGACATTCTGGAAGGTTTTAGAGGTATCTCTGGGAATTGTGTCCCTTTTCATCCAGAAGAGCACTTGTGAGGTCAGACATTCATCTTTCATGAGATGGCTGAGATGGCCTGGCTCACAATCTCTATTCTAATTTTGTCTTAAAGATGTTAGATGGGATTGAGGTCAGGGCTCCGTGCGGTGCAGTGAAGTTTTTCCAAACCAAACTCGCCCCACCATGCCTTTCTGGACCGGCTTTGGTGCGCACACCAGTCTACTATGTCCAGGAACTGTCCATATCCTCTTGCTGTCTATGTTGCCTTTTTGAGCTGGTGGTTCTTCTTCATCAGCACTATAGGACTTGGAAGACTGCTTCTGGGGTATATGGAGGTTGCTGCTTGGTGTATATGGAGGCTGCTGCTAGGTGTACATGGAGGCTGCTGCTGTGGTATATGGAGGCTGCTGCTGGGTGTATATTGACACTGCTGCTGGGTGTATATGCAGGCTGCGTGTATTTGGAGGCTGCTGCTGGGGCATTTGGAGGCTGCTACTGGGGTATATGGAGGCTGCTGCTGGGGTATATGGAGGCTGTGCTAGGCTATATATATTATTTGGAGACTGTACTGTGCAATATATATATATATATACCGGTATATATATATTTATATATATATATATATATATATATATATAATACTATGGAGGCTGTGCCGTAGTATGTATAATATTAGGATATTAGGACGCTGCTGCTGGGCTACCACAACCTCCAAACAATATATACAGCCCAGCACGGCCTCCAAATAATATATACAGCCCACAGCCTCTATATTGCACATACAAAGCCCATAGCCTCTATATTATATATACAGCCTGGCAGTCTCCATACTATATATACAGTCCAGCAGTCTCCATATTATATCTACAGCCCTGCACAGCCTCTATCTTATATATACAGTGCACCCAGGAGCCTGTATGTTATATATACACAGCCTGCAGCTTCTATATTCCATTCATGAATCGTGGTCTGTATTTAAGGGGCCCACTGAGACTGTTTCGCCAGGGGCCCACAAAACCCTGGAGCCGGCCCTATTGTATAATATGATTTTTTTCCCCTTTTTTTCTTTGTGTGTTTTTCTAGAACACAACAAGGAAGTATACATCTATAGCAAAACGTGTATTCGCAATAATATTCAGGAACAATTTCAATAGTACCAACACTTTCGGCCATGACTGTAGTTGTATAAGAATATGTGTGTATATTAGTGATTCAGAGCCTTACTAACTCTTGGCCTACATGTCCAGTGGGTGGACTGACACAGTGATTATAACAGCAAATAGAGATATCATTCACTGAGAAGGACCGCTGACCGGACTCAGTCAGGAAATACATTTCAAGTTATACTAAATCATTTCCAACAGCGTTATATATTAATCTTCTCATCTTCTGCTTTACATGCAGCCTACAGATATGACAGAATGTTCATTAGGACAAGTTCCCTTTAACTGCAATAAAACCAAAATTCACACTGGAGTATAGTGCCCCCTATGAAATTGATCACCGCCATTGCATTCCCAATGACGTTGTATGAGTGTGAACATGGACCTTGACAAAAGGGGATCAAAGAAAGACCAATTCCTTCGAACTGTGGTGATGGAGGAATCTCCTATGAATCCCGTGGACAGCCAAGGTCACTAATAAGGCTGTTCTGGAACGTGTCAATCCACAGATGTCCCTGGTAGGAAAAGTCATAAAACAGAAACTGTCTTACTTCGCTATGATGAGAACAAATTCCCTGGAAAAGGACATGATACTTGGTTTGGTGAGTGGCAGTAGAGGTTGCCGAAGAACGAAGACCCATTGGCTGGACACCATCATGGCAGACACGAGAATGAACATCAGAGAACTGCAAGATGCTGTGAAAAACAGAGAAGCTGGGAGGAAAATGCTTCTGTCACAGGGAACCTTGGGAAAAAAGGAGGAAAGGAACTTGGGCCCCTGTACTGGCCCCCAGGTTAGGGGATCCCTAACTTTTCCTTAACTCAGGGGTACCCTTGATGGTAGAGAGGCCTGAGTGTCTGACCTGTCCCTTTCTCCTGTCTAGCCCTGAGCTAAACCTCAACCCCCACCCCAGGAGGAAAACCGAAATGGAACCCACAGATATAGACAGACAGGGATAAAGTAAACTGCGCCACTCAACAAACAATCATGAAGATACAATATGTGTGCAAGGAGGAACTCAAATACAAATGGGGAATGAAAAAACAACAAGATATACTTCACCAGACACCACACAACAATTAAAGTTTCAACAGCAACTCCAACACAGGACAGGTATGCAAGAGGCAGGCAAATGTTATATTCGGCATCCAGGAATGTTCTGAGCCATACTTAAGGGATGAAGGCGTTCCAGCAGCCTCAACCTTAAATTGACACTAATCAAAAAGTTAAGTGATGTAAAGCTAAACATCAGTGAACAAACCACCGCCAACGCCCACATTCAGACATAGCAACAAAGAGGTCTAAGGCTGCACATCGGACTCCTCAGTGTGAACAGAGTCTGAAGTCGGCATGGCAGATTCACATGGTATCCAATAGTTGGACATGACTGATTGGATGAAACTGGAGTGAAATTGGCACTGGCGGGTATAGGTACTGTTATTCTTCTGAGCTGTGGAGGATATATATCCATATTTATATTATATTTTAATCTACTTCTAGTGTTTTGTGTCTCGTCCCCAGTTTACTGCAGTTATGTGGATTGATGACGTCCATTTTGGAAACTTTTGGACTAGTTGCTGTTATTCAGCTGCTGCTCATCTGAGAGATGATCTGAAATTGGATTATTATGTAGCAGAGATGCAGTGGAGAAGAGTTAATTTAATAGGGAACATTTGTGAGTAGGAAACGCACTGTCTCTTCCAATATTACCTTGCCACTTTGATTTTAAAAACAAATATATTTTATCATTAGTAGGACACGCTGCTCCAAGACGACGTAGCATTCCTGGGGATGAATGTACTCAATTAAATTGCTTTGTTGAATCTCTGACATTTCAGTTGAGCTAAAGCATAATATAGCTCCTCCGAAATCTGATAAATAATTGACTGCCGTTTTTTAAATAGCGGAAAACGTTCTGCACATTTGGAGACATTTTACTAAATGATTGTACCTTATCTCTCCCGTACTTTGAAGCCGCCGATTGGCGCTGATTTGTTTGATCAAACAGAAATGTTATTTCCCATCAGGACCGGGAGTCCCGTTTAAGAGCAGAAATTTAGATGTGGAATTATCATATTATTCAGCAAGATAGAAATTGCAATCCTGACTTATTGTGCCATGAATCTCTTTAAATCGATGTGAAACAAACACAAAAATAAAAATGTAACATTAGACTGTTGCAGGTTTATTGTAACTCTTGGTGAATGACATGTTGAGGTCGCAACGTGCACACAATGTTAATGTTTTGCAATTGGGTTTTGCAACAATAACAAGTCTTTTAATATGGTCTGAATGTCTGTCACAAGGACTGTGGGAAAGAGGGAAATCAGGGAGCCTGATCTGGCCCTCAAACTAGGGAGCCCTAAACTATCCCTTACTCAGGGATAATCTTGATGGTGGAGAGGTCTGAGTCTCCACCCTGGCCCTGCTCCTGTACAGCCCTGAGCTGATTCCCACTCCGCCTTCACCCAGAGCTGGTAAGTTAAAGGGAACCTGTCAGCTAGTCTATACCCCCCAGCTATCACTGTCTGTACCTGCAGCTTCATAGTACTTTCCTGATCATCCCTGTTTGAGCTCATAGTGTAATGTTAAAAGGGAAAAAAAGCATTTTCATACACTTAAACTTTCTTATGTAAATGAGGCATTGTGTAGTCATTTTGGAGGATGTAGTCAATCAGGCAGATTAATAGTTAACATTTCTGCCAAATGTCAGAAGATGCTGCGGGACCTGTGTGATGTCACGATCATAATATAATAATATTTACTCATTTATATAACGTTTTTAATTCCATAGCACTTTACATACATTTGCAACACTGTCACCACTGGGGCTCACAATCTAAACATCCTGTCAGTATGTCTTTGAAAATTTGGGAGGAAACCCACGCAAACATGGGGGAAACATACAAACTCCTTGCAGATGTTGTCCTTGGTGGGAATTGAACACAGCACCCCAGTGCTGTAAGGCTACAGTGCTAACCACTGAGCCACCATGCCATAGTCCATAATGATTTTGCTTGCTTAGCTCCGCCCACTATGCTCACATGATCGGGACATCATACAGGTCCTTTATGCAGAGAAGTTTTCAGTGAGTTAACTATTAACCTTCCAGGGTGACTACTTCCTCCAAGGTGTAGTCACTGCCTTATTCACATTAATTGTAAGTGTATAAATGCTATTTCACCTTTAATATTACAGTATGAGCTCAGACAGGGATGGTTAGAATAGTACTATGAAGCTGCAGGGACAGACAGTGATAGATGGGGACATAAACGAGCTGACATGCTCCCTTAGGAACTCAATGACAAAGACAAACCAAAACACAAGCTCACAGCACTCACACACAAAGAGAACACAATAATTAATAAGGGAGATAACAAGAACAACAAGAGTTAATAATACAGCAAGGAAGTATTCACCAAACACCTGACAAAGAGCTACTGATACCAGACTACTAGAATACCAAGATAAGGTCCGGAATTGTTGGAGCAAAGCTGAAGCTATAGTTGGCATAAGAGACCAGATCCCACCATCTTAAAAAGGCAGGGAGAAACTGTGGCGCCCCTGCAACCAGGTGGCCACAAAGGGAAGTGCAGCCAGGTAAGGCAAGACGGTTGACAAAACACCCCCACATGCACACACCGACCCTACGCCTAGGACTCTAGGTTGGGCAAGGGGTGGCAGGTGTTAAGAGAAGTGGGTGGAGTGTAAGTAGCACTGACAAGTGGTTGGAGAGACCAACACAATAAAAACCCGGGAGCACACATTTAGAGTCAGAACAGCAGAATGTAAGAAGAGAAGTGAGCAGTTAGAGAGAGAGAGACACTTCCTAGGAGGTTTGGCGTTCCCTGGAGGCGCAGAATCCTGAGAGGCACAGACCCTAGGAGAGAAAGCCAACTCCATAGCCTGGAGGTGACAGGAAGGAGAAAGAGACTGAAAGAGACCCCACAGCTGAGAAAGTGGGAGAACAAGGGTCCAGCAGTTGCACACATCTTAGTTGTCCAGAGGAACCCTGAACTGAATCAGTGACTGATAGAAGGAGCCTGGTGTGCCCAAATATGTGAACCTGGGACACTGGAGGCTAGGCCACGACTAGAGAATCGGCTCTGAAGAGGTGACCGGGGATAATCCAGACCCTAATCACGAGACACACCAGTGTGGGGCAGGTGCTTTATGACCTGCAGCCTAACTTTCCACCACGGACTAAGAACACAGTTGTCATACTAGGACTGGTGACCCTGACTGTGAGGGAAACATTCACCCATGAGTCCGCGACGACCAGACTGAACCCATGGGTGAGACTGAGAGGCCTGAAAGGACTGTAAACTGGAAAGAGCTGACAGAACTGTAAACTGTGTAAACTATTGTCCTGTGAAAGACCTAGTAAAGTACCCAGTAAGCTCACTGCCTCAGATTGTTTACTTCCAGCGTCGCAGTAAAGTCCCGCCTGAGGAGCCACAGACTGTCATCCCTGCACACTGGCTGGAGAGCTGCAGCTTTGAAGTAAGTGCATTACACCCAGTACAATCCCTCAACAGGCCCATCCACCAAAACTACTCCTGCCCTGGGGACCCTCAGCCCTACCCAAGGAGGGCTTACCATCCACGCTGCCCCAAGTCACTGTCCCCAGCAGGAATACAGCAGCGGTGGTTCTATTAACCACATACCCCAGGTGGCGTCACGACAAATCCCCTATAAATAACCACCTTTTGGACTGATCCCAGGCCATGGGACCGGGTCACGACTACCGTGATACCCCAGAGAGACAGCGCCGGCCCGGTTCCCAAGTACCCCATAGCCCTGGGGCGCATCACAACTGTGATTGGTCTTCCAGAACATGTGATCCAAGAGGTAATCAGGAGTCATAAAGAGATTAACTCCTGCTAGCCTGATCACACTGAAAACACAGCGAACACAGCTGGTCAACGCCCGAGCGACTCAGAAGCATGAGAAAAACCTCAGTGTGGAGTGTCTGTATCTGAAGTGTGAACAGAGCCAGATGCTGCTCTGACACTCTTCGGGTTTTGAGCCAAATGCCATGTGACAATATTAATTTATAATTATTATTATTATTATTTATTTATATAGCACCATTAATTCCATGGTGCTGTACATGAGAAGGGGTTACATACAAAATTATAGATCTGGTTTACAGTAAACAAATTAACAATGACAGACTGATACAGAGGGGAGAGGACCCTGCCCTTGCAGGCTTACATTCTACAGTGTAATGGGGAGGAAATAGTATGTCCGGGTTGCAGCAGATCTGGTGGTGGAGAGGCGGTAGCTTCGGTGGCGTGGGGCAGCAGCTCCGGAGGCGGTGGAGCGGCGGCTCAGTCATTGCAGGCTGCAAGATTTCCTGAAGAGATCCGTCTGAAGGATCAGAGCATGGTGGATAATCGAACGTGTTAGGGCGCAGAATTCCAGAGGATGGAGGATATTCGGGAGAAATCTTGGAGGCGGTTGTGTGAGGAACGGATAAGTGTGGAGGGGAGGAGGAGGTCTTGGGAGGATCGAAGAGGGAAGATAGTGTGAGATTAGTTTAGAGATATAGGGAGGAGACAGTTAGTGTGATTGTTCCACCCTATCCCTTATTATTATTATTATAGCACAATTTATTGCATGGCGCTTTTCATTAGATACTGGACTATGGAAGTCACTGCAAGCGGAATATTTTTGGGGTGAAAAAAGGCATGAAAAGTTGGTTGAATGAAAAGTACTGCCTCCACCATTGTAACTTGGGTTTCACTAGGAATATTTTAGGAAATCAAACTCAGAAATAATCCTTAAGGCCCGGTTACACGCTGCGATGTCCCAGCGATCACACTAACGATAGGGATCGCTGGGACATCGCTATCTGATCGCTGGTGAGCTGTCACACAGGCAGACCAGCAAGAATGCTGGTATCCAGGGTAAACATCGGGTAACTAAGCATAGCGCTGCGCTTAGTTACTCGATGTTTACCCTAGTTGGCATGTCCCAGCGTGTGCTGTGTGCCGCTCGGCATCGGCCTGGAGGTCGTTGATCGTTGGTCTGCCGCTGTCACACATGCCGATGTTGGCCGACCAGCTGTAGACCAACGATCAAAAAATAGTCCTGGCCATTTACCAATGATCAGCGATCAGTGAGACGTTTTGGAGTGGGGAGTGGGAGGTTTGGATTAATGCAGAAGTGAGTCTAAAGTCACTTCCAGAGCAAAGAGAACGGGTGGGGAGATAGACATAGATGAGGGAGGAGATTTAGGGAGGTGCTGCACTGTGTAGAGCTTTATGGGTGAGAACAAGCAGTTTAAATTGGATCCTATAGTGTGTGGGAAGCCAGTGCAGTGACTGACATAGAGCAGAAACGTCTTTGTAACGTTTAGCTGTATAGATGATTCTGGCTACTGCATTAAGGAGGGACTGGAGAGGGGAGAGTCTAGTACAGGGGAGGCCAATTAAAACAGAATTACAATAGTCAAGGCGGGAGTGGATCAGGGCCACAGTGAGGGTTTTTGTGGTTTCCAAGGTGAGAAAGAGGCGCATTCTAGAGAATTTCTTCAGGTGCAAGCCGCAAGAGCGGGCAAGAGATTGTATATATATGGGGTGAAAGAAAGATCAGAGTCAAACTTAACATCCAGACAGCGAGCCTGCTGACTAGGAGTTATCGTAGTGCCGCACACTGAGAGTGAGATGTCATATTTAGAGATGTTAGTGGAGGGCGGGAGCAGCAGAAGTTCAGTTTTGGAAAGGTTGAGTTTCAGATAGAGAGCGGACATGATATTGGAAACTGCGATTAGACAGTCATTGGTGTTCTTTATTAGAGCAGGAGTAAGGTCAGGGGATGAAGTGTATAGCTGTGTGTCATCAGCATAAAGATGGTACTGCAAGCCAAATCTACTGATGGTCTGTCCAATTGGGGCCATGTAGCAGGAGAAGAGAAGAGGTCCAAGGACTGAATATTGAGAGAACCCCAATAGTGAGAGGAAGAGGGGATGAAGTGGAGCCAGCAAATGATACAGTGAAAGAACGGTCAGAAAGATAGGAAGAGAACCAGCTGTGTCCTTGATGCCAATGGAGTGCAGCATGGAGAGTAGGAGATGGTGGTCAACAGTGTCGAAGTCTGCAAAGAGGTCAAGAAGAATAAGCAGAGAGTGGTCACCATTACATTTTCCTGTCAGAAGGTCATTGGTCACTTTGATGAGGGCAGTTTCTGCAGAATGTAGGGAGTGGAAACTAGACTGTAATCAGTCTAGAAGAGAGTGAGTGGAGAGGTAACGGGTGAGGCGGGAGTAGACCAGGCGTTTCAGGAGTTTAGAGATGAAGTGGAGTTTGGAGACTGGTCTGTAGTTATTTGTGCAGAATGGGTCAAGAGAAGTTTTCTTTAATAATGGAGTAGTGATAGTGTTTGAAGGAGGAGGGAAAGATGCCAGAATAGAGGGAGAGATTGAAGATTTTGGTAAGGTGAGTGGTGACCACCGGAGAATTAGTCCAAATTAGTCCTGTTCATTATAACCAAATAGGAATAGGCATGTGCTGTATAAACTGTCATGAAATTATGCACTCCCTCTCCTCTCAGCAGCTCTCTCCTTCCTCCTCCCTTTGCAGTGTAGTTTGAGGTTTCAGTAGCTTCTGTTCTGATGAGGACACGGAGGGAGAGAGCTAATACAGGTCTGACTTATCTAGACTCCATATGTTTCTGTAAGCAGGAATCACTGCTGTGACAGTTTCTGTGTTGTATTTCACCTCTTTCTTGGCTGCAGACACAGAGAGCTGAGAGGAGAATACAGCCCATCCCATTGATATCTTGTGCAGTGATGTGGTGTGAATATGTGACATGAATAGTCATCCTATGGGGAGTGGACAGCAGAGAACTAAGTGAATCATTTACTGTTAGTTACAGATGGAATGAATCTCTTTATTTGAAGATAACAGACGATAGGAGAGAAATATAAATAAAAGAAATACATCAATAGAGAGAGTATAGTGTGAGAAATTAGAAAATGATAGCAGTTGCATATGGATTTTTGACCTGACAATTTTCCTTTAAATCCAAATTTAGAGGTTTGTATCAGAAAACTGGGCTATAACAACTATGAAAAAGTATTTAAAAATTTGTCAACATAAATTTTTTTAAAATCTATTTATAATTTCTTTTAAAGGAGCGCATTGTAGAGTTTCTTTTTAATTTTCCACTCTCTTAGCAAATAGAGGAGACTCTATTACAATACTAACCAAATACTTCCGCCGTTTTCAGCGCAGCTCCACGGCTCATTGAGACTCCGCATGAGGCAAGGAACCCTTGTTCTGTGTCTCATAGACTGGCATTAAAAAAAAATTAAAAAATGACCAACAATCCTTACTGCAAACAATTTGTGATTTGTCAGGTCACAAATATGGTCACATAACACTGGAGTGGACCAGACCGGTACTCGGAACAGCAAAGGGCAGTGACTGATGACTAATGCAATACAGTTGTTATATATAGATGTGTGTCAGTCACAAGGGCCAGAGTACTCAGTAGCTGGGCCAAACTTCGGTTCACGGTAGCCATGCCCAGCAGCTGTGGTCCTACCCACACAAGCAAAGGGGATAGTAGTAGGGATAGTTTGTAATGGCACCAGTTTGGATCAGCCTGATATAGCTGGCACTGCAGGGGGACCCTGGGAAAGAGGTGGTGGCAGGAGTGTAAGTGGTTAACCCTTCCCAACCAGGGCTAGCTCCAGGGAGATTATGGGGGTCATGGTGGTAAGTGTAGAGGAGAAAGTGGACAGCAGGAGACAGTCTTTTGCTTTACCTTTTTACTGAAGATTCTGTAGAAGGTCCAGTGTTGTACGTCCACCCCCAGGGTTGTGGTTTGGCCAGTCTGATGAGAACTGTGATCCTGGGTTCAAATGCCACCAAGGACGACATCTGCAAGGAGTCTGTATGTTCTCCCCATGTTTCCTCCCACATTCCAAACATATACTGATAGGGAATGTAGATTGTGAGCTCCAACGGCCGTTGTTCACGTCTGTAAAGTGCTGTGGAATTAGTAGTGCTATATAAGTGAGTAAAAAAATATTTGCTTATATACTGTACATGAAAAAAAAAATCAGTGGAAATCATCCCTTAAAAAATGAATGTACAAGTTGTAAAAATGGTTTTTCCCTAGTAAAATTTTGTCAGAAAAAGTAAAAAAAACACTTGAACCAAGGAGTGCACAGAATCGAGATCCAACACAACCCAAGTTCCAGAAAATAGTGCCGCTGAAGTAGATGTGATGCTGCATCACACCTACTTCAGCGGCACTATTTTGATGCACTACTATTTTTGGGAGGTTTTTTTTTAGCATAATTCTTACTTTAAGTTGTTTGCTATTGCTAATAATACATGTACGAGGAAGGGTCACAGTGTATAAAATTAGGAATTTCTTTTCTTTTGAGCTCCCACGACAAATGTAATAATAAGGTTTGCACTTCTGCTATTGAAATCCTATGTAAAGTCTGATGTGTTCAGTTTTCGCAGTTTATTTACAATCAGATCTCCACCACTTTGATGTAAATGACTGATTTTTTGACAAATCTTTGTCTATGGCACTAAGGTGTACTGCTGTGGTCTGTGGCAGATGTTCGGGGCTCGTGCTCTTCTTCAGGCCTGGGGTGGTCAGATTTCGGCGTCGGTTTAAACACCCGTCTGACTGACACTAATTGGTCCACCGGCTGACAGCGGAAAGCACGAGGCGAAGGCGAACACGCTCTGCTTTATGTGATCTCCTCTGTACAGAAAGCTCCTTCAATGCACATTATTTATTAACAGCTTCATCAATCCAGCTGGTAAAATGTCTGCTCATAAACACGGAAGTTATGTTCTCTGTAGGAGGCCGGACCACCTTCAAAGGAATAATATACCGTACCTTAAATATAAAAATTACCACTTAAAATAATACCCAGCAGGTTATTGTAACCATATAATGTCTATATTAACAAAGAAATATGGTCTTGTTATTACTATTAGCAGTATTATTATTATTATTTTTGTAATTTTGTTGCTATTGGATTAAATATTTCTATACTGTGACATCACTGTGTGTATTATCGCTGTACTGTGACATAACTGTGTGTATTATTATCCCTGTACTGTGACATCACTGTGTGTATTATCTCTTGTACTGTGACATCACTGTGTGTATTATCTCTATACTGTGACATCACTGTGTATTATCTCTGTACTGTAACAGTACTTTATTCATTACCCCCAGTGAGATAGCGCTCGCTGATGGTATTAGGGGATACTCTTTTGGCAGCAGAAGTAAAGCTCATAGGAACAGTCTCACGTTTAATCAGTCCAGCTGGTTTATTTCCAACCATAAACTGCTAATGTACAGTCTATCTAAATCAATAGAACATATTATGACCACTGGTCCTTTCCAAGGGCCCGCATGGCATTTCTCACTTAGTCCATTATAGTGTCCACTGACCTCTTAGTCCATCATTCAAGAAGCTGCCTCTATGGGATCACAGATTCCTGTCTGTTCCAGGTTAACTTAGCCGTTGTCTCCAGCCCTCTTGCCTTCCAGGGACTCCTGCTCCCAAGCACCAAGAGACACAGGCTCATGAGCGGGTGTCTCCAGGAAGATGGCGACTCCAGCCCCTCCCAAACACACAGAGACCTTGCTTAGGTGAGCCCATGTGATCAGAAAGGACTCACACTAAATCAGATGTGACACACCCATGGGGAGGTATGCCGATGGTCAGTCCCACCCATCACTTCCTGACCATCCTTAAATCCAGCCCCTTAAATTATAAAGGTTTGTGGAACTGAAGTGCCAGCACGCCATACTGGATTTAGATTGCAGCAGACTTCTGTCTGTGCGGTACACATTGGATATATATGTTTGGCCCAATGGGACGGGGTACTTGGTACCGGACTGGGATATATGCTGGGGAGGTCATGGCAGTCTTGGTCATGGCAGGCTTTTTCTCCATGGAACGGTGTCTCTGTGGATTCTGCGCTCTCCAGGCAACCTAGGACTGTCAGGGGAGTCTCACTCTCGCCTACGCCTTGGCCTTTGCTGCTTGGCTCTTCCTGGCTTACTCTTGTCCTTACTAGTCGGCTCACTCTGGACTACTCGGTCTTTACTTCTCAGCCTACTCCGACCTACTACCTAGCTCCTCCTCGCTCCCCCCTTTGGTACCCCCTACGTCACCTGACCTACATTCCCACCCACTTCCCTATAAACCCTACCACCCCTTGCCCGCCTACAGTCCCGTGCTTCGGGTTGGATGTTGTGCTCTGAGTGGCGTATGTGTACTGAAGGTGTTTGGTGCACAAACTGTCTCCTATCTGCCTGGCTGCAGTTCCTCTTGTGGCCTCCTGGTCGCAGGGGCACCACATATACATTGCTGGTATACCTCACACCCTGTACTGTGATAACACTGTGTGTATTTTCACTGTACTGTGACATCACTGCGTGTATTATTGTGTCACTGATAATGACAAAAAAAAGTTTTCAATATACACCATGTTCCAAATTATTATGCAAATGTTCTTTTTCTCTGATTTTCCTAAATGGTCGGTGCAGATGACAGTCAGTGTAAGAAGTCATCATCCGTTAGAATATACATTGAATTGTATTGAAGAAAACTCCCAATGATAACGGTATAATCTTCAAAATTTAAAAAACCTCTGAATGCACTGTTCCAAATTATTAGGCACAGGAGAGTTTCTAAACATTTGATATGTTTGAAAGAACTGAAAATGCTCATTTGTTGAATTTTCAGCATTAGGAGGTCACATTCACTGAAATAAAAAGCTATTTAACTCCAAAACATCCTAACAGGTCAAGTTACATGGTAACATAGGAACCCTTCTTTGATATCACCTTCACAATTCTTGCATCCATTGATATTGTGAGTTTCTGGAGAGTTTCTGCTTGTATTTCTTTGCATGATGTCAGAATAGCCTCCCAGAGCTGCTGTTTTGATGTGAACTGCCTCCCACCCTCATAGATCTTTTGCTTGATTATACTCCAAAGGTTCTCTATAGGGTTGAGGTCAGGGGAAGATGGTGGCCACACAATGAGTTTATCTCCTTTTATGCCCATAGCAGCCAATGACACAGAAATATTCTTTGCAGCATGAGATGGTGCATTGTCATGCATGAAGATGATTTTGTTCCTAAAGGCACGTTTTTGCTATTTGTACCATGGAAGAAAGTTCTCAGTCAGAAACTCTATATACTTTGCAGAGGTCATTTTCACACCTTCAGGAACCTTAAAGGGGCCTACCAGCTGTTTTCAATGATTCTGGCCCAAAACATGACTCCTCCACCTCCTTGCTGACATCGCAGCCTTGTTGGGACATGGTGGCATCCACCAACCATCCACTACTCCATCCATCTGGACCATCCAGGGTTGCTCGGCACTTATTAGTATACAAGACTATTTGAAAATTAGTCTTCATGTATATCTGGACCCACTGCAACTGTTTCTGCTTGTGAGCACTGTTTAGGGGTGGCCGAATAGTAGGTTTATGCACCACAGCAAGCCTTTGAAGGATCCTACACCTTGAGGTCCGAGGGACTCCAGTGGCACCAGCAGCTTCACATATCTGTTTGCTGGTTTGTAAGGCCTTTTTAGCAGCTGCTTTCTTAATCCGATGAACTTGCCTGGCAGAAACCTTCCTCATTCTGCCTTTATCTGCACGAACACATCTGTGCTCAGAATCCGCCACAAATCTCTTCACAGTACGATGATCACGCTTAAGTTTTCATGCGATATGTAATTTTTTCATCCCTTGTCCAAGGCATTGCACTATTTGTTGCTTTTCGGCAGCAGAGAGATCCTTTTTCTTTCCCATATTACTTGAAACCTGTGGCCTGCTCAATATTGTGGAACACCCAGTTTTCCTTTTATTGGGCTCACTAATTCACAGGTATCTGAGATTGATTTCACTGATCCAAAGAACCCTGACACACAATACCATCAATGGGATTCATTGACAAAAAAAAAAAAAAAAACCCTATGACACCTAAAGCCAATTTGCATAATAATTTGGAACACAATGTATACATATACACAAGACCAGACAGAACAAACTCTTACATAAAGTCAAAAACAATTAAAGCCAAACAAAAACCACCCCTCAGTTACAAAGAGATGGTGTAAGCTGGAAAAATAGTATGAAAAATTCACTCAATACAATGCGACAACTCCCAAGAAATAAAACATAGGGGTTCAAACCAATTTATGAAAACAGAAAACTATATACAAAAATAGGATGAGACACAGAATATCCAAGCCTTGTAAGGATGATAATAAATGAGAATATTAGGAAATATGGCAAATAATGTCATATCTAACATAAAAGCATCTATAAGTTTATGTGGAGACCTAAGGGCTGGGGTACCCAGCAGCAGGGCCAGGAGTTAGGATAGCGGTGGTAGTGCCCAGCACTGTGGCCCTGGATCACATTAAAAAGAAGAGTAAAAATGAAGAACTAAAAATAATTAAGAAATAATATGAGTTTGCGATGCCATATATGGTTGGCACTGCAGGATATCCCTGGGAGATAGCTGGAGTGGGAGTGTAGTTGTTACGCCCGGCCTAACTAGAGCCGGCTCCCAGGGGATGGTGATGATGGGAGTGGTAGTAGTGGTGTGGGGTACCAGAGAAATAAAAAGCAGGAAACAGTCTTTTGCTTTACTTTTTTAATGAAGATGTCCAAGAAGATCCAAAGTAGTACAACCTCCACCAGCCGGGTGGCCTGGCCAGTCTGATGAGAACTATAGTCCCTTCTGCTGGGTGGGTATAGTGGCCTTCCTGCTGAATTCTGTAGTTTGGTAGGTTTCTTAGGTTTTTAGGTGCCTCTGTGCTGTCTTGTACTCCCTCTGGTTGCTGTGAGTTAGTTCCAGCCAGGCAGATAATGCAGGCTCATGTGAGTATCCATGCTCTGCTCAGAGTAGTTCTCTTGCCCTCTGTATTATTGATGCCCTGGAAAGTTCCACGTAACTGGCTAGTGGCCATAAAACCCACTAACTTCCAGTTTCAGTTACTAGACATTGTAGCTATAGCCTTGCAGCTGGTCCCTTAGGAAATCCTCCCAGCTCTCTCTTGACTGAACCTGTCCTTTGCCTAACCCAGCCTTACTACCCAGCTAACACCTCCCTCCAACCAGAAACTGAGACACAGCCAAATCAGGCCTTTCAGTGCTCAGCTTCCTGGTTAGAGATCAGGCAGCATTGGATGCTTCAGACTTCCAGCAGGGTGAGCTCCAATTCTCTTCGGACATGGTATTAGAATTGTCATGGTGGCGGTCGCCTAGCTCCGTGGCTCTGACCAAACAAATGAAGGGGAATATTTACAGGGCATTTGTAGATGATCGTGATGCCATCTATGATATCTTGTCAGGGATGACCAGGACTGCTTGTGTAGGTTCCCAGTGGATAGATGGATTGGCAGCTACTATGGAACACTTCCCACAGGCGGACCGGGTCCCTGGGACTTTGTATGACAATCTATGTGGATGATGGGGGTCATAATTGGTGCTGTGTGCAGCAAAGAGACACAGAAAAGAAGCAGGAAGACAGCGGAGTTCAGTCTTTTTACCTTTATTGGTGAAACGTTGTTGAGTCCGGGGCACCAGTCACAAGGTCCAGGAGGTCTGATCAGCCTGGAAGCAGTCGGAATCCACAACACCAGGTGGGTTTGGAGGCCTGGCTGCCATGCTTGTCGGATTCAGGACCCAACTGCCTGTCTGTGGCCCTTTCCTCTCAATTTGCAATAAGCTCCCGACTAGCAGACAGTGCGAATCGGTAACGGGTACTGCTGTGTTGCTTGCAGCTGCGGGTTCTTAAACTGGTGTGCTGTTGGGTCCCTGTTTGCAGCCAGGAAACTTGCAATCTCCTGCCCTCCAGATTCGGTTCATGGGATGTGCAGTCCCCATATAACCCAGGACTCTGGCGTCCTCGGCTCCGCTGCTCTAGGGTGAGCTCTCCAGCTCTCCACTCCCAGAGCTCTCTCTTCACCTTTCTCTCCATACTCTTTCTTTCTCACATTACGCCCTCTAACCCCTTCCCCTAGCCACAGGAGGCTACACCCCCCCAGAACTCGGGTCATGGGCTCCCCCTTCTGGTCAGGGATCAGGTGTTATGTGTGCATGCGGAGGCTACCTAGCATGGGGAGCTCCTCCTGCTTCCAAGCATGATGCCACCTCCGGTGAGAGAGTTGATACCACTGTGGCAACTGGACCGTAGGAGCGCCACAGATGCAGTTTTATCAGTCACCCCTGTGGGCTTGTGTATGAAGTGTTTAAATGATTTATTTACCAAACAGGAGGACAGCGGTAAGGAAAAGTGCATGTAAGGTTACTTGAAAGGGTATTTTTTTTATGGGGGCACAGAACTTTCAAGTTACTGTTCTGCATATTACAATCCAATTTATGTCATTTTTGTGATATTGAGAAAGGGCCTTTTCACATCTGCATTTCTGTTGAGTTTGGCTTGCAATCCCTTTTTGACAGCATGTGTGCCAAAAATGTATTGCAAACGCATCCAAAAACGCACCCATTGATTTCAATGGAAAACGTGTCCTGCAACATTTTGGGCTGTGTTTGCAAAAACGCATGCGTTTTGGGTTTTCTGAAAATGACATGCATTTTTACACGCGTTTTCATTGCGCTTTCCCTTGAAATCAATGGGTACGTTTTTGGATGCGTTTTTTTGCGTTTCTATTAGTTTTTGCAGTGCAATGGAAGCGCAAAAGCAATCCCCCTTAGATGTGAACTTAGCCTTAATCACCTTTTTAAAAGGCTATGAGCCCATTAACACACTAATTTGTCGTTGTTCATTTGATGCCAAAATATAAAGTTGTACAATTTTCTTAATAATATTAACTTTTTTTTACCGTGTTGTTGGTGCAGATTGTCTGTAAGTCCTTTAACTCAGTGATATTGTAAAACTGGTGCAGATTTCTCAAATCTCCTGCGTAGCTCTAATGGCTCTTTCTGCTCCCCTCTCCTGTTATTATAAGAGGGATTGGGAATGGATTGTATACAGATCTCAAAACTGGAGAGCGAGGAGGAAGCATGTACAGTCTCAGGGAGGGCAGAGAAAACCAACTATATTAAGAAAAAGTAAGAGCAGGATAAAAGCTGTGCTAATATATGAGCTAATGAACTCAGCAGCACCTGCAATACACACAAACCTTACCTCCAGCCTACATTACTGATAGAGACACTCTCACAAGAGATAAATCTGAAACTGTATCAGCAAAACGCATACCAGGGGTTTGAAAATTAGTTCTCTTTTAGTAACTAAATGTACTAACCACTCACACATGTAAGAATTGTAAACATATTTTTAATGTGAAGGGTTTCCATAATCTTTAAACTCTTTTCAATATTTTTATCATATTAGGAAAGCATGCCCCGTGTTCTTTTAGGTTAAGTTGTCTTTGCTGTAGCGGAGACAGCTTTGTGAAGTCTCCTAAATATCAATGTGTGACTGAACACTGCTAGATTTTCCTGAAAATTAAAATTTCAGCTCTACATAGTACACATTAATATTATATTTAAAGGGAACCTGTCACCTAATCTATGGCCCCTAAACTATCACTACCTGCCCCTACAGACCCTAACTAGCTCCCTAACCATCCCTGCCTGTCCTAATAGGGCTTTATAGAAGGTGAATAAAACACTTTATAAACTTACATTTTCTGTGACAGTGGGGCGTTCCTGTGGGCTCTTGTCCGAAGGGCGGGTTCCCCAGAGCCGCGCTCCCCCCGCCTCGCTCCCTTCCTAACGCCCTAATGGGCGGCATTATCGATTTGAAGAGCGGGGAGCCCATTGGAATCATCCCGCCCCGCTCTTCATGACGCGCGGCCCGGAAATGACGATGAGAGCGCGTCATTTCCGTGCCGCGCATGCCCAGTGCAGCGGGTGAAGCCGATGCGAGTGCCGTCGTCGCTAGGCAACGATCGGCGTCTTCGGAAGGTGAGTATCGGCGGCCCCCCCACCCTCCCAAAACTGCACATATATATGTGTGTGTAATCCACATGTACATATGGATTACACACACACATATGTACATTCACTTTTATTAGGCACATTTCATATGTGCATCTATATATATATATATATATATATATATATATATGCACATATATATAGTTAGATTGTGTGTGTATACGTGTGTGTGTGTGTTGTGTGTGCGTGCATGTGTGTGTATACATACTTGTCTGTGTGTGCATGTGTGTGTATACTTACGTGTGTGTGTGCATGTGTGTGTATACTTACGTGTGTGTGTGTGCATGTGTGTATACGTGTGTGTGTGTGCGTGCATGTGTGTGTATACATACTTGTGTGTGTGTGTGCATGTGTTTGTATACATACTTGTGTGTGTGTGTGCGTGCATGTGTGTGTATACATACGTGTGTGTGTGTGCGTGCATGTGTGTGTATACATACTTGTGTGTGTGTGTGTGCATGTGTTTGTATACATACACGTGTGTGTGTGTGCGTGCATGTGTGTGTATACATACACGTGTGTGTGTGTGTGCGTGCATGTGTGTGTATACATACACGTGTGTGTGTGTGTGTGTGTGCATGTGTGTGTATACATACACGTGTGTGTGCGTGCGTGTATACATACTTGTCTGTGTGTGCATGTGTGTGTATACTTACGTGTGTGTGTGCATGTGTGTGTATACTTACGTGTGTGTGTGTGCATGTGTGTGTATACGTGTGTGTGTGTGTGCGTGCATGTGTGTGTATACATACACGTGTGTGTGTGTGTGTGCATGTGTGTGTATACATACACGTGTGTGTGCGTGCGTGTATACATACTTGTCTGTGTGTGCATGTGTGTATACTTACGTGTGTGTGTGCATGTGTTTGTATACATACACGTGTGTGTGTGTGCATGTGTGTGTATACATACTTGTGTGTGTGTGTGCATGTGTGTGTATACATACGTGTGTGTGCGTGTGCGTGCATGTGTGTGTATACATACGTGTGTGTTTGTGTGTGCGTGCATGTGTGTGTATACGTGTGTGTGTGTGTGTGTGTGTGTGTGTGCGTGTGTGTGCATGTGTGTGTATACTTACGTGTGTGTGTGCGTGCAAGTGTGTGTATACTTACGTGTGTGTGTGTGTGTGTGCGTGCATGTGTGTGTGTGTGCATGTGTGTGTATACATACGTGTGTGTGTGTGTGCGTGCAAGTGTGTGTATACATACGTGTGTGTGTGCATGTGTGTGTGTATACATACACGTGTGTGTGTGTTGTGCATGTGTATATATATTTTGTAGAGATAGAGAGACTGAGGGTGAGAGGGTCTGTGAGTTTTGTGTAACGCTGGGACCTGGGTGACGCAGTAAACTTCACCTGAGGTCAGAGTTAATCCTCGTCACTCTATCTGACCTCAGGTGATCTACACTGATGTCACCCTGTTCACATCGGTAACAGAAAACTCACTCTATGTGGGTCACGCTGTGAAGTGGGAAGTTTCACATGAGGTCAGAGAAACACATTGCTTTATCCGACCTCAGGTGACACAGACCATGAATGCTTCACTGCACGAGCCTTCAAATCTAATTGTTAGTGAATCTTCACTAACGGACGGACCTCTACCAGGATCCTGGATGGGTATGTGGGAGTAATAAAGATGGAGTCAAAATACGTGTTTGTGTTTTTTGTTGTAATAAAAAAATTTTTCTCGGTGTTGTGTCTTCTTTAATACTAAATAGAGATTCATAATGGCCGTGTCTAACATTGGCGCGACATTATAAATCTCGGGCTTAGTGCCAGCTGCTAAAAGAAAGGTGGCATTAACCCCTTATTACCCAGTCTGCCACCGCCACAGGGCAGCTGGAAGAGCTGGGTACAGCTCCAGAATATTGCGCTTCTATAAATGCGCAATTTTCTGGGGCGGCTGCGAGCTGCAATTCTCAGCGGGGGTGGCCCAGAACGCTTGGGCCTCCCTACGCTGGGGATTCCAGCCCTCAGCTGCCTAGTTGTACCTGGCTGGCAAAGAAAAATGCGGCGAAGCCCCACGCCGTTTTTTTTCTTGTCAGCCAGGTACACCTAGGTAGTTGGGGGTGGATGGCAGCTCCTAGCTGCCTAGTTGTACCTGGCTGGCAAAGAAAAATGTGGCGAAGCCCCACGCCGTTTTTTTTCTTGTCAGCCAGGTACACCTAGGTAGTTGGGGGTGGATGGCAGCTCCTAGCTGCCTAGTTGTACCTGGCTGGCAAAGAAAAATGTGGCGAAGCCCCACGCCGTTTTTTTTCTTGCCAGCCAGGTAGACCTAGACAGCAGTGGACTGCCATCCACCCCCTACTACCTAGGTGTACCTGGCTTGCATGAAAAAATGGCATCTGTCTTCACCACATTTTTCTTTGCCAGCCAGGTACAACTAGTCAGCTGGGGGTGGATGGCAGCTCACAGCTGCCTAGTTGTACCTGGCTGGCAAATAAAAATGCGGCGAAGCCCCACGCCGTTTTTTTTTCTTGTCAGCCAGGTACACCTAGGTAGTTGGGGGTGAATGGCAGCTACCAGCAACCTAGTTGTACCTGGCTAGTAAAGGAAAATACAGCAAAGCCACATGCCATTTTTTTCTTGCCAGCCACATACAACTAGTCAGCTGGGAGCTGCCATCCACCCCAAACTACCTAGGTGTACCTGGCTGGCAAGAAAAAAAACGGCGTGGGGCTTCGCCACATTTTTCTTTGCCAGCCAGGTACAACTAGGCAGCTAGGAGCTGCCATCCACCCCCAACTACCTAGGTGTACCTGGCTGACAAGAAAAAAAAACGGCGTGGGGCTTCGCCGCATTTTTCTTTGCCAGCCAGGTACAACTAGGCAGCTGAGGGCTGGAATCCCCAGCGTAGGGAGGCCCAAGCGTTCTGGGCCACCCCCGCTGAGAATTGCAGCTCGCAGCCGCCCCAGAAAATTGCGCATTTATAGAAGCGCAATATTCTGGAGCTGTACCCAGCTCTTCCAGCTGCCCTGTGGCGGTGGCAGACTGGGTAATAAGGGGTTAATGCCACCTTTCTTTTAGCAGCTGGCACTAAGCCCGAGATTTATAATGTCGCGCCAATGTTAGACACGGCCATTATGAATCTCTATTTAGTATTAAAGAAGACACAACACCGAGAAAAATTTTTTTATTACAACAAAAAACACAAACACGTATTTTGACTCCATCTTTATTACTCCCACATACCCATCCAGGATCCTGGTAGAGGTCCGTCCGTTAGTGAAGATTCACTAACAATTAGATTTGAAGGCTCGTGCAGTGAAGCATTCATGGTCTGTGTCACCTGAGGTCGGATAAAGCAATGTGTTTCTCTGACCTCATGTGAAACTTCCCACTTCACAGCGTGACCCACATAGAGTGAGTTTTCTGTTACCGATGTGAACAGGGTGACATCAGTGTAGTCACCTGAGGTCAGATAGAGTGACGAGGATTAACTCTGACCTCAGGTGAAGTTTACTGCGTCACCCAGGTCCCAGCGTTACACAAAACTCACAGACCCTCTCACCCTCAGTCTCTCTATCTCTACAAAATATATATACACATGCACACACACACACACACACGTGTATGTATACACACACACATGCACACACACACGTATGTATACACACACTTGCACGCACACACACACACACGTATGTATACACACACATGCACACACACACACATGCACGCACACACACACACACACACGTAAGTATACACACACTTGCACGCACACACACACGTAAGTATACACACACATGCACACACACGCACACACACACACACACACACACACGTATACACACACATGCACGCACACACAAACACACACGTATGTATACACACACATGCACGCACACGCACACACACGTATGTATACACACACATGCACACACACACACAAGTATGTATACACACACATGCACACACACACACGTGTATGTATACAAACACATGCACACACACACGTAAGTATACACACATGCACACACAGACAAGTATGTATACACGCACGCACACACACGTGTATGTATACACACACATGCACACACACACACACACACGTGTATGTATACACACACATGCACGCACACACACACACACGTATACACACACATGCACACACACACACGTAAGTATACACACACATGCACACACACACGTAAGTATACACACACATGCACACACAGACAAGTATGTATACACGCACGCACACACACGTGTATGTATACACACACATGCACACACACACACACGTGTATGTATACACACACATGCACGCACACACACACACACGTGTATGTATACACACACATGCACGCACACACACACACGTGTATGTATACAAACACATGCACACACACACACACAAGTATGTATACACACACATGCACGCACACACACACACGTATGTATACACACACATGCACGCACACACACACACAAGTATGTATACAAACACATGCACACACACACACAAGTATGTATACACACACATGCACGCACACACACACGTATACACACATGCACACACACACACGTAAGTATACACACACATGCACACACACACGTAAGTATACACACACATGCACACACAGACAAGTATGTATACACACACATGCACGCACACACACACACACACACACGTATACACACACAATCTAACTATATATATGTGCATATATATATATATATATATATATATATATATATAGATGCACATATGAAATGTGCCTAATAAAAGTGAATGTACATATGTGTGTGTGTAATCCATATGTACATGTGGATTACACACACATATATATGTGCAGTTTTGGGAGGGTGGGGGGGCCGCCGATACTCACCTTCCGAAGACGCCGATCGTTGCCTAGCGACGACGGCACTCGCATCGGCTTCACCCGCTGCACTGGGCATGCGCGGCACGGAAATGACGCGCTCTCATCGTCATTTCCGGGCCGCGCGTCATGAAGAGCGGGGCGGGATGATTCCAATGGGCTCCCCGCTCTTCAAATCGATAATGCCGCCCATTAGGGCGTTAGGAAGGGAGCGAGGCGGGGGGAGCGCGGCTCTGGGGAACCCGCCCTTCGGACAAGAGCCCACAGGAACGCCCCACTGTCACAGAAAATGTAAGTTTATAAAGTGTTTTATTCACCTTCTATAAAGCCCTATTAGGACAGGCAGGGATGGTTAGGGAGCTAGTTAGGGTCTGTAGGGGCAGGTAGTGATAGTTTAGGGGCCATAGATTAGGTGACAGGTTCCCTTTAAGTCATTTATTTCCCTGACATAGTCATCTGTACGCAGCCAAGTTGAAATAATTAATTGCTTTTTGCCTGCGAACATTTAAATATTGGTTAAATTTTACGGCGCTTAAAAAGTAATCAGAGGCTGATTAAATAACATGGCTCCCGCTTGGTCAGGTCCAATTCTATATTTTATATTTAATATTTGGTAATGATATGGCATAGACATACTATAGCTCATCTTAAGTGTGTGAATTGGGTATTTTTAGGCTATCATAATCTGGCCTGACGAAGCGTATCTCTGTATGGTCAGACACATCCATTACACAGTACATAGCAGAGACACATACAGTGGTGTTCAAAAGTCCTGCATAGGCATTGGCTAGGGTCACACTTAAATCTGGAATTGCAGATCTGGATGCGGTGAACGCAATTGTCTTCTGACATTCAGCAATCCGGTATTCCTGAGCAATCCGGTTACCGGTGCCCATAGATCTACTGTATAATGCTTCAGGACCTCAGACAGCGGCGCACATACTATAGCAATAGGTATAGTATGCGCGGCGCTCTGAGGAGCCCGGCGCTTTCATTCATAAAACTGTACAGCAGCTGTCTGGAGGCAGCTGCTGTACAGAGGTAATTATAGCATTATATGCCCACATGAGTGGGTGTAAGGTTTCTAGGGGGAGTGGGCACCCCTAGAGACATTATAGGAACATTTAATAATCAAATAAATAGTTTTACAAAACACATAAAACTTTGCTTATCCAGGCGGCAGCCGGGATAAGCAAAGTATATGCGGGAACCGGATTGCTCAGGATTACACATCCTGAGCAATCCAGTTCCCGCATTGCAGATATCAGAACCGCTCCGAAAACCGCAACCTGCATGATTATTCACGCAGGCTGCAGAACAGGAGGCGGAAACCGGATTGCTTGTGAAGCAATCTGGTTTTTAGCATAGGCTCCTATGAGGAGCGTTTCCTGATCCTGTTTTGAGCTTTTTAAAAGCTCAAAATCGGATCAGGTTTTAAAAAAAACAAACTGATGTGTGACCCTAGCCATAGGATAAATTGATTTTTCAAGTTTTAAACATTTTCTGTAGAATATCTTCGATGCTAATATGACATATTATATATGGTTTTGTTCAGAATACAATTTTGCATTCTCTCCCTGTAATATTTTTAGCTTTTGAAACAGTTTTGCCTGAAATTATTGTAACAATATGGGAATTGAAAGCACAACTAAATATTGGACAGCTTCCGATCCAAAATTAGCCAATCACAGATGAGGTTCTTGTGACCAATCATAACCTGGATATGGCAGCCAATCACATTCCGTTACATTGGATCACATCTGCTGCTTTGTTTGTTTTATCTGTTGGTCTATCTAGTGAATCATACTGTAGAGCTTTATGATGGGAGCCTTGTTTTATCTGTTGGTCTATCTAGTGAATCATACTGTAGAGCTTTATGATGGGAGCCTTCAGATTTTTGTCAGCGGAGGATTGTGTGCGAGTTGTGGTGCTACATGAAGAGGGTTATACTGGCCCCCAGATCACAAGGAAGGTCGGCTGTAATCAGAGGACAGTCGTAAGAATTTTGCAGAGACATAAGCAGCTTGGAATTACCAGGACAGGCCCAGATCTGGTCGGCCCAGAAAGTCAACTAAAATGGAGGATAGAGTACTGATAAGAACATCCCTTGCCAATCGAAAGCTCACCTCTCCTCAGCTTCTGCGAGAATGGCAAGAAAAGTGCAATATTGAGGTGGCAACATCAACTGTTAGGAAGAGATGTTTGGAAGCAGAATTGAGAGGGTGCAAGGCCCGAAAGAAGCCATTGATGACAGCCATACAAAGACACAGGCGAAAACTGTGGGCATTGAAATATTCAAAATGGAGGAAGGAGGAGTGGGAAAAAGTGCTATTGAAAGCACTTTTTGCATTTTAGGAAATGATGGCAAGTGTTATGTGAGAAGGTTTCCACATGAAGAGCACAAGCCAGAGTGTTACGCTTCTCTGTGAAACATCCGATGACAGTAATGGTCTGGGGCTGTATGGCAGCCAATGGTGTTGGAAGGCTTCATATTGTGGAGGGTATGGTTAATGCAAAAAAATACATAGACATCCTTAATATGAAAATGCTGCCTTCTGCTCAACACCTGTTTTCAGGGGATTATATCTTCCAGGATGATAATGCTCCTTGTCACAGAGCTAAGACAGTAACGGAATGGAAAAAAAAGTACAAGGTGGCTACTATTGACTGGCCAGCCCAGTCCCCGGACCTCAATCCAGCTGAAAAATTGTGGCACAAGGTATGAATAGAGATATCTAAAAAAACAGCCAAGGACCAAGAGAGAGTTGATTGAGGCTCTGATCCAGGCCTGGAACCACATCATCACTCGTGAACATCTGCAGAAGCTTGTTCACTCAATGCCACAGAGATGCAAGTTGGTGCTCAAGAGCAAAGGCTGGCCAATAAAGTATTAGAAGATAAAGATGCACCCAGAAGGCCCAGACTCTGAATTAAATAGAAAATAATACATCTTAAAAAGTAAAATTTAAGTCTGTGTGAACTTGCATTGGAAGTTAATGAACTTAGAAACCTGCTCACCATTCTACACACTGTACTGGTGTAGGTATGGTTATGGTGTAAAATAAATTATCAAAAATGTGCATACCATAACAATTTATACACTTGGGACATTCAAAAATGAGTATGGCAGACAATGAGGGATTACAAAAACATATATGTTCCACCAGTTTCATTGTAGAGATGCAGAAGTATGAAATATATTTCACGCCTATGCAGGACTTTTGAACACCACTGTATATAAGATTATCTCAGCATACGAGATGTGGAATGATCAGACCATGTCCCTGTATGGTCAGACACATCCATTACACAGTACATAGCAGGGACACATATGTAAGATTATGTCAGCACCGGAGATGTGGTATGATCAGACCATATCCCTGTACGGTCAGACACATCTTTTACACAGTACCTAGCAGGGTCACATATAAGATTATCTCAGCATAGGAAATGTGGTATGATCAGACCATGTACCTGTACAGTCAGACACATCCATTACACAGTAGATAGCAGGGACACATATATAAGATTATCTCAGCACAGGAGATGTGGTATGATCAGACCATGCCCCTGTACAGTCAGACACATCCATTACACAGTACATAGCAGGGATACATATGTAAGATTATCTCAGCACAGGAGATGTGGTATGATCACACCATGTACCTGTACAGTCAGACACATCCATTACACAGTACATAGCAGGGACACATATATAAGATTATCTCAGCACAGGAGATGTGGTATTATCAGACCATGTCCCTATACGATCAGACACATCCATTACACAGTACATAGCAGGGACACATACTGTATATAAGATTATCTCAGCACAGGAGATGTGGTATTATCAGACCATGTCCCTATATGATCAGACACATCCATTACACAGTACATAGCAGGGACACATATGTAAGAATATCTCAGCACAGAGACATTTTTGTTAAACACATCCAATTTTTGAAATTATTGTTTTATTAATTAAAATTAAGTTTGAGGGCAAAATCCCTTTAGTTTCCAGGATTCAGGTGCAGGTTTCCTTTAAAGTGAACTTCTGTAATAAATAATATCATTTCTCGGGAATAACCAGTGCAGCCTTGCAGAGTCGAGGCTCTATTTTCTCATACTTTCCCTCCTAATCGACTATTTCGTTATTGTCTTTGGTTTTTACACTGTAAGAGAACACTGGCAATGTGTGGAACCCGCAGCTCCTCAGCTCCGCAGCTCCTCAGCTCCGCAGCTCCTCAGCTGTGCCATTGTAAGCTGCCCATAAAATTATTAATAGGGAGAAATACGCTCAGCCTAGAATCTCAGGGAGGAGATAACTGGAAGAAGACTCGGCAGTGGAGAGGTGCTCTAAGTCTTGGCATCCCCTCCCTTCAATCATGCTTACCGCCAAGTTAATTAAACTTCCAGTCTCTTAAAGTTTCGAGCACTTGCTCACTTTGTGCTGTTTCTGAAAATCAGTGTTTATGCTGAAGATGAGAATTTCCATGGCCATCTGCTCAGGGGAAAGTGAATTAATTGAGTTCATACTGCGAGACAAATAAATCAGTGGGTGCAAAATGCGGGATGTTACTAGTGAAAGTAATTGGATGAAATAATCCTGGATTTCTGCAGAACAGAACTGATTTTTATCACACATTGTGCTTCGGAGCATGTCACTGTGTCCCGGTATGAGGAGCGGGAGATCGGGATGTATGTATAGAACTCTTGTACAATATGTTCTGCTTATTTCAGGACCTCCCTGATTCACCGCTTTATATTTAGTTCAATCACGGCCCTATTCTGTAAAGACCTAGATATACCCCAGAGAAACATATGACTAGTATTCAAGGTCAAGTCAAAGTCAAAATACAAGTAAACTTGGTTAAAATCAACAGAGTGAGGGTGATTATAAAAAGAACTGTGAAACATCTTTTTCATATTTTTATATAGAATACCAGTCAAAAGTTTGGACACACCTGCTCATACAATGGTTTTTGTTTGTTCTTTTTAGAATGCACATTGTAGATTCAGACTGAAGGTAGCAAAACTCACAAAGAAGCACAAAGAGTAAAGACACATGTGAAACCAACTATGTCTTAAACCCTAGATTCCTCCAAGAACTCCCTTTTCTTGTTTGATCAATTAGACTAAGGCTGGGGTCACACTTGTTAAGGCAATTGCGGTGACCGCATCCAGATCCGGATGCAGTAACCACAATTGCCTTCACACACATTTTTGGGTAAAAATGTGTGCTTGAAACCGCAATGCGGTAACCAGATTGCTCCGGATGTGTAATCTGGAGCAATGCGGTTACCGTATACTTTGTTCATCCCTGCTCCAGCAGGGATGAACAAAGTGTTAAATGTGTAGTTAAACATTAAATATGAATATTAGCTGTGGCCAACATGTCTCTAGGGGTGCTAGAGACATGCTGTCCACTTATGTCAGCATGTTAGGGGTTAAATTACCCATTGACAGTATAGCCGGCTATTGTCGGCTTTGTACAAATGTATGAATGAAGCCGCGGCTCCTGACAGTAGAGGAGATACTGTACGTAATGTACGTATAGTATCAGCCGCTGTCCAGGGTCCTGATACCTTTAACATTAGGTGTATGGGGGTGCGCATCCTCATATACCTAATGTTAATGCTTACAGGACCAAGGACAGCGGCTGATACTATATGTACATTACGTACAGTATCTCCTCTACTGTCAGGAGCCGCAGCTTCATTCATACATTTGTAGAAGCCAACAATAGCCGGCTATACTGTAAAGGGCTTATTAACCCCTCACATGCTGACAGGAGTGGACACCATGTCTCTAGGGAGGGTGGACACCCCCTAGAGACATGATGGCCACAGCTAATATTCATATTTAATGTTTTAATACACATTTAACACTTTGTTCATTCCTCCGCATTGCTCCGGATTACACATAATGGGCTCCTATGGGGAGCGGTTCCTGCTCCGGTTTTGAGCTTCTTGAAAGCTCAAAACCAGATCAGGTTTACAAAATTTAAACGCATATGTGACCCTAGCCTAACAGAATGGGAGGCAAATAGGGTCTTATCTGGGAGTAAGGTTTGAGGATTAAAGGTAACAGAGGCTTCACCTTGCATGGCTGTGATGAGTCACAACCACTATAAAAGCAGTTGACAGCAGACCCCAGTGAAATACATAGGGACCAGCATGCTGGTTTGTCTTGAGGAAGGGGCCTGAGGGCCTTGAAATGCGTTGACAAATAAACCACAACTCTATTTCAACATTTAATGTCTCCTGGAATCTGATGTCTTCTGAAGTCCGGTAGCGCGGTAATTATCCCGTCATTCTACCGTTGGTCTGTATATGTTTTTTTGTTTGATGACAGCTTATGATCCATTTGGCATAGAGTTTAGGTTTGAGTTATTTAGACTGACATTGTATACGAGTCTTGATGAAGCGGAATGTTGGGGTAGATGGTGCAACTTCTCAGCGGTGTGCATCTATGTGTGCCTTGCTAGAAATGCACTTTCAAACAATTTGACAAATGTTCACTGTCATGCCCCTGTATGTAGAGTACCAAGGAATTTGTACCAGGATACAGCGGGACACAGAACAGAAACGAGACCAGACAGTGTCAGATAAATAGATCTTTATACTAGAGGGGCGATGGGATAGGATTCTCCAGTTAAAACAATAGGGGATATCAACAAATCAAAGTAACATATACCTGGTCAGGGTTGACCGGGACCAATGTGCTGCCCCCAATGACACTGACCCAGAAAATTTACTTAAGCTATGGCCTGCCTCTTACAGGAGCACGAAAACTACTCTAGTGATGCAATGTGAATTACTGGGTGCACAGAACCACTAGTTGGTGGGTCAACCCACACACTGCAAATGTCTTCCCAGGTGCCACACGTAAACATTGACAGCAGTCTAAGGGTATGTGCACATATGCCGGCGGGTTGGTCGTCGGCGGCTGGGTGGACCCGCCAGGAAGCTCCGGAGCCGTCCACCAGCATCCTGGCGGGTATGTGCGGTGGGTGACGGGCGGGTGACGGGCGGGTGGCCAACGGGTTAGCGCGGGCAGTGTTGCGGCAGCTGGAAGCAGTACATGATTCTGCTTGCAGCCGCTGCAGAACCGGCCGGTTTATAGAACATGCTCATTCGTTGCTAACCCTCTGGGAACCCAGCGGGTTAGCAACGGATGAGCATGTGTAAACCGCCGGTGTGTGGACACCGGGTGTCAGTTTACATAGGTTTTAATGTTAATCCAAACGCCGGTTTGGATTAACATAAATTTACATGAAATTTATGTAAACCGACCGGCGGTTTACACAG
Source organism: Allobates femoralis (assembly GCA_033576535.1). Classification (NCBI taxonomy): domain Eukaryota; kingdom Metazoa; phylum Chordata; class Amphibia; order Anura; family Aromobatidae; genus Allobates; species Allobates femoralis. The sequence continues at coordinate 534,207,280 of JARQOC010000005.1, forward strand.
CGAAACCGACCCTAACCCGGCCAGTGTGCACATACCCTTAGGCTGGCTTCACACTGCAGGATTTTCACTGATCAGTGTCCATCTAGTTCATGTGCCAAAACCAGGAGAGGAACCAGGAGAGAAACTTGCAGAGAAGAACTATAAGGGTGTGTGCCCACATAGTGGTTTTACGTCGGTTTAGCAGCGAAAACCGCCGGCGGTTTAGCATAGGTTTTATTTAAATTTATGTAAATCCTAAGCAGCGTTAGGACTTACATGTAACCCTATGTAATTTAGAAACCGCTGTGCATACATAGTCGGTTTATGTGAGCGGATCTGCCCACGGTTGAGCGGTTTTCCAGCGGTTTAGCAGCATACAGCATGTCAATTCTTCTCAGCGGTTTTTGATCGGTTCCATGAACAAAATCCTCCATAGAAAACTGCCGGAAAAAACGCTTGAAAAACCGACTGAAAACCGCTGTGCACACGCTGAAAAAAAACGCCGGAAAACAGCTGGAGACTTCAGAGCTCAGAACTGATAATTTCCAGCGGTTTACTGACGATTTGAATGTCACTAAACCACTATGTGGGCACACACCCTTATTGAAAGATTGACACTTGTTCTGAGTTTTGGAGACACTCCTGGTTTTGGCACACAACTGATCAGGGAAAATCCTGCAGTGTTAAGCCAGCCTTAGTTAAAAGTTCAGTTCCTTTCTCAATGGCTGTAGCCTACCTAAACTAGTTTGACGGGAAGCGTGCACGCAAAATGTATTGTTTGGCGCTAAAGATGTCTGTAGTAGAGCCTGAGCTCAGGACTTACGATTTGAATATTTCACAGTCTTTTCCACTCGTCCATGCCTTGAGGGACGACCCGGGGATTTTTGACTTGGCACAAACAGGGGAAGTCTGTTATACCATCTCCTACAATCCTCAGTACTGGTCACTGCAAGGAAAGACTCGTAGCGGAATCCAGCTCTCTCACACCAGAAGATGCTCTCACGGAATTAGTCCTTTTCTCTCTAGCTGGTGCACTGATTTACAGGTGTGCCATCCTGGCACTGCCCGCACAAGTCATGGAACAGTTTGGGTTTCTGAGTCTGAAGTCCTCTGCAAAGGGAAGGAGACAGGCCTCTGCACATCCGCACACCTCAGGGCTTGACTGAGAACCAACTTCTTTCACCCGACCTACCAACTAGCCTCCTAGTTAGTCTTTGCAGAGACCCCAGGAGGACAGGTGTTAAACTACAGGTACTGCCTCCACCATTTTACACCACTTCAAGCCCATTTTTCACTTACTCTGGCACAACTGTCCAAAACTGGTGTGTAAATGACAGAAGACACATTTTTTTGTGCAAATTTGCATTGCAGAAAAATTGGCAAAAACTGAGGAATCTGCCTCGACGTCTTCAATGTTGAAAAAAAAAGTTGTGCTGACAATGTTTTTCGACAAAGCTAAAAATCAGATTGTAAGCGGAAAGAAAACAAAGTGAAGACACTTTACGACACTTCTGTTCCCATTGAAACGAATCGATCCCGTGCTGGATCATTTTATTTTCATTTTTACGATCGCAAAATAGATCCAAGAATGGAAGTTACTACTAAACACGTGAACAGAGCCAAAGTCTTACTATTTATTAATCCTTCAGCCATAATTTGTATATGTTGGAAAGTCCATTGACGTTTTTATTGCTCCGTTGATTTATTTTTATTGTAGAGGCTTTGGACCAATTCAAAAATTGATTACAAAGATTATTAATTTTGTAGTAACTTTTGTCTCCGCTCAACCACCTCTGCCCACAGGTACATAGTATCTAATGAGCAATAGGTTCTATTATATAGGATCAGTTTATAATTAAGATTCCAGCTCAAACTGCATGTATTACGATAAGTTATAAATTTGTTGCTGTGCTGACAATGGAGGGAGATTAGGATTGTAAATCTCGGCCTAAGCACGGCTTTAAACAATGGCTCATTACGAGCACGGGTACCAGCACCATATATCAGGTGTAAATAATTAACAAAGCGATGGAGAATAAAACACATTATAGGATATAACGGGAGAATTTAGGAACACGAGTACTTTTTCAAAAGTGAATTCTAAAGAAAAACAAGGGAGATATGTGGCTCGTGTGAACATAAGCTTGTACAACCTGATATTTGCATTATTTACAGATATGATAGGATTAAAAAATTAACTTTCTAGTCTAGTTTATTTTTTCATCGAAATAACTTGTACTACTATGCCATAAACAGGGTATTCCCATCTCACAGGATAGGTCTGATAAATAGGAGAATAGTGGCCACCAAAGCAGGTGAGTTAGCTATCAATAAATGTAGACTGAATGGAGATGTAATCACGGCTCTCGCTATTCATGCCTATTGGGGAGAGTGTCAACTCAGGGCTTTAGAATAATTCTACATCCCGATATGTAGGGTTTAACAGAATTACATTGAAAATAACCTGTTTCATCTTTGGATCTGTCTGTTTTAGTAATTAAATAGTTGCATTCTTTACAATCATTCCCAGGGTCAGTCTGACCTGCTGGGTGCACCGGGTAATCCCCCAGTGGGCCCCAGGTCCCCGTGGGCCCACCTGGAGCTACCGCTACTACTGTTAATTATATCTGGCGTGCACTGTGCCCCAATATGATTAATGTCTATGGTAGATTAGGAAGACACAATCTCCCTGCTCTAGCAATCCCATACCCACTTACCTTGGTGCAATCAACCTGTGCTCCTCTGTCTTCTTCTGCTGTAATATAAGTCCCCATGATCTGGTAACCAAGTGTCTCTGAGCTTATTTCCCCCTAACATATTACTTAGAATTTGACCTCAACCTGTCTCCTAACCTTATTTACACATATGTTTTTATGCTTCTGTACTGTAATATCTGAACGACCTGACCTCAGCCTGTTGTGAATATACTTGGTCTACCTGACCTCTACCTATTTGACTATTTCTTCTGCCTACCAACATGGTGCTATGGCGCCCCTGTGTCTGGTCGCCTCAGAATGGTACTGCATGTAACATAGTTTGTATTGGTAATTAGATGGGAAGAATAATTCCTCTGCAGGAGATTAAAACATTCATAAAAATAATGCCTGATCCTTTATAAAGAGAAGTGCACTAGATGCTGGGATTAGGTATGTGACCCAGCTTCTGGTAAGTGGAAGGTGTTTGAATAGTAAGTCACTTAGTGGAGCATAATGAGACATCCAAGATGGAGAGGCTGGGAAGCGCTCATCTAGAATAGCTATATGGTGGGACCTTAGTCCCCAGGTCACCTAAGCTTTCAGTCCTTAGTGGCAGAACCTGAGAAGGCTGTGTGGGTCCCTCACACCCAGCAGCAAGTGTAGTACCCAGGGACACAGTAACACATAAGGTCAGGGAACTGCTCTAAAGCACTGTACCTGTCCAGCTGAAGGAAATGCACGGAAGACCAGAAACAAGGTGTTATTGGGAGTTCCAGGCTCTGAGAAACCTTATAGCTAAGAAGGAGACAGCAGTAGGCAACACTATCATTTGACAAAGGAACGAGCTCCCATCAGACCAGCCAGATTGCAAGCCTGGGAAGGAGGTACTGTGCCATGCTAACCTGTTTGAAAACTGTAAAGTAATGATCTGGTTTTCTGCTGCTTTATTCCAACTACATCACTACCCTCATCATCTCTCTGGGGCCATCCCTAGTTGGATAGGTCTTTCCATCTGTGCTGCTATACCACCAATCCCCGGAATCATCTGCAGTGCTAGCCACATCAGGCTGATAATCCCAACTGGCGTCATGAATAAAACATTATCCCTACTACTAGAACCTTTTATGTGTGTGGCTAAGACCACGGCTGCTGGGCATGGCTACTGTGAACTAAACTTTGGCTCAGCCGCTGAGCAACCTGGCCCTTTTGACCAACACAGTGCCTCTTCATGGTGTCATCTGCCTGATTTCAAGCTTCCTCAAGTAGACTACTCCCAGAATAAAAAACAAAGTTCAGATCTCTGAGTGAGTATAGTAAAAAATGACCACGATTTAAGTAGACATAGCCTCTCAGCCAAATGACCCTTACTAAATTTTTTAACGGTTGTCCACTTTCTTTTTTTCTTTATTTTTACCTTTTTTAGAGTGGTATATAGGATATTGGCTTCCTTATTACAGGGTGATTCCCACAAGTGATCCCACAGAATGGTAATACCCCTTCAAGTATGCAAAAATTACATTTTGACCTTGACCAATGTTCATGTTATAGTGGAATGAGGATATTTACTTAAAGGACTAGTTTCCAAGCGGTGACTTTTGGCTAACAAATTTGCCACAACTGGAGAAACAGAGGTTGTGCACCACAAGCATATAACATACCGTTTTGGAAAAAAGATTCTTAAAATATTTGACTCTTGTAATTTTACCTTCATAGAAACTTATTAGAAGAGGTTTTCAGTATTGTAGGGTTGTCGGAGCTACCTTATTAATTCATTCTGATGGTCTATTTTCTTACTATCAGATTGGATACTACAATTGCCAATGTAGAAGTCATGTGGCTGACTTGGCAATATTGCCGCCAAATCTGCTGATCATGTCTTCTGCCATCAGAATAAAGCTTCTGGCCAAGAATTTCAGTAGCAGAGGACATACACTTTAATGGGATTATCCAGTCCTAGTATAGACCATTAATATTAGATTGTCAGAGTCTGGCTGTCAGCCATTAGACTAATGTTAGCTGAACCCGCCAATATTGATGGCAATGAATTCAGCCAACATTCTGGAAGCCCCCGATTCTTTCCCAACAGATGAAATTGGGATAGATAAGGATAACTGATGACTGATCCTTAAATTCTCTAAGTGGGATTATTTACTAATAGGACAACCCCTAAAATAAAATAATAAAAAAGCATATACCGTATATACTCGCGTATAAGCCGAGTTTTTCCCCCTCGGCTTATACGCGAGTCATATACAGCAGCAGCCCGCCCGCCAGCCCCATCAGTACACAGGCGCCCCCCATCAGTATCCAGGGCCCCCCCCCTTGCTCCGCAAACCTGCAAAGTAAAATCATTATACTTATCACTGTCCTGTTGCCGCCGTCCCCGCCGCTGCCATCGCGCTCACCCGGCTTCATCCGTCTTCTTCCGGCTTCCTCTGGTCGGCGCAGGCAATGACGTCATTGTCTGCGCCAGAGGAGGAAGCTGGAAGACGCTGGATGAAGCCGGGTGAGCGCGATGGAATCGGCGGGGACGGCGGCGACAGGACAGTGATAAGTATAATGATTTTACTTTGCAGGTTTGCGGAGCAAGGGGGGGGGCCCTGGATGCTGATTGGGAGCGCCTGTATACTGATGGGGGTGGCGGGCGGGCTGCTGCTGTATATACCACTGGGGCTGCTGTATAGTAGCACTGGGGCTGCTGTATACTACCACTGGGGCTGTATATACCTCTGGGGCTGCTGTATACTACCACTGGGGCTGCTGTATACTACCACTGGGGCTGTATATACCTCTGGGGATGCTTTTATACTACCACTGGGGCTGCTGTATACTACCACTGGGGCTGTATATACCTCTGGGGCTGCTGTATACTACCACTGGGGCTGCTGTATACTACCACTGGGGCTGTATATACCTCTGGGGCTGCTGTATACTACCACTGGGGCTGCTGTATACTAGCACTGGGGCTGTATATACCTCTGGGGCTGCTGTATACTACCACTGGGGCTGCTGTATACTACAACTGGGGCTGTATATACCTCTGGGGCTGCTGTATACTACCACTGGGGCTGCTGTATACTACCACTGGGGAGGCCTGTATACCACTGGGGGGCCTGTATACCACACTGCTGGGGGCTATATACCTGTGCAGGGGTCCACCCTCGGCTTATACACGAGTCAATAGGTTTTCCCAGATTTTGGGGGCAAAAGTAGGGGGGTCGGCTTATACACAGGTCGGCTTATACACGAGTATATACGGTACTCAACTCCTGGGCCGGCATATTCCAGGCTAGGTCAATGTCTTGTGAGCCTCACGTCCACTCACTGCCGGCTTCTCCCAGTCTTAGGACAAATGTGTTAACAACAGATAATGAGACCCGTGACTGCCGCTCACCTCCTGTTGATTACTTCTGGGTCCGAAGGCAGGGAGAGTGACACAGGACTCGCATAACGTCACAACCGCACGTGAGCCCCCAGGAACATGAGCGCCATCGTCGCTGGAATGGCACCGGCGTGTGAGGTGAGTATAAGCTTCTTTATTGTAATTGTGGAATGAGAAGGGGTTGTCCTACTAGTGGACAACCCCTTTAAGCTGCTAGAGGAGTCTGGCAGTGGCTCTCTAATAGAGAACACATGAGCCCTCATCCAGAGCAAGCTATCGCCTATACTGAAAAGTTGGGTGACAGCTGCCGGCCAAACAATTGTCCGAATCATCACTTGGCCAACAGAGCTTTCTAAAGACTATGGAGAGGACGGCGGGGGATAAGGGTAAAATATCAATTTTTAAAAGACTGGATATTTCCTTTCAGGCTTCTGTAGTAATTTTTAGGTTGAAGCAAAGAAAGAAAAAATCCAGTAAAATACTAATATTGAATTTATCCAAACACCTAGGTAACATGAACTGTGTGCCAAGATTATTACTTTATATAATTGCTAAATTAGAGGTGGTATTACATCTGTTGTCTGCATGTTTTGATGCCCTCAGTGGTTTGTTCTGGACCAATTTTCATGAATCTTATATAATTTATCTTAATTATAAATCACCAGGGTGTATTCACTCGGCCAAATCTCTTAATTGGCTGAATGCCTCTCCACCGCTACTTCTAATAGAATTATTCAGTTCATTGAAACGTCTGCTAGCTCTTTCCATTGTGCCGCGATCAAGGCAATTGTTTTATTATATTTGCATCACAGTAGAGCTATGTCATAGTTACATAAGAATGTATTTTATGTGTATTATTAGCATTGTTTGCTGCTGCTCCAGTGGTAATCAGAATATTTTCTTATTGAGAAGAGCTACTAGACCTGTACTTGCGAAGGGCACATCGTGGACTATCACTAAAAAATATATTATAGCAGATCGTTCCGGTACAGCGCTTTCTCAAGAACATACTGTAACCTCCAGCATGTGGAGGTAATAGGAGGACATTACAGCCACAGTACAAATATCTAAAATGTAACCGAATAGATTTTATCAATAAATTATCAGAAATTAAATCATTGAATAAAATTAATAAAACTCTTACACAAATATATTTTCTAAATATCGCTGGTTTCACACTGACGCTTTTTGAATCTGGAGGATGCTAGTTTTACCCGCACCCCCCAGTACCCCCTGCACTCCCGGAATTGTAAAAAATGATGCACCACAACCGGTATTATCACCGATCCGTCTCTCCGGTGTGGGAGCATACAGTTGCTTCCGGATACATACCTTTTTCCGCCGGATCCGAAGACAAATGACAAGTCCCTAGAAGGTGTCTCATATGGGCATGCAAAGTTCAAAAACCTGGATCAGGCGTCGGGATCCAGAGTCCGCCAGATCCGGGTGGGTTACATAGGGGTCGTATGGAGTGCCCCGAATCTGGGTGCTCCTGTTTTTTGTCACAGAGACCAAATTTGCAGCAAAATTAGTTTTTGATCTAGATGTAAAAACCGGTGACACCCGGATCCGGGGCAAACAGGAAGAACAGAGTGCACCCACAAGTCCCTGCAGCCCCATTGACAGTCAGTGAGGCCGAAAGTGGATGCGAGTGCATTCAGTATTAGACGGATTCACACCGATGCCAAAAAACGCCATTGTGAAATCAGCCTTATCCGATATTGGATGCTTTGTTTTCTGTATATAGAATTCCCAACAGCACGGTGGCCCTATTACTATATTGTTCTAGTTATTAAGTGAATTATAAATAATAAGTAGATGCTTCAGGATCATCCTACATTCCAGCGGCTCACATTTCTGCATAGGGAGGGGCAGCCTCGGACTGCTCTGCCGGGTAACCGGGTAAAAGTGATGGGAGGCCCTTAGGTGTAGAGGCCCCGCCCATCTAGCCCCGCCTCTCACTACCCCCTGACTGTGCTGCTGTGCAGGGATCTCCTCCCGGTAGAGCGAGCATTGTCATCTCCTCCCCCCTCCCATGTGACGTCTTTTTCCTCCAGTTCCTGCTCCTCTTGGAGGGAGCAGAGAGGGAAGCCTTCAGTGACACTGAGAAGCAGGATCACAGCCATGGCTGCACATTGCCAGCCCAGCAAGAGCACAGGCTGAGACACTGCAGCTTGAAAGAGAGGGCAGACAGGTGTTTCTGCAAGGGACACAGACTCCACAGCCCCCACACTCCTGTGAGTAAACTATCATTGTCTCCTGAGTTGATCTGCACTTGTCCTGTTAAACAATCATCTGGGGCCTGAACTGTGCTGAGGAGCTGCTCTGACTCCTTAGCTTTTATATCACTGCAGCCGTCTAGTTCCTGTATCTCTGCACACAGGAAATAGAGCAGCTGCAGGCAGCTCACACTGAAAGGAGAGGTCTGAGAAATCACTGGCTGCAGCCTTCAGGTTAGAAGGGAGACAGCTCTTAGTGGACCCTGAGGGTCCCCCTGGTGTGGGTGCAGTGCTTAGGGCCCCCCAGTGTAAGTGCAGCGCTCAGGGGCCCCCCTGGTGTGGGTGCAGCGCTCAGGGCCCCCCAGTGTAAGTGCAGCGCTCAGGGGCCCCCCAGAGTGGGAGCAGCGCTCAGGGGCCCCCCGGTTTTGGGTGAAGCGCTCAGGGCCCCCCTGGTGTGGGGGATGCACTCAGGGGCCCCCCCGGTGTGGGGGCAGTGCTCAGGGCCCCACTGGTGTTGGGGGTAAGTGCTCAGGGACCCCCTGGTGTAGTAGATGCACTCAGGGGCCTCCTGGTGTGGGGGCAGTGCTCAGTGGCCCCCCGGTGTGGGGGCAGTGCTCAGGGCCCCCCCGGTGTTGGGGGGAAGCGCTCAGGGGTCCCCTGGTGTAGTAGATGCAGTCAGGGGCCTCCTGGTGTGGGGGCAGTGCTCAGTGGCCCCCCCGGTGTGGGGGCAGTGCTCAGGGGCCCCCTGGTGTAGTGGATGCACTCAGGGGCCTCCTGGTGTGGGGGCAGTGCTCAGGGGCCCCCCCGGTGTTGGGGGGAAGCGCTCAGGGGCCACCTGGTGTAGTGGATGCACTCAGGGGCCTCCAGGTGTGGGGGCAGCACTCAGGGGCGTGGGGGCAGCACTCAGGGGCCCCCGAGGGTGAGGTGTGGGGCAGCGCAGTGCCCCTGAGGGTGCGGTAGCACTCGGGGCCCTGTCAGGGGCAAATTACACCAGCGGGGAAGACAGGCACAGGGAGGAGACACAGCGTACAGGGGAAGGGATAGGCACAGGGGGAAGACAGGCGCTCAGGGGGAGATAGGTGCGCAGGGGGACACAACACACAGGAAAGAGACAGGCAAAGGGGGAGACAAGTGTAGGGGAGAGACACAGTGCACAGGGAGGGGAACAAGCACAGGTAAGAGACAGGCTCAAGGGAGAGACAGCGCACAGGGGAGAGAGACTGCACATAGAGAGGAGAGACCGCTCAAGGGGAGAGATATGCACAGGATCGGAGAGACAGCATGGTAGGGAATACATTTGCGAGGGATATATTTATACATACATATATATAGGTTGCGGAATATATATATATATTATACATGATGCGGCAGTATGTACTAAAGGGATACACTGAGACTCTTTCGCCCGGGGCCCGCAGAAACCTGGAGCCGGCCCTGCCCCCAGCAGCAATATGTCTCCACCAGCAACAGCATAAAGTGTGCCCCCCCTAGCAACAGCAATATGTGTGCTCCCCCAACAGCAGCAGCAAAATGTGTGCCCCCCCCCAACAACATAAGCAATGTGTGACCCCCAGCAGCATCAGCAATATGTGCCCCCCAGCAGCAGCAATCAGTGTGCCCCCCAGCAGCAATATGTGTGTGCCCCACAACAGTAACAGTGTGTCTGTGCTCCCCCACCCCCAGCAGTAGCAGTATGTCTGTGACCCCCTCCATAGCAGCGTGTTTTTGCCCCCCATAGCCTGGTGCCGGAGACCAGGAGCTGCTGAGGAAGAGGCTGTCGGGTGCCTGGTGCCGGGTTCCTGGTGCAAGCGAGTGGGAGACTGGGAGCTGCAGAGGAAGAAGCTGCCTGGTGCCGGCGAGCGGGAGACTGAGAGTCACAGAGGAAGAAGCTGCCTGGTGCCAGAGACCGGGAGCTGCAGAGGATGAAGCTTCCTGATGCCGGTGACTGAGAGACCGAGCGCTGCAGAGGAAGAAGCTACCGGGATGCGGGATCAGAAACGTGGAGTCAGGTAAGGCGCTGTTACAGCCGAAGATAGTAGCCTGGGGGGGACAGAGTGGGATAGATGGATGGATAGATGGATGGTGTGGCCTGGAAGAGGGGCAGAATGGGATGGATGTGTGGGGGGCATTATGGAAAAGGGGAGAGAACGTGATGGATGGATAGGGGGGCGGCATAGAAAAGGGGGGAGAACGGGATGGAGGAATGGATAGGGGCGGTATAGAAAGGGGGGAGTAGCTGGATGGATGGATGGATGGATGGGGGCCGGCATGGAAAAAGGGGGAGAAAATGGATGGATGGGGGAGAAGGTACATGGATGGAGGGGGGATGGGGAGAAGGTACATGGATGGTTTGGTGGATGGGGGAGAAGGTACATGGATGGGGGATGGGGAGAAGCTACATGGAATGTGGGGGAGAAGCTACATGGAACATGGGAGAGGGGAGAAGCTACATGGATGAGGGATGGGGGAGAGGCCGCGTGGTGCATAGGAGGGTAGAGGCTGCGTGGAACATGGGAGGTGAGAGGCTGCGTGTAACCTGGAAGGGGGATGGTGGGGAAGGATGAGCTGCATGAGACATATTGGGGGAGGATAAGCAACATGGGATTCATGGGAATGGGGGTGAGGATGAGCTGTATGCAACATATGGATGTAAGATGAGCTGCATGTGACACATCGGCGTGAACAGTATGGGACATGTGGAAGGAGTATGAATAGTATGGGACATTTAATCTACATGCACATTTATATAGGGAACGTACTGTTCTGGTGATGTAGTGACGGTGGTTCTGATTATGTATTATTGTATTGCTGATGGTTCTGATTATGTACTGACAGGTGTTATAGTAATGTATTGTATTGATGGGGTTTCTGGTGATGTATTGACTGTTTTGGGTGATGTATTACTGTATTGACAATGGTTCTGGTGATATACTGACAGTGGTTATGGTGAGGTATTATTGTATTGACAGTGGTTCTAGTGATATGTGATTGTGTTGACGGTGGTTCTGGTGATGTAGTCATGTGGATGCTGTAATCTTTAAAGGGAACCTGACCCCTAAAAATCACCCCCCATCCTATTAATACCTGTCCCTGCACCATCATTATGCTATTCTACCTATCCCTTTGTGTAAAAATTGTGTAGTTTGAAACTTTCAAAAAGTGATTTTGATACCTCTACAACTACGGCTTCTTGTCTCCCGAGAAGTCGCACAGGGCGTTCCCTGTGACTTCTTATCGCTGCCTTTAGTGCTTGTATTCACGCCCCGATGGGTGTGATAAACTATTTGAATCCTCCTTGCCCCTCTCCATGGGCTGATCAGCCGATATGACGCTAATCGCGTCATTTCAGGCGCTGCTGACGTCGATACACCCTTTCGGTGTATCGACAGACCCCAAGCTGCGCATTGCGCATGCGTGAGGTATACTTTACGGCAGCTCATGTGATGAGCTGCAGTAAAGTACACCTCACGCATGCGCAATACTGACATCATTACCAGCCACTGCATTTTAAAGGCCTTTACCATGAACAAGGTTAATTTAAAGTTCATCTTAATAATAAGTAGACCCTGTAATGATAATAATTTCCACAATTGGATGTGTTTAATAGAAAATGTTCCTGGGCGGAGAGAAACTTATATATGTGTCCCTGCTGTGTACTGTGTAATGGATGTGTCTGACCATACAGGGATTCTCTCGACAGAGGGACATTATTTTTAAACACCTCAAATTATGGAAATTATTATTCCAAAATCTATTGATTAAAATGAACTTTAAAATTAATTTTGTTTATGGGAAGACCCCTTTAGTAATTGGGATATAAGTCCCACATTCTTCTGATGATACGGTTTCCACAGGTCGGATTCCACCAATAAATAAGTGATCACCTATTGAACCTGTGGATCACTGATAACTTGTTTTCACCAAAGAATCTCTTTAATATAAATTACAATAATTGTACATCGCAGTTCTGCTGAGCGCAGAGTGATGTGCAGGAGCCACCAATATAATGGGTATAATAACAGCTACCAGGTATTTACATATAGCTGAAGGGTGGGTGGGCCCCGAAATCAATTTCCCTGGTGGGCCCCAGACACCCCAGTCCGACCCTGGGGAGGGACATGGCAGGGGGCGTGGCCATCAGCCCCATGCTCACACATACAATCCAGCCCCTGATATACGATCCTATGTGCAGGGGGGTCCAGGCTTCAATTAGCAATCATGTCACCAAGCAGATACAAACACATGTTGTGGTCCTTTGCTGTGTGATGATAGATAATGTGTATTGTTATTGTGAGGATACAAGCAGAGGCAAATCATTACATTGATCGATTCAGCTCTGCATGATCTCCCCTCCCCTATAGGAACATGGTATCTTCTTATCTCTCCAACTTTTAATGGATCATCATCATCACTCCTCACTGGAATGTAGGATGATTCTGTAGCTCCCAGCATCCACGCCACTGACACACCTCCTGCTCTCTGCTCCTGCATGAAGCTCCAAGGCTAAAGATTCTGGGTTCCATGACATGGAGGCCAGAGCAGATTAGCAGATATGATTTTAATGATTTATAAGAGATCTATAGATCCTAGAACTGCAGTGTACAGCTCTGCTTCATCATGAAGGAGGGCAGGGACAGTACTAAAAAGTTTTCTTTCACTGAAGTTCCCCATTAATCACCTGTAAATCAGTGCAGCAGGTGATTGACGTGTGCAGCATGACATCACTATTTTTTATTATTATTTATTTCTCCTGTGGGCTTGTCTTTCTGCTGAACCTCCCTCTCATCCAGAATCAACCGGGGAGGGAAACAATCAATTTGCATAACAAAATAATAGTAACGTAAAGTGTATGCCACTTTCGTCACACTCAGCCAAGGGAATGCCTGGCGCATGGCGCAACGCAACAGCTACAACGGTGAATAATGGAGTAAGGAAAGCTGTGAAGGTACCATCACACGCGGCAATTTTGCAAGCAATTTCACTGGCAATTTGCTGGTTGCAGTGAAATCATGGACACATTGTTCCATTTCTACACGGCAACAAAACAGAACCATGTATCCATGATTTCACTGCAACCAGCAAATTGCCAGTGAAATTGCTTGCAAAATTGCCGCGTGTGACGGTACCTTAATGGTAGGAAGCAGTGAAATTAGTCACCTCCTGACACTCGCCTGTCTCTGCACCCTCAGCTCCCTAATGTACCTATAGGGGTTGTGAGGTAGCACCCGGGGAACCCGCTTGCATAACGACAACAACACGTGTTTATAAGTTAACCAATGTCTACCCGTTTATTTTCACATATTAATAACATAACCCGGGTAGCATGTTTGACACATTGCACATTGATTATAAACACTTTACATAAATACACAATACATTTACATATAACAATAGATAACACTTATTGCACATAACGTTTTATTGTAACCTGGGACCTGTAACCATCTCTCTGTCCCCATTGGAGCTCTACTAACAGCTCCCGTTGTGGCTACGGCCTCCGTATATACCTTACACATACATTTATCAGTTCACCATATGTATATTTATCCACGATGATTCCTCTGGGTTCAGAACAGGGATTGAACAACCTGAGTCACGGGTACGCCATGTCTCGCCAATGGGCTCCTTCCTGGACGTGTTTCACCCCACGTCCAGGTCAGCGCCCACCTGGTTCAACCACAGTTTCCCCACTCTAGGAGCCCTTCTAACCCCTGCTTCTGACCTTCGCTATATACCCTTCAACGGGCCCTGTGGGTCCCAATGGCGGTACCTCCCGCCTGGCTTTAGTCACCCAGCCTGATGACTCCATATATATCCCATAGTCAGGATTCCTGCCTGACCGGGACCTTCCATACAACATGTGATCCATCCTACAATATCCATGGATCCCATGCATCCACACATCCGCTCACAGCCCATCATAATACATCCATGGACTGTGGCTCCTCTATGACCATAACAGGGACCTGGTCAACCGTAGAATCCGGGCTAACCATGCGTCACCATGGCCTACTCACCACGATACGGGCCACCAGTCGCCACCAAACCTCCATCTCATGGCAGGTCTCCAGGTCGACGACTGTACCCTGCGTCTGAGTAGCACCCTAATGGATCAGCCATGGTTACCCTTCTAGGAGCCTTCGTGACCCCTGTCTCTGGCGACAGGCACACCAACACCATTTGAGGTCATGGTTGAGGGACAGGTACCCACTGCACACAGCAGGGCAAGCCTCCCTCTCGTCCCACAGGGACGGACCGCCTCCAATATCATCCACTCCAGCTGGGGCTCTCCCACAGGCTCCGCACATGGCCTTTCTACCTAAGCCATAACATACACATATAGTTAAAACAGGTCCCTCACTGACTATCTAGTCGGACCTCGGGCGGCTATACCCGCCTGGCACATTTCACACACCAGGTGCACAGTTCACACAAGCATTTGAGAACTGCTTTCTTACCGGGCACGGATCCGGGTTTCGCTACCTGTGTCACAGGTTCCACCAGGCATTTCCCGGGCGTGTTTCACCCCACGCCCGGACCAGTATCCACCAGGTTCAGCCATGGCTTCCCCATCCAGGTGCTGCAACAACACCGGACCTGGTCACCGGTATGGAGCTAGCATGCTCCCTCCATTACACACAGAGCCCTGGACTGGACTGCTCTGCACTCCGGGGGCTCATGGATCACCATCCTCTCAGGCTGATCTCTGGCTGATAATGAATCTCTCAGCTGGCAGGCTCTTATCGTGCCTGCCACTCCCACACTGACTCATCCAGCTGGGCTGCTATTCCTCAGGACACACCCACCTGACACGCCCACCTGGGCTGTCAGCAATCAACACCCATTCCTTTCCTCAGGGCCTCATCGATCTCAGGAGCCATTCACTGCCACTCACGGCTGCTCACTAGTCATATGAATGTCTCAGCTTTACAGCACACACTATCACATTTAACACCTTGTGTTCCAGATAGGTTCACACAGCATCATCACAGGAAAACCGGCCAGTGTGAACAGGATCACCCTGATCCTGCATGTGATGCGCCACGGCCACGGGGACCATGCCGGCGGTGCCTCACAGGGTCCTTCCACGCCGTTGCCATCACATGCCTAATCCCTAGCTATCCCTCCACTCATTCTGAAAAGTGCATTCAACAGTGAGTATGCTAAACTCATAAGTGCAATTATACGATACAGGCGAATGAGGACAAACAGAGGAACAAGAAAAGGATACACTCCAAACTCAAATTGGCAACAAAGCACCAGGACTGATATGTGATTCTATAATCGGCAAGAGGTAAAGGAACATGCGACTATTGAGGGGGAAAGGGAGTCGTTACAAATCGGCTGCACCTGAGATTGAAACACAAGGAACGACCAGAAAGAAAGAGTCCTTAACCCTTGCTGCTGAAAAAGAATGCAAATAAAACCCAGAGTCTCACAAAGCAATGTGAGACTTGGATCCCAAACCTGTCACACGTCTCACAAGGACGGGAGACCCTGTTACAGCCTAGCCCCCTGTATCTATAAAACCCTGGTCAGTGGTCCTCTGACATCCAGGACTCAGGGCATATCCTGCACTATCATTGGACTTGGTGCACATCCTGCACTATCTCAGGACCCGAAGCACATCTTGTACTATGCCAGGACCCAGAGCACATCTTGCACTGAGCCAGGAGCCGGGACACATCTTGCACTGAGCCAGGACCCGGGACACATCCTGCGCTATCCCAGGACCCGGGACACATCCTGCACTATTCCAGGACTCGGGGCACATCCTGCACTATTCCAGGACCCGGGGCACATCCTGCACTATTCCAGGACCCGGGGCACATCCTGCACTATGTCAGGACCCATGGCGCATCCTGCACTATTCCAGGACCCAGGGTACATTCTGCACTATCCCAGGACCCAGGGCACATCTGGCACTATCCCAGGATCTGGGGCACATTCTGCACTATCCCAGGACCCAGGTCACATCTAGCACTATCCCAGGATCCGGGGCACATCCTGCACTATCCCAGGATCCGGGGCTCATCCCACACTACTCCAGGACCCAGGGCACATCCCACACTACCCCAGGACCAGGGGCACATCCTGCACTATCCAAGGACCTGGGGCACATCCTGCACTATCCCAGGACCCGGGGCTCATCCTGCACTATCTAAGGACCTGGGGCACATCCTGCACTATCCCAGGACCCGGGGCAAATCCTGCACCATCCCAGGACCTGGGGCTCATCCTGCACTATCCAAGGACCCGGGGCACATCCTGCACTATCCCAGGATCAGGGGCACATCCTGCACTATCCCAGGACCTGGGGCACATCCTGAGCTATCCTTCGACCAGGGGCACATCCTACACTATCCCTAGACCTTTGGCATGTCCCGCACTATCCCAGAACCCGGGGCACATCCTGCACTATCCCAGGACCCAGGGCAAATCCTGCACTATCCCAGGACCTGGGGCACATCCTGCCTGCACGATCCCAGGATCCGGGGCTCATCCCACACTACTCTAGGACCCAGAGCACATCCCACACTACCCCAGGACCCGGGGCACATCCTGCACTATCCAAGGACCCGGGGCACATCCTGCACTATCTAAGGACCCAGGGCACATCCTGCACTATCTAAGGACCCAGGGCACATCCTGCACTATCCCAGGACCTGGGGCACATTCTGCACTATCCCAGGACCCGGGGCACATCCTGCACTATCCCAGGACCAGGGGCACATCCTGCACTATCCCAGGACCCGGGGCACATCCTGCACTATCCCTGGACTTGGGGCGCATCCTGCACTATCCAAGGACCCGGGGCACATCCTGCACTATCTAAGGACCCAGGGCACATCCTGCACTATCTAAGGACCCAGGGCACATCCTGCACTATCCCAGGACCTGGGGCACATTCTGCACTATCCCAGGACCCGGGGCACATCCTGCACTATCCAAGGACCCGGGGCACATCCTGCACTATCTAAGGACCCAGGGCACATCCTGCACTATCTAAGGACCCAGGGCACATCCTGCACTATCCCAGGACCTGGGGCACATTCTGCACTATCCCAGGACCCGGGGCACATCCTGCACTATCCCAGGACCAGGGGCACATCCTGCACTATCCCAGGACCCGGGGCACATCCTGCACTATCCCTGGACTTGGGGCGCATCCTGCACTACCTTCCACTTGGCGACGTCCCTGGTGTACACAATTCTCACATAGCTTTTCCTTTCAGAATCAAACCTTTGCCACCAAAACCTTCCAAACCACAAGCAGTTCTCAGCGCTTCCATGTGTTTTCTTTTTCTTATTACTATCTTTCACGTTGCATATGTTGCTTCTTTGTAAATGAGAATGGATAAAATGTAATAAAAATTGCAGGAAAGTTCAGCTCTTTAGATCTTCACTGTGTGTTTTGATGTATTTCTGGGAAATGCGTGCAACAATAAAAGAGGAATTTTGATAGAATTGTAGCGCTCTTCCAGCGATGCGTGCATGAGCTCCGAGCTCGTCGGAATAAAAGCTTCCTTGATATTGCAGTTATCAAAACAGCACTTTACTTTTTCTAGATATTATTATTGCATTGTAAACAACGACGCTCTTTGTGGCTCGGTGAGGAATAGTGGTCACCGCGATGTTAAGTATCCAACAAAAGAAAACTCTGAACTTTCGTCAAGCATGAATACTCCGCCATTACCACTCTTTTCATACATCGCGGCTATAGAAAGCAGCTCTTTTGAGCATAAAACAGAATAAACCATTGATCTCCCTTTTCAGCCCTGAGCAGTTAACTATCGAGTCTTTGTGTATGTTCTTCCTAGCTCCAGGCGCGGTGTAATAACAACGCAATGCCATCCTTTCTAATGGCAGGCGGATATGACTATAGTGTGGTAGTGACCCAAGGGAAACGGAGGACCCTAGATAAACAATTCTTTGTGAATCCATAGTTTATAAAGCAAATCTATATACAGTATGACCTGCTAAATATAACGGCCCAATGCACTTAAAGCAGAAATACCGTACCTACAAAAAGAACACTGTGCAGGTATGGAGCAATAACAATGCCTTTTATTGAAATAATCTAAAATCACAAACATTATAAAGCGCTTGAAAAAATGTGTCTGCAAACTGAGTTTCAGTTTGCCTTATATCCTAAGGGTCAATATTGACTTTCTTGGTTTGCTACTTCCAATAGGTGGCGCTAGAGTTCAAGATTTCTTTGAAGAAGTAATAAGCATAACTGATTGTGAAGAGGAACATCTGCGGCATTTAAGTCTCCTCATACTGGCATGTTACTCTCCATGAAGAGAAATGTTGCACCTTCGATCCCCAGTCTTAGCCAAATCAGATCTCGTAATTTGCGCTGACGAGAGGCAATACCCTGAAACACCGTGTCTCGTGATAGAGGACTTGAACTCTAGTACCACCTATTGGAAGTAGCAATTCTAAAACCTCACCCCTTCTAGCCCCAGTCTTAGCATCTCACCAACCAAATCAGATCTCAAACTTTGCACTGATGAGAGGCAATACCCCAAAACAGCATGTCTAACGAAAAAGGACTTGAACTCTAGTGCCACCTATTGGAAGTTGCAATTTTGAAACCTCATCCCTTCTAGCCCCAGTCTTAGCATCTCACCAACAAAATCAAATCTCATACTTTGCATTGATGAGAGGCAATACCCCGAAACACCATGCCTAGAGAAAGAGGACTTGAACTCTAGTGCCACCTATTGGAAGTAGCAATTCTGAAACCTCAATCCTTCTAGCCCCAGTCTTAGCGTGTCACCAACTAAATCAGATCTCATACTTTTCACTGATGAGAGGAAATACCCCGAAACACCTTGTCTAGAGAAAGAGGACTTGAACTCTAGTACCAACTATCGGAAATAGAAATTCTGAAGCCTTACCCCTTAGATCCCAGTTTTAGCTTCTCACTTAGCCAAATTATATCTCACACTTTACACTGATGAGAGGCAATAGCCTGAAATGCTGTGTTTGAAAATTGAGATTCTGATTTTGCTTTTGTATCCTTGGTCATATGATAAGGCTAGTCAAAGTGTCGATATTGACTTTTAAGATAGCTACTTCCAATAATATATTTTCAATACTATATGGAAGGAGTCATTCCACTGTATATTTCAGAATGAATCTGCCTTGAGATTTCCCAATATAAACTGTATACAGTGTCTTGAAACAATATCCATACCTTGTGAACTTTTCCCACTTTTTCCACATTACACTCACAAGCTTAAATTTGTTTAATTGAGATTCCATATGTTAGACCAGGGCAAAGTAGTGAGTATTTGTGAAGTGCAAAGGAAGTGATACATGGTATTCTAAATATTTAAAAACTAGATGGTGGCCCGATTCTAAAGAATCGGGTAGTCTAGAATCTATATATAGTTTATTTAGTAATAGTTAGGGGAGTGTGGTGAAATTAATTGTGTGTATACAGGTGGCTCAGTGGGTAGCAGAGTATACGGTGGCTCAGTGGTTAGCAGTGAGTGCGGTGGGTGAGTGGTTAGCAGTGAGTGCGGTGGGAGAGTGGTTAGGAGTGAGTGCGGTGGCTGAGTGGCTAGCAGTGAGTGCGGTGGCTCAGTGGGTAGCAGTGAGTGCGGTGGCTCAGTGGGTAGCAGTGAGTGCGGTGGCTCAGTGGGTAGCAGTGAGTGGGGTGGCTCAGTGGGTAGCAGTGAGTGCGGTGGCTCAGTGGGTAGCAGTGAGTGTGGTGGCTCAGTGGGTAGCAGTGAGTGCGGTGGCTCAGTGGGTAGCAGTGAGTGCGGTGGCCCAGTGGGTAGCAGTGAGTGCGTTGGCCCAGTGTGGTAGCAGTGAGTGCGGTGGCCCAGTGGGTAGCAGTGAGTGCGGTGGCCCAGTGGGTAGCAGTGAGTGCGGTGGGTCAGTGGGTAGCAGTGAGTGCGGTGGCTCAGTGGTTAGCAGTGAATGCGGTGGCTCAGTGGGTAGCAGTGAGTGCGGTGGCTGAGTGGGTGGCAGTGAGTGCGTTGGGCCAGTGGGTAGGAGTGAGTGCGGTGGCCCAGTGGGTAGCAGTGAGTGCGGTGGCTCAGTGGGTAGCAGTGAGTGCGGTGGCTCAGTGGGTAGCAGTGATTGGGGTGGCTCAGTGGGTAGCAGTGAGTGCGGTGGCTCAGTGGGTAGCAGTGAGTGTGGTGGCTCAGTGGGTAGCAGTGAGTGCGGTGGCTCAGTGGGTAGCAGTGAGTGCGGTGGCCCAGTGGGTAGCAGTGAGTGCGTTGGCCCAGTGGGTAGCAGTGAGTGCGGTGGCCCAGTGGGTAGCAGTGAGTGCGGTGGCCCAGTGGGTAGCAGTGAGTGCGGTGGGTCAGTGGGTAGCAGTGAGTGCGGTGGCTCAGTGGTTAGCAGTGAATGCGGTGGCTCAGTGGGTAGCAGTGAGTGCGGTGGCTGAGTGGGTGGCAGTGAGTGCGTTGGGCCAGTGGGTAGGAGTGAGTGCGGTGGCCCAGTGGGTAGCAGTGAGTGCGGTGGCCCAGTGGGTAGCAGTGAGTGCGGTGGCCCAGTGGGTAGCAGTGAGTGCGGTGGCTCAGTGGGTAGCAGTGAGTGCGGTGGCTCAGTGGGTAGCAGTGAGTGGGGTGGCGCAGTGGTTAGCAGTGAGTGGGGTGGCGCAGTGGTTAGCAGTGAGTGCGGTGGCGCAGTGGTTAGCAGTGAGTGCGGTGGGGCAGTGGTTAGCAGTGAGTGCGGTGGCGCAGTGGTTAGCAGTGAGTGGGGTGGCTGAGTGGTTAGCAGTGAGTGGGGTGGCTGAGTGGTTAGCAGTGAGTGGGGTTGCTCAGTGGTTAGCAGTGAGTGGGGTGGCTCAGTGGTTAGCAGTGAGTGGGGTGGCTCAGTGGGTAGCAGTGAGTGGGGTGGCTCAGTGGGTAGCAGTGAGTGGGGTGGCTCAGTGGGTAGCAGTGAGTGGGGTGGCTCAGTGGGTAGCAGTGCGTGGGGTGGCTCAGTGGGTAGCAGTGCGTGGGGTGGCTCAGTGGGTAGCAGTGCGTGGGGTGTCTCAGTGGGTAGCAGTGAGTGGGGTGGCTCAGTGGGTAGCAGTGAGTGGGGTGGCTCAGTGGGTAGCAGTGAGTGGGGTGGCTCAGTGGATAGCAGTAAGTGAGGTGGCGCAGTGGTTAGCACTGAGTGCGGTGGCGCAGTGGCTAGCAGTGAGTGCGGTGGCTGAGTGGTTAGCAGTGAGTGCGGTGGCTGAGTGGTTAGCAGTGAGTGGGGTGGCTGAGTGGTTAGCAGTGAGTGCGGTGGCTGAGTGGTTAGCAGTGACTGCGGTGGCTGAGTGGTTAGCAGTGAGTGGGGTTGCTCAGTGGTTAGCAGTCAGTGCGGTGGCTCAGTGGTTAGCAGTCAGTGCGGTGGCTCAGTGGGTAGCAGTGAGTGCAGTGGCTCAGTGGGTAGCAGTGAGTGCGGTGGCTCAGTGGTTAGGAGTGAGTGCGGTGGCTCAGTGGTTAGGAGTGAGTGCGGTGGCTCAGTGGTTAGCAGTGAGTGCGGTGGCTCAGTGGGTAGCAGTGAGTGCGGTGGCTCAGTGGGTAGCAGTGAGTGGGGTGGCTCAGTGGGTAGCAGTGAGTGGGGTGGCTCAGTGGGTAGCAGTGAGTGGGGTGGCTCAGTGGGTGGCAGTGAGTGGGGTGGCTCAGTGGGTAGCAGTGCGTGGGGTGGCTCAGTGGGTAGCAGTGAGTGCGGTGGCGCAGTGGTTAGCAGTGAGTGCGGTGGCGCAGTGGTTAGCAGTGAGTGGGGTGGCTCAGTGGGTAGCAGTGCGTGGGGTGGCTCAGTGGGTAGCAGTGAGTGGGGTGGCTCAGTGGGTAGCAGTGAGTGGGGTGGCTCAGTGGGTAGCAGTGAGTGGGGTGGCTCAGTGGGTAGCAGTAAGTGGGGTGGCGCAGTGGTTAGCAGTAAGTGCGGTGGCGCAGTGGTTAGTAGTGAGTGCGGTGGTGCAGTGGTTAGCAGTGAGTGCGGTGGCTGAGTGGTTAGCAGTGAGTGCGGTGGCTGAGTGGTTAGCAGTGAGTGCGGTGGCTGAGTGGTTAGCAGTGAGTGCGGTGGCTGAGTGGTTAGCAGTGAGTGCGGTGGCTGAGTTGGTAGCAGTGAGTGGGGTGGCTCAGTGGGTAGCAGTGAGTGGGGTGGCGCAGTGGTTAGCAGTGAGTGGGGTGGCGCAGTGGTTAGCAGTGAGTGCGGTGGGTCAGTGGGTAGCAGTGAGTGCGGTGGCTCAGTGGTTAGCAGTGAGTGCGGTGGCTCAGTGGGTAGCAGTGAGTGCGGTGGCTGAGTGGGTAGCAGTGAGTGCGTTGGGCCAGTGGGTAGGAGTGAGTGCGGTGGCCCAGTGGGTAGGAGTGAGTGCGGTGGCCCAGTGGGTAGCAGTGAGTGCGGTGGCCCAGTGGGTAGCAGTGAGTGCGGTGGCTCAGTGGGTAGCAGTGAGTGCGGTGGCTCAGTGGGTAGCAGTGAGTGGGGTGGCGCAGTGGTTAGCAGTGAGTGGGGGCACAGGCTGGAGGGGGCAGAGGGACTGAGGGGGCACAGGCTGGAGTGGGCATAGGGGACTGAGGGGGCACAGGCTGGAGGGGACTGAGGGGACTGAGGGGCACTAGGGCTGGCAAGGTGGAGGGGCAGAGGGGGCACAGGCTGGAGGGGGCAGAGGGGACAGAGAGGGGGCACAGGCTGGAGGGGGCAGAGGGGACTGAGGTGGCAGAGGCTGGAGGGGGCACAGGCTGGAGGGGGCAGAGGACCGTGTGAGGCTGGTGACTGACCGCGGGCCGCGCGTCTGGTGTAGGAGGAGAGGAGGGGCGGGCAGAGCTGCAGGACAGGAAGTCCCGCCCTCCTTCCTCTCCAGGCGCGCGGCAGGGAGCACAGGTATCCCCAGGGTGTGTGTGGCCCCCCGAGGTGGCAGGCAATGGGCCCCCCCTACCCCCCCGGTATGTGCACTAGTTTGTGGAGGGCAGAGGGTGGAGGGGAGTGGTTGGAGGGCACACGGAACTTCTGAGGTCGGAACGTTCCTGTGCCGTTGCCTGTAGCCGGCCGGCTACAGTGCAGTGGCTGATGTCACCAGCCCTGGGCAAACACCATCACGGAAGTCGGCTTCGGCTTTTTTCCGGAAGTGGCCTTCGGGTTTTATATATAAGATATATATGTGAAAATTTGGATTTGCATTTTTATTCAGCCCCCTGAGTAAATACTCTATAGCAGGGGTCCACAAGGTACAGCAGGTACAGCAGCGGTGAGCAAAGGGTGGGTGTGTGTGCTGCAAGAGGAGGAGGATGGGTGCTGCAGAACGAGGAGGATGGGGGCTGCAAAAGGAGGAGGATGGGGACTGCAAGAGAAGAAGGATGGGGACTGCAAAAGGAGGAGGATGGGGGCTACAAGAGGAGTAGGATGGCTGCAAAAGGGAGGAGGAAGGGGGCTGAAAAAGGAGGAGGATGGGGCTGCAAGAGGAGGAGGATGGGGGCTGCAAGATTAGGAGGATGGGGGCTGCAAAAGGATGATGGGGCTGCAAGAGGAGGAGGATGGGGGCTGCAAGAAAAGGAGGATGGGGACTGCAAAAGGAGGAGGATGGGAGCTGCAAGAGGAGGAGAATGGGGACTGCAAGAGGAGAAGGGTGGAGGCTGCAAGAGGAGGAGGGTGAGGGCTGCAAAAGGATGATGGGGATGCATGGAGATGATAGGAGCTGCATGGGGATGATGGAGGTTACATGGGGATGATGTGGGCTGCAAGAGGATGATGTGAATATTGTGCGTTACAAGGGAACGATGGGGGCTGCAAAGGGATGATGGGGATACCATATTGAGGGCTGCAAGAGGGTGGAAAAATACAACTGAAAATAAGGCGTAGTGCATCTTTTGGGGAAATGGTACTAAACTCCACCCCTTCTCCATGGCCCTGCCCCATATGACCAAAGCCCTGCCCCTATCTCCATATCCCTCCCCGCGGGCCACAGAGAAATGGTCTTGCATGAAGCCGTTCCCCGATGCAAAAAAGGTTGGGGACCACTGCTTCATAGAACCAATTACTGTAAAGGTACCTTCACATGCTACAATCTCGGCTGGGAATCCTAAAAGCGATACGTCGCCCCGGAGCAATCGCTGTGAAATTGCCTCACAGTTGCGGCGTGTGATTGGGGAATTTCGCGGTGATAAATCGCCTCTCGCCTGTCGCCTGATTCCTGAGCACTGCCCTGAAATCAGCTGCAATCATGAAGGCGATATTTCCGTGTTGTGGCATGTGACAGGGTGATAGTGATGGAATCAGCGTCGCCTATGATTTCCCGTAGGCGTGCCACAGTGTGCTGTAGTCCACGCCCCATGTGAACTGATTGGTGTGGGCTACTGTGTTCCCATTGGCTGTCAATTGACACCGCACCATATTTGATGAGCTGTCTGTCCAGCACCACACAATGGCAATGGCGTCATGTATTAGGCAGCCTACCAGAGCAGGGGCGCAGTGTAAACCACTGCGGCACGCCTATCTCTTTGCTGCGCTGAACATGTACGTCCACATTGCCTTTGAGATTGCGGCGTGTGAACTGGAGATGGGATTAGGCAGGATTGCTTCCGCTGTGGGTGAGTTGATTTCCTGAGCGACACATCGCCTTACTTTCAGGGCGTGATTGCGGCGTGTGAGGCCGCCATCGGTGATCTGAGGCGAGCATGAAAAACGTGCACGCGCACGTTAGATCGCCTCATATCACCAGGCGAGATTGCGGCATTTGAAGGTACTTTAAGTCTTTTGGGATCTGTCTCTTACCAGCTTTGCACATATAAAGGCTGAATTTTTTGCCCATTTTACTTTGCAGATTATCTCTAGCCCAGTGAGGTTGGATTAAGACATCTGTGAACAGCCATTTTCAAGTCTTGTCACAGATTCTCCATGTGATTTAGGTCTGGACTGTGACTGGGCCTTTCACACATACGAACATGCTTTGATGTAAACCATCTATTGTAGCTCTGGTAGTATGTTTAGGGTTGTTGTCCTGGTGGAAATTCTAAATCTCAGTCTTAAGTCTTTTCCAGACTCTAACAAATTTTCCTCCAGCATTTTGCTGTATTTATCTCCATCCATCCCCCATGTACTTGGACCAGCTTCCTTGCCCCTGCTGAACAAAAGTCTCTCCACAGCATGATGCTGCCACCACCATGTTTGACAGTGGGGATGGTGTTTTTAGGATGATGTGCAGTATTGGTATTTTGCCCCATAGCGTTTTGTATTTATCCAAAAAAGTTCTACTTTGGTCTCATCTGACCAGAGCACCTTCTTTTACATACCAGCTGTGTCTCCTACATGACATTTTGCAAACTATAAATGGGATGTGTTATAGGTTTCATAAATGGCTTTCTTCTTGTTGGTCTTCCATAAAGACTAGATTTGTGGAGTATACAACTAGTAGTTTCACAGTTTTCTCCCACCTGAACAGTGGATCTTTGTGGATCTCTTGGCTGTTTTTCTAATTAGTGCGCTCCTTCTTTGGGATTTCAGTTTTGGTGGACGGCCATGTCTTGGTAGGTTTTCAGTTGTGCCATACTCCTTCCATTTTGGAATGATAGATTGAACAGTGCTCTGTGAGATGTTCAGAGCTTGGAGTCATTTTTTTTATAGCCTAACCCTGATTTACTCTTCTCTACAAATTTATTCCTGAGTGGTCTTGTGTGTTCCCAGTAGAATACCTTTAAATTTGTGAGTGTATTGTAAAAAATATTTGAAAAAGTTCACGGGATATAAATACTTTTTCAATGCACTCTACATTATTAACTAGATCTATTGGATCTGACAAGGTTTGTGTACATGCAATCCATATTAGAATGTCTAGAATTGGCAGCTCCTTAGTGTCCCTCCTTCCTGCGGAGATCTCATTCAGCTCAGTACAAGCTGTGGCTGTCAGTTAGACTGGGTGGGATGACACTGAATATATTTGGCCTCAAGCTTCGACTAATGAGGCCGAGTTTAGAATTCTGTACTAAAACCTGGATCAGTCACATTTTCAAATTGCTATTTTATGCACAAGAATAAATGACACTGTATTTTCTTCTCTGCAGACCATTGGTCATTGGTGTTATATATACAGGTGCATATCAATGAATTAGAATGCCATCAAAAACTTTATTTTTTTCTGTAATTCAATTCCTAAAGTGAAACACATATATTATATAGAGTCAGAACAGAGTGATCTATTTCGAGTCTTTATTTCTGTTAATGTTGATGATTATGAAACCCAAAGGTCGTTATCTCAGAAAAATTAAACTAAGGAGGATGAAGGGTTACAAACCGCATTCCACGAGACATCAAGTGAAGCATCATCAGGCAGGATGTTGGTAAAAAAAATACGGTAAATAAAAAAAACTGTTAAAATGGAATGAAAAAACAAGGACTTTATAATTAAAGTATATTAGCAAATAACAGATTATTACAATAAATAGCCATTTAGAAATAAAATCAATATTAGTTTTTGATTACCCGTTTAATATCAGGATTACGTGTACATTCTTATATTGATTATCAAAGTCAGTACACCAGACTCATCAGGACTAAGATTACTAATGTATATTTAATTTGTATTGTCTAGTGACAGATCTGCTATCATTGGTGCCTTAAATGGAAAATCTGTAGGAGAAGCCCTCATCTGCGTCCTTCATAATATTTGTGTCTTATGGGGTTCACTGGACCTTGGACCTTTCAGGCACCAAAGCCCAATGCAAATGTTACCTTTGCACCCCCCGAATGTTTGAACTTAACTATTGTATTTTTTGTATATTTCCTTGTTAGTGCCAACATATTCTTGAGGACTTTGGTGTTCATAATGTAATTTCCATCTCCCAGCCACATTCAGACATACAGATCAATGTTACAGGAAGCCAATGCCCATATGGTATATTGTTGGAGAGTGGAAGGAAGCTGGGATACCACACAAACACTGGGATGACATACCTCCATGCAAATGTTACTCTTGGCTGGGCTTGAACCCAAGGTCCTAGAGATTTCAAGACAGCTGTGATAATAAACCTGGAGGATCCACTGGTGGATTTAGGTTCTTATATAGTAACAAACCCTGCAGGTTCAGCAGAGGCTTCATTTGGAGATGGCTGGATGT
Source organism: Allobates femoralis (assembly GCA_033576535.1). Classification (NCBI taxonomy): domain Eukaryota; kingdom Metazoa; phylum Chordata; class Amphibia; order Anura; family Aromobatidae; genus Allobates; species Allobates femoralis. Next base: position 534,234,604 of record JARQOC010000005.1, read on the forward strand.
ATCCACATGCCAGTAGGGTCTAATTCCAATTTAAGATGTATGATACTAACCAGATTAAGGTGCAAGGAAACATTGGAGTTCACATACTTAGATTAATGGCCAGTTCTTCGCGTGAACCCAAGACAACCTATTCCCATTGATTATATCCACCATGCTTCTTACATATATTATTGCTATTTCACTTATTCAATATGGTCTCGTTTTCATAATAATGTTCATACCATTAATAAACTGTAGCACTTCATACCTGGATAAGCCGATATTCTCCATTTCTCCATCTACTTTGTCTTTTTTTTGCATTGTCCGCTGTACTACAATAAAAACTATATAAATGGATTTATCCACTTAACCAAGAAAACCAATTGTTATGGTCTGATCACTCTTAAGGACAGGGTATAAATATACTGGTTAATATGAAGTCTTTATTATTAGTGAATCTTTAAAATAGATGTTTCTTGAAGACCACCAGTGTCCACCTGACCTATTAAGGGGTATGGACCTCATGGAGTAAGATGCCTCACTTGGAACCAAGAGTGGAGAAACTGAGTATATGTGACATGAACCATCCTTGCATTGCATTAATCATCTGATCACATGTGGACTGCACTATCAATGGGGTTGTCTCTAAAGGGACCCTCAACTGCACCATAGACCTTAGAATGCTAATTCTGGCTTAATATTCAGGATAAATGTTTCTATGTTCATAGCTCATAGAAGGTTGAAGCTAAGTGATCTAGTTAGTGTTTACTACATGGTGAAATATTCAGTATACATATATAGGTGTACAAACACTAGATAGATTCTGACTGGTGATATAATTGGTCAACCAACACTTTGGTACTCCTACTGTGCTCCAACTTGTCATTTACTCTACAGATGTATCAGCACTGAGAGGTTGTCCACTTTGGACAAACTTAAAAGTGTCATATTATATAATGAGCTGATCACTCTGTCAGGACACTCAGCCATTGGTTATAATCCGTGGGGGAAACCTATAGCGCCCCCACAAGGGTAATTAAACATGGCACTGTTCCCATTCATAGCAATACGTTTTCTATCTGATACAGAGCAAAACAGGTTGTCCAAAGACTCCAGTCTCTCTACTGTAGGCTGGTGAAGATGAAGATCTTAAACCAGGCAACCTTCCCTATTAACTCCAAATTACCGTATATATGAAATGGGGTATTCTAAACTGCACTGAAGTCAAGTAATTGGTGGTGACTTAGATTAAAATAAAAACCTTATTTTCCTTTCAATCTTATTTGAAGGATATCCAATGTGTCCCTCAGTTATGGATACTTCACACATTTTTGTTTCATCGTCCAAGCTCAAACCTTGATGTAGACTGACCTAGGTCTCTTGACTCAAGGCACCTAGGCTTGTGAGGCTGTTGACTTAGGGTGGCTTCACACCACGGTTTTCATGATCCGGGGCTGTCCGGTGTGAACCGGAGACCCCCGGATCTGATTTCGGCCCCATAGTATTCCTATGGGGCCGAATGGCATTGTTTTGCCATCCGGTTTCCATCTGTCTGGGAGGATCCGGGAGATTTTGGGTTTTTCTGGGGCGGAAATCTGCACAAATCGGATCCTCTTGGATTCGGCGCCATACACTCCCATGTTAGGGGTGCCGGATCAGTCCGGCTACCGGACGCAGAGTGCTGAGACTCACGCTGAACTTTAGCACTGTGGAGAGCTCCCCGCTGACATTTCAGGACCGTGCGTAGCTCCCGCTAGCCGCGATTTTGAAATTTCAGTAGGGACAGCTTCTGAAACCTGCGATCTGCGATCTGCCGATTCCAGCCGACCACAGGACCAGGGGGCATATTTGCCCTCCGGTTCTGTTCTATCCAAGGCTGTCAGGTTATGTCCGATGCTTCCAGCAAAATACCAGACAGAACCTGATAGAGGAAAAACGTGGTGTGAAGCCGGCTTTAGAGTCAGGACTAGTCCATGTATCTCGATCAGTCCTCAGACCGTAATACATAGATATATTAAACTGACCTAAAGCTATGGGAGCACGTTGAGTATTTTTAGCAGATTTTCCTGCAGTAAAAAAAAATGTTGATGTTAAAAACACATCGTAATATATGTGTGCTTTTGTTTTCTTCTTGCATGCTTTTTTTCCAATTAATTTCAATCGGTGAAAAATGCCGCAAAAACTCTGAAATAATTGTCATGCTGCAGAAACGCTTTAATAATGATAATCCATATCTGGAAGGAAAAATAAGCCGCATGTGCATGAGATTTCAGAAATCTTTTTCACTTTGCTGGCTCTGAAAAATACTATTTTTTTTTTCCAAGAGAAAAAAAAATGTCTGAACAAACCCTATGTGTTCATCTTCCCTGCAGTGCCTCCAAAGGGCAAATTAGGTATCACCTAGTGTCCATTCAAATCAGTATGTGTAATGTAAGTTACTGATCATACTCCAGAATAAGAGTTACTCTTTTTAAGGAAGCAGTTTCATATTATATAGCACTGTGTACTTACATTTGCTCATTTTGCCCTTCTACCCAGTTAATTCTTCTTTTTTCTATTAGGTATATGATATCACAAGATTAGAAACTGACTGTTTCAATCCTTAAAGCTCGATGAAGAAAAAGGAAGTCACCATTAGAACTACAATGTGTTTTCAGTGATGTACAGTGGGTACGGAAAGTATTCAGACCCCTTTAAATTTTTCACTCTTTACACAGCTAAAATAACAAAGGAGTGGCTTCAGAACAACTCTGTGACCATTCTTGACTGACCCACCTACAGCTCTGACCTAAACCCAATTGAACATCTCTGGAGAGACCTGAAAATGGCTGTCCACCAACGTTCACCATCCAACCTGATGGCATTGGAGAGGATCTGCAAGGAAGAATGTCAGAGGATCCCCAAATCCAAGGATGAAACACTTATATCATTCCCAAGAAGACTCATGGCTATACTAGTTCAAAAGGTGCAAATACTCAATACTGAGCAAAGGGTCTAAATACTTCCGACAAAGTGATATTTCAGTTTTTCTTTTTTAATAAATTTCTA